>VYXD01017771.1:0-16849 GCA_013397195.1 Hylia prasina | reverse complement strand
TTAATTTAAAATATTTTTTAAATTACAAAGAAGCCTGTATTGCACTGCCTACATGAAAAAATCGTTATTGTAGCACTCATATGATCTGCAGTGGAAGGATATTGTTTCAAAGGCAAAATCCAGTTCACAGTGATGTCAGTGGGACATCTGCCATTGACTTAGACAGATGCACAGTTGGGTCAAAGACTCTAGAATAAACAGAAAAAACACTTATTGCCAAGGACAAAATCATCAGGGAAGGTAATTTTTTCTCCACCATGTTCAGAGGGTTACAGATGCTGAAGGATTTAAAACATGAAGTACTAGCTTTAGGCTGACTTGACCTAAATTCCTTCTTTACTTCAAAAACACTTCTTTTGTAGAAAAAGTCTCTTCATATTTGGAAACTGCTTCCTCTGAACCAGCTTGGGTCTCCATGGCAAAGCTAAAACAAAAGGGTTTCCAGGACCATCCTCTTGCCAAAGAAGATAAAGATGAAGACAAAACTTTGACCAAAGTGGATCAAGGGGAGGTAGAGTACCAAGTAATGTTGCATGGGTGTGAATCCTGCCCCAGATCACCTGGGTACTTTTGCAAACTGTTCAACATTGTTTTCATGGGAGAGGTGTTGTGAGCCCTACTCAAAGAGAGCTTTGCAGGCCTGGCCTCCAGAGCCCTGAGACAGACAACTGATGCAAGTGAGCAAACACCTGTGACTACACTGTCACAGGGATTAGTTTCAGAGCTGGATTGTCCTATATGTTCCTTTGCACTGCTCAAACCTGAGCCTTTTCAGAGCTTTCTTATTGCCCCGAGCATATTTATGTAGCTGCTTTGAGTTGCATTAGCTTCCTCACTGCCCTCCCTCCTACAGGATGTTCCCAACCATCCTTGCCTGGCTTTTGCTGCATTCCCACAGCCAGGTTTGAGAGGTTGACAGGGTGAACTTTATGAGTGCCCATGGCTGGCAGTCAGCTGCTTTTTTTTCTTCTCTCCTCATGCTGCAGCAAGAGATCTGTGCTAGTGAGAACACACTGAAGAAGAATATGCCTTCCAGCTCTCAGGACAAGAAAACACAAACGAAGACCACTGTGTCTGCAGCAGCAGGTATTCTTCCTCTTTACATGGTGGCCACAGTTTCCACCAGTAAGTGCTGTGGGTGGCAGGTGGTGGGGAAGAGGGACACCGTTTTTATAATCAGCACACTTTTATATAAGGCCTATTCAGACCATGGTTTTGTGTAAGTCAACATAATGGCTTGTTTGCTCAGCACAGAAAGCGAGAAACTCTTATCTCCACTGCCAGTTCATGGAATGGCATATAAACAGTCTGGTGATTTATTACTGACCAAGATCAGTACTAAAGAATAGCAGTTGAAGTTGGAGAGTGTCCAGAACAGAGCAGCAGGAAAGGTCAGGTCTTCTAGATTTCCAGTCAGCCAGGAAATACTGATAGGAGTTGTTTAGTCTAGAAAAGACAGCTAAATTTTCTGCAGAGGACAAGACTAGTCTTTATGGCCAGTATGAACTTAAAATGCACCAGGGGATGTTTAGCTTAGATGTTAGGAAATACTTTCTAACACTAAGAGCAGTGAGGTGCAGAAGAGCATGGCTTGCATATGGAGAGTGTGCAGTTTCCATAGCCAAATGTGTTGAATAGATAAACATGTATCAAGAATAGGGTAGGTGGAGTCAGTTTCACCCTCAGGTGAAGACAGAGGCTGGATGGCCCCTCTCCTGAACACTTAGCTGTGTTTCTCCGTATTGAAGATCCAGGGGAAGAGTGTGACTCACTTGGTGACTCACATTACCTCTTCCAAGGCTTCTGCTGGGCTGCAGCTTCTCCCTCCCTGCTTCCTCAGTGTGCTGCCAAACCTCAGGGACACGCTCCAGCTAGACACAGATAAGCCAGTCTTTCAGCTGTAAAAGCATATTGTGCTAGCTGAAATCTATTGATTGCAGATACTGCCTCAGTAGATAAGAAATGCACCGTTGTGTCAGACCTGTGGCAATGGATGCAGATTCCTGTAGCTCACACAGTAGGAGATGCTGTCTAGAGAGAGCCCATGCACCTGGCCCCTTTCTTTCCCTGAGTAATCCAGCAGCACCCAGAGTTGTACTGGAGATATTTGGGAGTACCTCTGTGCTGCTCCCTGTAGGAGTCATTGCTAGAGCTGTTAACCATTTCTGAATCTGCAGGTTCTGCAAAATTAGCTTTCTCCCTTACTACAGTAATGACTGTCTCAGGATGTTTGCACCTGCAGAGTGGCTCTGATGTCAGCTGCAGCTATTTTTGTGTGTGTATGTGTGATTAAAACACCACACCTTTTAAAAAGGATTCTGCTGCAGGCCAGCCTTGTCTTACGGGTTTGGGTCCAAAGTGAGAGATGAGACGTAAACAGGCCAAGATTCCTGCTCAGATGATGTTGTCCTCTGACAGGCTGGTTTTCTGGATTTTTGGATTTCTGTTTATTGCATTATCTTAGCTTTGGAAGCCGAGCAGCCTTGGTCAAAATTCAGAACTTCACAAATTACACATTTATTAGAACTTGCAGTCTTTGTGCTGCTTACAGCAGAATTACAAATTTTTGTATGCTACCTCTTCCCCAGAACTGGCCTAGTTTCCTGACATCCAGTGACTGTTGCCTCCAGAGGTACCATTTATAGGCATATTCTGGTGTCCCACAACGTGGGCATCACAAAAAGGTATGATTAGTGCTGATGTTTAAGGAGAACACTGCTCTTTGCTGCTCAGAAAGCCAGGCCCTATTGTTTGGGAAGCGTTCAGCACTGTCTACACATGAGGAGGAAATTTGGAATCCCAAATGTAAAATCTTTTCTGATTTGATTCCCGTTAGCCCAACCAGGACTTTGTCTAGTTGAAAGTGCTGGTGGTGGAAAGGATGTAGAGTTAATATCCAGAGGAGTTATTTATTTGGATTATTGTGCTTATTATGAAAAAGGTTCTCTCCCAAAATGTAGAAATTAATTTTCAAAATCAAAATCTCAGTAACACTTGAATTCCTACCTTAGATACTTCTGAAAATTCCTGTGTATGTAGAACTGCAGCCTTTTTAATGGATAGTATTCCTAAGTACAGTTTGCCTCCTGCAAGAACTACCAACCAGACAGAACTTTTAAAATAGCAAAGATCTCCTGAGTGAATATAGGGAACTACTTTACCTCTCCTCACGGAGCGTGACTAATAGAGCTGATGGATATTTTCCATTGATTTCAGTGCAAGCAAGATCAAGCTCCTTGTACTTAACATGGCTTAGACATTAATTTTGAAAAATTTCAAACAAGATGAATGGAGCAGGCCTTTTCTAAATAGGAGCTGAAAGCCATCAAAGCAGCATTATCTGTATTCCTACATCCTTTGTGTGACAGGCATCTGTTAGGCTGCATCAAGAGGAACACCTGGTACCATCAGAGCCATCATAGCTTACAAGTGAAAGTACATAAACCAGTGGTTTGATTCCTAGCTACTATTTAATAATATTGCTGGAGCAATAATTGTGTTGGCAGTCAAGACTAAAAAAAAATCTTTAAGTCTTCTCAGTATTGGAAAGCATAAATTTTAACTCCACAGCAAGCCTGCGGTAATCTTTATCCTGCAGCTATTTTGTTTCTGTTTTCCTGCATACTCAGGAGTCTTATTCCTAGATTTTGTTGCTCTCACAGAGCAAATTTAGCCTGTGGAACTCCTTGTTGTGCACTTTAATAGAAATCAAGAGTTCGAAAAATCTAAAAATTAATTAACTAAGAATAATTAACCAACAATATTATTAGACAAATAATTGGGGCTATAGTCTTCGCATGCTTCACGTGAAGAATTTTGAAAAATTTCCTTCATCTAGCCAGGCTAAGATAGTTGCTGTTTGGACTGAGAAGAATGTTTTTTAATCAGCACATCACTCACTGTTTAGTATCAATTTTCCTGTTGCATTTACTGGTCCTCACCATTACTGTAGCTGGACCAGAGTGTCAGCAATAGCCAGTTAACAATTCCTTTGACTTACCGGTGAGCAACAAGCATTTTGGGTGGTAAAACACTTTTTTTTGAGAGAAGAAAATATTATTAGCAGAAACTGGATTTTTAACTCTGTGGACTTCTGGTGAGTGACGCATATCTTCTCATGGGCAGGTAAAGTTGGACCAATTTCTCAGGAAGCATCTGTGGTTCCTGCTGTTGAAAAGGAAGCAAGGCACTCCTCTAACCTGCCAATGACACCCTGCAGTCCTGCTGAACCACCCTGGCTGTCCCTGGCCAAGAAGAAAGCCAAAGCATGGAGTGAAATGCCCCAGATCGTACAATAGAAAATTACATGAGCATCCTTCTTTGCATTGCCAATAGCTGTGTTAACTCCATTTAATCCCTTCTTTACTGTGACCTTTTTTTTCTTTTGAGAAATAAGAGCCTTAAAACTTTTGATCAGACTGTGTATGTAAGATATAATGAAGAAATGCCACTCTGGGCTTAATTTGATGTATTAGGAAGCTGAGCTTTTCCTACTACCAAGCACTAGGAAAATTGGATTCACTTTCATATGCTTACACATCTGATGGTGATGTTCTAAGAAGACATGCTTCAGGCTTTTGAAACATTTCTCTAGCAAAATATGTTTTTAAAGTTTCTTTTAAAGAAACTTGTTCTTTTAAAAAGACCATACAGTATTTTGTACAGTTTGGGTTTGAGCTAAGAAATTGACATGTGATTTAAAATACAATGCTGGGCACTGATGCACCATGAGTCATGGACATTGATGTCATCACACTTCTTTCTCTAGTGCTCTGTGATGGGCAGCCTGACTCTGCTTCAGATTGTTAATGGATCTGTTTTGTGATAGTTGTAAGATCCAAACACATCATGAGTTGACTCTGGCTTTTGTGTGATTTGAAGTCTCAGTGCTGTTGGTCTTGTGCTTTGCTCACAGATACCCACTGGAATGGCCCAGAGCTGCACACCCATTCTCTCCCATGCACTGGAAAACCACCACACTGTAGCACACAGTCTGCTTTTAGTTATACCTTTAGAAATCTGGGTAAATTAAACATTCTGCTAAAAAAAATCCTTCCTTTCTTTAATTATGGCAAATAGTGATACTTTTTTTTGTGAGATTCCTCAGCCAGTTGTCTCTCTGTTAAAGAATGTGTTGGGGGGAGAACTTGCTCCTTAGAAAGTGGCATCTTGTTTTCAAGCATAGCCACTCTCCATGTTTATAAGGATGTATATTTAGTCAATTGTATCTAATGTTAGTCATAAAAAGGGCATCTGCTTTCTTTCTTGTTTATCAGTCTTCAACCATTAACTCAACATCAGTCTGAGAATGTGCAGCTGGGGCAGGATTATTCCCTCAGAGCCTGCCCTTGCAGTCACTTAAACTCACAAAAGTTTTGCTATTGACTTTGAAGGATGCATTTGAAAAATAAGCTTTGTGAAGTGATATTGGTGGCTTAAGAGATAGTGGCACTTACTGGTCCTTCCAGTTCTTGCAGCATTGCACGTTTATGTAGTTTTTGTTTACAGTCAGTGCAAAATTTGAAGGCTGATGGACTGTTTTTAGCTGGAAAGTTGGTCAGAATTTATAAAGGAAAATATTATCTATTAATAGGATTAACTGCAAACCAAAGAAAATTGGTTTCAGAACAGCTCAAACGAGACTTTAATCTTCCAGTCTTGGCCTGAATTTAATATGTAGCTTTTGCAATTTGAAAACAGTATTAACTATGAGCTAGACTGTGATTTTTAAGGTTTTTTTATATAGGTGAAGACTTACTTGCCCAGGAAGGCTCAGAATCTATAGATACTATTTATTCTTGAACTAACATCAGAAAGAGAAGGAATTTCACATTGGCTTGGTAATCGATGCCTATTTCATAATTTGTTTTTTCTCTGCTTTAGGAAGCATATCTTTCCATGCAAAGAACTGAAACATTTGTATTTCTCTGAAACTTCTGAGTGTAATGTAAAAGAGTGCACTTAGCTTTGATTCCTGAAGTTTTGCACAGTTGTCATCCCACCACAAACTCACTGACCCTGTGTAAAATACAGGCCTTTCTATGTTTAGCAAACTCTCTTCTCATTCTGTTAATGGGGATTGTGACTCTTCACACAAAGTACTGCAATGGATTATATAATCTCTCTTTCCCTGTGTTTCCTTTTGATCTTAATATTGTTCCTTTTATGTTTGGTATGTATATATGTTTTTGTAATCCTTGTCTTGAGGGAACCCTTTTTGTATTCCATTCCCATATTGGTTTACTATTAAATGCTGTCACCAGTGATGATGATGATATAATTTCTGGGAAAAGAAGAGGGATGGATGGCCCTCATTCATTAAGGAAGAAATAAAAAGAGGTCTTTGGTCAGTATTGACTCTATACATGGATAAACTGCATAGATTTTGTTTTGAGATGATTTTGTGTGACTTAAGACTGATCAACACAGCTGGTCAGACTAAGGAACTTCCCTAAATATAAGTTTAAAACATCATGAGAGAGCTGATGGCCCTCCTCTTGTTCTGGAGTTTATTGCTCCTTCAGGGCAGGTTTGGTTTGAAGGCAGGCACTCATCATAGGAAGCCTTGAAAATACTTGTTTGCATGTGTTCAAAGAAGCTGCTATAGGACATTCTTGGGGTGCTTTAACAAAGAAGGAAAATACAAGAGAATCATGTGATGTGTATTTGAAATTCACTTGCATTCGGGATTTCTGCAGTTAATGTTTTCAAGTCTCTCTGTGCAACTAAGAGAACAAAAAGCATGTAGAGAAAACATCAAAACAGAGTCTCATGTAATCACAGGAGGTTAGAAGATGGGATTATAAGATAAATGTTGAAATATCAGTGATGTATTGTTGCATTTACAGAAATTGTTAGCTCTGTTAGCATGGTTTTGATTTCTTGTCCTAGTGTAGTTTTTAGGTGTTCAATGAGTAAAAACCACTAATATAATAAGCTCATTTTGGGTGATTTTTTCTAGACACAGTCACTGTCTTTGAAAATAAGCTGTGTTGAAGTGCAGAGATCGTTGCAGAAGATCACTGTGAGGTTTTGTAGGTCAGAATCTGTAGTGGAGGATGTAGGAAGCTGTCTCTGGAATTCCCTGTGCCTGGGACTGGGCTCTGTGTGACAGCAGAGGGTGCTGGTGCCATCCCTGAGCAGAGCAGGAGGAGAATTTCAGTGTATGTACGTGCACTGTTACAGTGAAAGGAAAGCACTGAACACCAGCCTTCTCATGTAGAAGTTTGGATGGTGAGAGCCCCCCTAATGTATTATATTATGTCTTTTTATGGGCTGTTGTCTAAAATAAAGATTTAATTTGTATTTTGAAGTATTACAGTAGAAATTCTCAGCTCAGAAAAGCTGCAGTTCCTGAGTGTCTGCCACTTGCTCTCCTAAGTGCTTTTCAGATCAATACAGGAGAGTTATTAGCCTGTGAGGGTACTCTGTCCTTTAGAATTGTTCTTGGAAGAGGATATATCTGAAGGATACAGGTAATGAGAGATATGATTAGCAGCCTAATAAAAAAGGCAAACCTTTCTCTTCATCTTTACCTCCAGTGTTTCTAACCTACCTACAATTTTGTTAGAGATTTATCCTGGTTTATCCTGATTTGACCAATTTGTCACGTGAATCCACCAAACTTAGTAATGATGATGTGGCACCTCTTGGGGAATCTGAGCATCTGTTTAAGATTCTGACCTTGATTTGCTTGCTATACCATGGAATTCTGTCTCCTTCATGTTGTCAGGAAGTATTGCACTCAAAGTATCAATATTTTTTACAGGCTACAGCCTGGGATAGTTCTTGGTGCAGAGGTTCACTGAAACCTCTGTTTTTCATTGAAAATGGCTTTTTATGTCTTGTATGGAAGTAGGCAGGTGAAATAAACTGTGAATTCTGGATTTGGAACACAAACCCATGCATCTGCCCAGAGCAAAAAGGTTACTCAGGTATTTCCAGCTGGGTAGTTGAAGGGACATGCTCAACGATGAGTGAAAGTTCACCTTGAGAAATGAGAGGCTTAGAGTGGGAAACTACAATTCAAATTACTCTTCATAGTGGGATGGATCTAAGCCCAAGGAAGGGCATTGAAAGGGACCTTGAAATAGTGGTTTTTTCTGCATTTCTCTCTGCACATAAGGATACCAGACCTCGTTGCTTTGAACCACATTTAAATAGGTGAACACTATGACTGCCCTGCAAATCAAAGCCTGTTGTGGTCTGCTGACCAAGACCACAGCAGTGCAGCCCTTTAAATGGAAGTGCTGTATGATCTGTGCATTAAAAATGCAGCTTCTCAGGAGTGAGCTAAGCCAGAGTTTAGCAGTTTCCTCTGACTTGAGGGGAAGATTATTGACTACGGAAAATGTGAAATGCTATTTTTATTCTCATTGTGCTAGGAGTGACTTAAAAGGAAGCTATTTTAGTAACTGTTTATTTTTTAGACACAGTTCAAAGAAGAATAATCTAGAGGCAGATTATCTAAACAGGATTATTAACTGTCAAGTCTTGAACTGATCTGTAAACCAAGTTAGTCACTAAACAAGAACCAGGTATGGAAATGGGTGAAGTGTGGAGTATGATGTAGAAATAGACAGAGAAAGAGATTGATTGACATAACCTACATGGAAAAGGTTGTTTGGTACCTGGAAGCCTCATTCCAGCCTTTCTTCTCTCTGCCTCAGAATATATTTCTTCCCTCTCTAAGCACTCTTACTTTTTATTTGGGGGATCAAACCCGATTTTTACTTAACCTGTTTTGTAGTCTGTCCTATTTTACAGAATTTGGATGAAAAGCTGGCAAACACAAGATCACACACCTGGTAACCCTTGTTCAAAGTTCACCCTAATCTGGTTAAACTAATACTTCATTGCATTTTCCCTGTTATACCATTCTGACTCCAAATAGCTTTTGATTTACAGGTATTTTTCCCACACAGAAGGGTGGGATTAACTGCTTTAAAATTAGAGCCTTTCCACATTAATTAGGAAAATGTTTCTGTGGCATTGAGGTAACTTCTCCCAAGTTACACAATAAGTTACACACTGTGGCAGCTGCAGCAATGTATGGGAAAAGGTCGAAGTCCCGAGGCTGCGTTGTGTTTCCGTAGAGTTTAAATTCCATGCAGCAGCCTCTCCTAGCAGTGTCACTGGGAGCGCTGGCAGCTGACAAAGCAGGAGGGGATGGTGCTGGTTGACTCCTCGTGGGTGACACTCAGGCTGTGCTCAGGCTGGTGACGTGGGCTAGGGGGGTAAAGTGACAGTCCGTGAGCAGCGGTGCAGGGGTGACTTGCACCCCGAAGGTGCAGATTTACCAGTTATGCCTGTGGGATAAAATAACTTCACTGGACTTTGTGAGCTGTAGAAATACGTTTTATCCATACAGGAGTAAATAAAGTGACATTTCTGTCACAGCTAGATGTACAAATTAGGATATATCTACCCTGAACTAGAGCTGTGTTTTAAACACAAGAAGCATTTGGATCCTGAGTCATACATATTTCAAAGAGGAGGAATAAATATATGTTTTAGTACAACATTTAATTCGTAAAGGGAGTTCTGCCCAAAGATGAGTGACCTCATCTGTAGTTGCACGAAAAGAAATCAGAACAGAGCCTTATTTTGTGGGGGTTTTTCTTCCACTCTGACAGAACAATGTATTACATAAGCATCCTTAGTGTTATGATCCCTATTAAAAAATAGCTGTCTCCTTACTTTGCATTGTTTATAAAATAAGGGCTTTGACTGTGAGATGTAATACATATTGTGGTAGAATAATCACAAAATAATGGCATGTAAAGTGCTAGTTGAATCAATATTGGCTCTTATTTGCTATTTATTTAATATTTCAGAGCATGACTTGCTACTAAAGCCCAAATTCTGCCAAATACTCCATCATGGTTCAGTGTGGACTGAGACTTGGTCTGACCCTGTGGGGCCTGTCTAAAGGTAGATTGTGGGTCTAGTCCTGCTCTTCACTGGACACAGTGCAAATTGGGTTAGGCCCCTTTTATGAGATGTTTAAGTAAAGTGGAACAAAAGCTTTCAGAAAAGTGTGTTATTATTGTAATGGCAAACCATGTCCTGCAAACTCAAATATAAAACTCAGGGGTTGATATGGCATGGGCTGACATGACCAAGTGTAATGTTGCAATCAAGAGTCATGCTTAGATGGCAGAAAAGTTGGGTCTTACCACTTATTCCTGGGAATCCAAGCCTGGTAACCAGGCTGGTGTGGTTCTGGGGCTGTGCTCAGTCTAATGCCTCTAGGACATGTGTTTGCCTTAGAATTGCTGGGTGTGAAAGTCTTCACTTATTCCTAGGTAATACACCCAAAAAAAGTATCTGAAGTGGTCAGAAGTGCCAAGCAAATGCATCTTCTCTAAAGCCACGTTTGATAAGTCACCCCTGAGAGTCCTTTAAATCCCAGTGAGCAGTAGCTGCTCCGTGCAGTGCGTTTGCATCCATACCCAGAGGGGCCCTGCAGGTTTGGCTTTGCCTTCAGACAGCACCTGCTGTACAGCAGGAGGAGTGTTCCTGCAGCTTCAGTTTAGGGGCTCTCTTGAGAGAGCCGTGGCCAGTCCTTACCCAGACAGGTGTATTCCATGGCATGTTTGACTAATCTGGCTCAGTGGGTTTCCTACAGCACTGGTGTCTCTATGGCTGCAAGCCACTGATTCGGCCCAGTGCACTCAGTTTTCATACAGCACAGTCTCCTTTGCAGCTTCACCAAAGTCACTGGAGTTGACAGGACTTGAGTGAATGTAATTTGTTTACGTTGGTTTATATCTTATTCCATCCTTCCCTTGTGCCACCTTTGAGGGCAGTAGCTCAGGGTGAGAGTACACAGACGCGCTGTTCTGACTAATTCATCTTTAGAGCATGCCACTCCCTTAAAAGGGCAGTTTCTATCTCCAAAAGCTAATGACATAGCAGAAGGAGCTGGGATGGAAGAGTAGGATGCCTGGACCACTCTGTGGAAACTTATGGAGTCTATTCCCTTCCCTACTTGACCTTCTGTGCCCTGGTCAGACCTGGCTTGGCAGCAGTGGGGTGAAGCTGGAGGCTGGAATGTCCGGCCCCATGCCTGCTCCGGGCGCTGCAGTCTCACGGCCGGGGCTGGCCGGGAGCCGCCGCGCAATTCCCAGCGGGATCGGTGGCTGCGGCTCGCAGGCTCGAAGCCTGGAGTTTATTTACTCTCCCTTAGTGTTTCCCTCCCCGTGCTGATGTAACCAAGGCAGTTGCATAATAACCTAGTCCTCAAAATTACTTTTTCTTGGCTTTTGCCGTGTGAGAGGAGTGGAGCCTGCAGTGCCGGCAGTGTCCAGAGCCAGAGTTGCTGGAACATCTGATTCCTTTGCCTCGGACAAGCAGCTTGTCAGTCTTCTCACTCGGTTTAATAATGGGAATTTCAGAAGTGTGTGCACACACTTTTGTATTGACTGAGCAGATAAACCCAACAATTTTCCAGACAGACCTCATACTTTTGCTAGACTTCTGCATTTCTTTTTATTAACAGTATAGGTCTGTAACCACAGTACTGCAGTTAATACTTTTTATTTTAGGGAGTGACCTAAACAGCCTTTATGCAACTTTCCCAAGAAATGTAAAATAACAAGGATTTCAGTGCTAAGTGGCACTTTGGGCCTTCTTTCAGATCTGAGGAGTAGCTCTGTCAGACAGGAACAAATCTGCTAAAGCCAATGAAATTAGTTTGGTCTAAAAAAGATTATAATTGGGCCTTTTTGTTTTTGAATTGCTCAAAAATAAATTCCAGTAAACAACTTGCGGTCAAGTCTCCTCCTAGCTGTGCCAGAACTATATTGAAATTTGGGGAAATTGCCCCAAATTCACACTGCCTGAATAGCCTACAGCATAAAAATGGTTGAATATATGTCTGTGTTTCCTAGGTGGCCTTTTCAGAACCTGACTAGTAATTAACAATTCTAGTTTCTTACTAGAAATACTGTTTTGATGGCTTCTTCGACTTCCTTGATGTCACTGCAGACATTCCTTCCTGAGCTGTCCCAAGCTGGGAGATTTCACAGGCTGACCACAGCCAAGTTTTTGTTCTGTGTGTTATGGAACTGTAGTGCAGAGATGCTGCCTTGACCCAAATTTGGATCTAAACTCCCTCAAAGCGTGGGGATATTTGGAGGATTGTTTTTGTTTTTAAAACCTTACAATTTTCTTGTTCTTAAAAACGGTGTTAATTTTGGACTCTATTAATATACAGCCTAATGGCAGAATAGCTGCTACTGTCAACACATAATGATAAATATTTCTACTAATAGCTCAGACCTGACATTCTGACTCTAATTAATCTGATTATGCTTAATAATAAATTGTAGTAATGCTTTGGACATGTTTTTTAATTGATGAGGCTGCTAATCAGTTTGCTAGAATGACATTCACTGGGCTAGGGATTTAACTTGCTTGAAGGCAGCATTAATCCCTGGCTAAAAAGATGACTGTCTTTGTATTTCTGGAATCATCAAACTAACCTTTATTTTTCTTTATTCTTTGTAGTGCAGTGAGGTGCATTGAAAGAAATCAGTTTGTGGGAAACGGTCTGTCTACAGCGTGAAAAATAGTTTTGGGGTAGGTCTTAGTTTACTTTGCTTTCTGAAGTCCTTGATGAGTTAACAGCTGTGTGCTTAAAGCGCAGAAATGAGAGCTAAACTGACCATTTATTGTCACTGAAGTAGTGAAATGCCTGTGTCTAATGCAGACCTATGTTTGGAGGCAAATTTTCTCTAACTAGGAAGGGCTGAAAACAGGAAGCTGATTTCCATCCTGGTTTCCCAGAAGAGTGTGTGTGTTTTGGCTCCAAAAAAGGCAGGGAGTAGATACAGAGCTTTTGCCTGTTTTCTGTAGGATATCCCATTCACTCTTGCCTGATACCTATTTCGTGGAATATGTTCTGCAAATTTGACTCTAGCACTGGTTTTCTATGGAAGCTTGTCCAGCATCTTTTATTCTTTGGTGAGACAAGGCTTTGTGAGACCTGCAGGACTTGTGGATGGTTGACTTTGACTAATGTGAAATAATGGTTTCACATTCAGTACCTTTGCTAAACTACCACTGATGCACACTGCCTCCACAGAATAAGCCCAGTGTAAAGTTTTCTTAAAGGATTGAGGAAAAAAGTTGGTCTCTGGCAATGAAATGCTGTTTTTATTTTAGGTATCTCAATGTATGAGTGAGGAAGTAATCTGATTAGCACATTTGCTAGAGAAATGAACCAATGGGAAGGTGAAAATATTAATAAAAGATAGAGTTGATTTATACTCAAACTGGCCTTTAAATTTGCAATATATGCTGTAAGAACATGCTTATATAACCTCTATTTCTATTCATAAAGGTTTATGTGGGTCTATATTGAATTATGCATTTAAAATTAATCCACTGAGGCAGCCCACTGAGATGCCACTTCTCATTTAGTAACTGCATTAAGAACTTTGTGCTTCATTTAGAAACTGTGAGAAGCTTGCTTTGTGCTGTGGAGAGGAACTGGCCTGCCAGATTCAGACTGGCTGTTATAGGGTCTTTAAAACAACCATTTCTCTGTCTCTCTCTTTCCAAGTTACCAGTAAAACTCTATTCTTGACTCGTGTGACCTAACTCATGCAGCTTGGCTGAACCTGACAGACCCAACCGACTTGTGTCAGATTCTTAGAGGAAATTGATGCAGATTTTCTTCAGGGTTTGGGAGCAGCTGATTCTGCCTTTGCAAGGCTGTGGGGACTCAGAATGAACTGATGCACACATTAGGGTTTTTTTACCAGCAGCTGTAATTCAGATTTGTTAAGTGTTTTGGTTGTGTAGCTTTCCAGTTCCTCAGACATTGCAAAAGGGTCAAGAGATCTGCTAGATGGATTTTGTTCTAAGAAATCTTAGACTCTTAGTTTGTCTGATTTGCATTCTTCAGAGTGCAATTATGCTGCAGAAATGGTATTGTGAGACTCTGTTTTGTGTCTGAACTAAACTTCTTTGGCTTAAAAATAAAAGCGTAGTAGTTCTGCATATCCACCCTGGTGCAAAATACAGATTGACAGATCTACAAAGCCTATCTTGTTGATCACAAAAAATGACTTGTTGTGGGAATGGGGGCCTTTATTGATTCTGGGCAAACCTGTTGTCTTCCTATTTTGCTTTTGGTTGTTATTATTATTAAGATATTACTTTGTGGCCTAAGTTTAAAAAACTTGTGAAACGCCTGGCAAGGCTCAGTTTGTATTTCTCATTTTGGGAACTGCTAAAATGTGCAAGTGTCTTCTGAATAATTAACAAGTTAATTCTGTGAATACTGACACTGAAGAAGTTTTCTCTCATACAGAGTTGTGTAGCTTCTCCTTCATATTTCCCACTGCACTGTTCCCTGTCCGTTGTATCCTCCACTCCACCTTGCAGATAGTCCAGAGCCGCCTGGAAGTTCACCATCTTCTCTCTGTGTGAACCTGCATGATGGGTGATTGGCTGGCAGGTTGACATTTGAAAGGAGGTGGTAGAAATACATATTTCAAAATGAGTTAAAAGCCACTTTGTTCAAAACTTCTCAGAGATGATGGATATGTAGGACCATATTGTAAGTGAAGTTCTGCATAAACCCAGGCTAAAAGTATAAATATTTGTGAGAACATTCTCTCATTTTTACATTGTCTCCATTTACCAAATGTGTTTTGTTTGCTGCTTTATTTTTTGTGTCACAGAATTAATACATGTGATTTACTAGAAGGAAGCCAAGTTGAAATAAGGGATTTTTATGTAAGTACAGAGAGTGCTTATTCCCCTGATCATTTTTATCTGCTACAGGATTAAATTCCATAGTGTAGATTCAGCTGCTATAAAAAATTTGTCTCTTGCATGTGTGACTGTGCTCTACTAGATGAAGGTTTCACTGCTGCAGGGTGTCACGCAGCCAGTCCCAGAGAGGACTTTGACTATCAGGGTAGATACTTTAAATAAAATGCAGTAGGTAAGGTAAATAACATCTATATATAACAGACATTTTTTTAAAGTCTAGCCTTTGACAGATATGTGACAAAATTAAGACTGAAATCCACGAAGTTATTTAGGTGTCTCATTAATGCCATGGAGAACTGGATGTCTGGGTGTTTAGGGACCTGAAGTTAAATCAGAAAATAATGAATGTTTTGAGGAAAGTATTATCAAAGATTAAAATAGGTCAGAAACATCTTCCGTTAAGTCTCATCATTTTAAGGACTCCTGACAGGTTTATTTGTGTTTAAATTAAGGGTAAATAAGATCATAAAATTAAACATTGATTTTGATATGTGAAAAGCAACTGGTTGCATAACTATCGAGTTATGAAACCTATATTTTTGTCCTCTGCATTCTGAACATCTGTGGCCTATATTTAATTGTAGTTTCATCTTCAGTTTGAAGAAACAATGTTTAGCCTGAAGACAAAAGTGATCTGTGTAGTGAAATCAACTAAATAGTGTTGCTGAGTTTCACTTGCTAATGGAAAAGGCATTTGTATACATATTCTAACTTAGAAATTTTATTCATTTGATAGTTCAAGTACAGTTAAACCTACTCTGCTATTCTGAACAATGTGAAGAGTGAAGGTATTAAGACATGGAGGGATTGTACCTCAAGAGGAACAGGTACATAAGGATAAAATGTGGGGCCATATTGCAGCATCAATTTTTAAGCAGAAATCTGTACTGATTCCAGTAGGAAGCAATTCTGGTAAAATATTGATGAAATGATGTGATATGACCCATGGGCAGGAAATAAGGAAATGTACAAAGTGAAGGAAGCCAGTAGAAGTAGGGAAAATAATATGAAATGAAGAAACAAAAGAAGTGAGCAACTTCAGAAGTAATACTCCTGAAAAGTCTGGAGAATGATACAGAAAGAAAGTTTTACATAGGGTGGCAATATGATAATGTCATTGTCTTTCCCTCAGCAGTCCATACAGCCAGATGCTTCAGTATTTGCAGCTGTGATCTGTGTTTTGCAGTTGGTCCTTATAATGGACTGGATGAGGTTTCCATTTCAGTCAGCCTCCTTTTTTTGACATGTAATTCAAATCTAAATGCTAATCTGCATTTGTGACTCAGAAATCTCTAAATGACATCCTTACCAAAGAAAGAAAAGATGGAGCCTTCATATGTTTGAAGGATGTTCCTTAATTTTTAAAAGGCAGGTAGTCAAGAGTTTCTGAGATGTTTGTGTTCAATTTACTTCCACATTATTTTAGGTGTTGAATTCAAGGTCTCCATGGACTTCTTAGCCCATGTCTGAGCTGCAAATCAAGCTGTCTGCGAGTATACACTGCTGAAAACAAAGCAAGTTAGGAAGCTTTAATTTTAAAACAAATTATGTTGTTAGATGTAAATCTCAGGTTTCCCAGGTGCAATCTTGAGGAGAGATCTGGACGTAAAACTACAGTTTACTCTGAACAGAATATGATTTATTTCCACAGAGGTAAGGACTTCTGAACTCCAGTTTCTGCCTGCGCATCTGAGGAAATAGCAAGTTGGTTTGTCTGGCTTGGGATGGGCTGTTCAATAATGAGATCTTGTTCATAGCCATGGCATTAAAGAGCCTTATCGACGAGGTGTCCCAGTTAACTGAATTGAAGGTGGACATCTTACCATCTGCTATTAAAATGTAGCTTCTTATATTCTGCCAGGGACATAATAAGCATTTTGAGAGTTTTCTAACACATTGCTATTCATTTCCCCACATTGGATCTGTATATTGAGAAGAACACAAAAAAGGAACCCTCAAACATACGCCAATAACACATGCATATTTATGCAGCCAGCAGTTCCCTTGTTTAAGGAGAATACTCAGAGAATTAAATTTCATAATTTTCTGAAATAGCAAG
>VYXD01017719.1:0-11375 GCA_013397195.1 Hylia prasina | reverse complement strand
TCTGCCAGCAGCAGACCCCAACATGATAACAACAATACTAAAGGCAGAGAGTATAAGAAAAAACACCGTTATTGCTCACTGACCACAGATAAATACCTGCTCCCTCTGGCTCAGAACCAGTGCCACCTGACTGGCTTCTCCAGCTTGGAACCATGTTATCCAACCACTCCCTCCTGCTCAGAACCTGCACCATGCTTACTCAACTGGAAGGAAGCCCTTCTCTTTGGAAGAGACTCCCTTCCCCTGACCCCAGCAATAAAATGAGGTAAAACAGTACAGTCCTCCTAGATATTAGCCATGCCCCCTCCTGGCTACTGCAAAAGTTAACCCTATCCTGATTGGAATGAGGATATTGGCTTAAAGAAGGAACCAATTTTTTCATCTTTATGGGAGACACTAAGGAGAAGTTTACCATGCTCTTCTATCCATCTTCTTAGTTTCTGTGTCTGGTTTTCTTTCACAGCTCAGAGAACCCAATATAGTCCAATAACCAAGAGATCCACAGTAAAAACCATGATAGGAGCATATCAAGACACTGCTGAGTGCCAAAACTCTTCCTTTGTGCCCCTTACTCTAAACTCCCAACCTTTGCCTCCCCTGTGCAGCTGCAGTGGAAAGCGATAGAGAAGCTTTGGTGGGTGCCTGGAATCCATCCAGGGTCAATCTACCACACTATGGATTACAGAGGCCACTTTTGACATTCATAGGCCATGACACCACTACTGCCTGACACTGGTACCAAAAGTTAATGACAATTGTTAATATTGTGACTACTGTGGACATAGGAATCTCTAGACGTTTCAGAGAAGATGACATTTATGGCTTGTACTGGTTTGGATTGCTGTGTCTCTCATTATTCCCGAAGAGTCTCTCTCTCTATGGGAGATACTGAACTCTGCAATAGTAAATAAGTCCTTAACAGCATGGGTACTGTGGATTGCATTAAAAATACAGAGCTCCTGCTTTAGGCAGGATTTATCAGCTCTGGACAAACACTTGTCCTGTCATTCTATTTTAGCCTTCACATTGCACTTTCCAGGATATTATGTGGCAAGAGGGCTTGTAAATTCTGAGCTGCTGTGCCAAAAATGCATGGAGATAGTTTTGGTTTACCACTGTGTCCAAACGCAAGCTCTTGTACAACCATGAATGTCAGTAACTGTGTGTCTCTTACCTTAGAATTTACTATTCCAGTTTGATTTTCTCCACTTGAGAGGGTCCCAGAAAACTTCAGTGTGTACTGAAATTTACTACAGAGGCAACTAGGCTGTACTGATAAGCAGGAAGCATAGGTCTGGCTGGACTAACCTCCACAGAAGCTAGTCAGACAGGAACAGCTTGGGACCATTACTTCCAGCTCCATGCTGTCTACGGGAAAGGGTTTTAAGCCAACATTAAAGAGTAGAGTATTACATCTAGCAGTAAAACTGTTTAACCCAGACTGTCTCTAGACTTACAGCACAGAAAACCCACACCAGAACAGAATGGCAAAGGGTAACAGAATTGATTACAGCTAAATAATTTTAGAATGAAGGAAGGAAGCTTCATAATACCATTTCTTTGGAAAAAACCCACCAAAAAACAACCCTGGAAAATAATTTGGCAGAGAAAGCGAAGAAAGTAATCTCAGATAATTACATGACCAATGACCAGCAGAAATCATAAAACACTAATACATTGTGTAACAGTCCCCTCCAACCCTGCCATGTGGGCTTGGCAGTGCCAAGTTAGTGCTACTGTTTGCACTTGATGATCTTAAAGGTCTTTTCCAACCTATATGACTCTATGATCCTATGTAATGTCAAAATCAAAATTAAAATCTAGCACAAAAACAAAATACAGGGAACAGAAAGCTTTTGCTAACTGGTTTTGATGAGCATTGTTTGGAAAGAGAATATACCATGTGTCCAGAGGAGCTGACCGCAAGATAACTTTGTTTCATTTGGCAATTAAGTAACTGAGAGAGCTAGAGGCAAAACTGCTGAGGTCTTATGGTAATGGTTGGTTCTGAGACAGGTTTGTAATCATGGTAAGATGCAAGGACAGAGGTATCTCAGAAACAATTGCAATTAGATCAGATTTATTCTAATGTACACACAAGATGTAGTTAGGAGTAATTTTCTTAGCGGAAGAGACGTCTTTTCTACGGTTTTGTGCCACTTTTCAAAAGATCTAGGCATTATTCAGCACTGCAAAGCTAAAACCAGAGAAACCTCCTTATGCAAGAAACTAATGCACAATAATTTAAACTGTCGTTATTTTCTTAGTTTGCAATTAAGTGGTGCCTATATATATTACTAGAGCCAGGGCTTTAGCTTATGAAAAGTTTACAAGCATAATCCAGAATGGTTTTCTTACAGGATTATAGTGTGAACAAAATTGAGAAAGGACATGTAAACATCAAGGACAGTAAAGATTGCCAAATAATAGCAGAAGAGGCTTGAAAGAAAAACTATTACTCCTAAGAAATGAAAGAAAGGTAAGAGCCTTTCATCTTCCCACGTTGATTTGGAACTGCTAAAACAGCTTTGACAGTAATCCCTGATATTTCACTGGCTGGACATCTGAAGGATATTAACAAAAGAAAAGAGAGGAACAGTGAATCAACTTCTGCTTGAGAAGCCTATAAAGCATGTTAAGTAACAGGGAGTCTAATACAGCAGTAGTTGAGAAAAGGCATGAAGATATAAAATATAGATATTAGAGCTTGTGAGAAGTCACTGCTACTGGACTACAAGAAAGTATTTGATTCAGTTTCACATTCAGAAAGAACACATTCACCGCTGAATAACATGATTTATGTATGATTTACCTACAATCATGTGAAAGACCTAGACCAAGTGGTCATACACACTTAAAAGAAAAGATTTTGTATAAATAGTATCAGTAAGAGAAAATTCACAGTAAAACATGGAAGTATGATCAGAACAGTGATAAAACCAAATTAGGCACATATGACATGTGTGACAAATGCCACATGAAAAACAAAACAAGCTACAAAACCCTTCATTTTAAACTGACCTATTCAGAATGCTTTGCAAGCTCAAAGATGTCCACACTTGAAAGGAATGATGACTAAGGAAAAATCAGTTCTATATTTCACATTATTATCTCGCAAAGAAAACTGCCCCTAGAATGATTTGAACCAGACTTTAAGTTTTCAGTCATAATGCAGAATTGGAATCATACATCTCAGCTCTGAAAAAGTGAGAAAGAACTATTTCATACAAAAACAAAACAAAAAGAAATAAATGCTTCTTGGTTGTTGCTCGAAAAAAATATCAGTAGATTTATGTTGTCCCACAACCTTTTGAACCTCTTAGTCAATTGCAAACAAATCTGGCAAAAGGGTTATTACATCAGATATATTGCTTTCTGAAAATTTCTTAAAATTTACTGGTGTATTGGCTACAGGGGCTGAAATGACTGTCATTGTTATGAGAAAATCTTTAAGTGTTCTCTTGCTTCAAACAGAATTTAGCCTTATTCTGTAGAATAAATTAGTGACTTTTAGTGGCATTTCAAAATTAAACTCAGAAAAAAAATTGAATCCAATATCAAAGTGCAGAAAAACCCTACCAAAAAAAATGTTGCTAGCTATATTAGCAGAAGTTCTTCCAAATCAGGCCATTAGGTACCCTTCCAAATCAGGGTTTGCATGCCTTTGAACACTCTGTTTCAGTTGACTGGTATAGTGAATACAAAAGGACATATTTTCAGATGTTTGGCAAAACTAAGCTTGAAAGATAAAAATCATGATAGGGTAGAGAGATCAATGCCCATGGATTAAACATCTTTACAATCAATAATTGAGTCTAAACTGCCTGCACTCTAAATTTCTCCCCATACAACATTTCAGAAAACTCAAAAGCAAGCCAAGAACTTCAAACTCTGTGGAGCTGCCTATTGCCACGTCCTCTGTTCAGAACCACAGGATGAGTCAAGATGGGGGGGTCCACAGCGATTCATTTCAATCAACCTCCCCTACTCCAGCAGGGTCATCCCAGAGCACATGGCACAGGATTGTGTCCAGAGAGTTCTTGAGTATCTCCAGTGAGGGAGACTCACAACCTCTCCAGACAGCCTGTTGCAGTGCTTGCTCCCCTGCACAGTGAAGAAGTTCTTCCTCATGTTCAGGTGGAACTTCCTGGGCATCAGTTCCTGCACATTGCTTCTTGTCCCATTACTCAGCACCTCTAAGAAGATGGATGCATCCTATTGACACCCTCCTGTCAGACACCTGTGCAGACCGATAAGGCTCCCTCTCAGTCACCTCCTCAGGGCTGAACAGGACCAGTTCCACCTTTCCTTGTAAGAGAGATGCTTCAGCATCTCCGTAACCCTTTACTGGACCCACTCCAGGAGCTCCATGTCTCTCTTGTCCTGAGGAGCCCAGAACTGGACACAGTATTCCATGTGAGGCATGCACCCAGAATAGCCTCGCTGGGCAGTGCTGGCTCATTCAGACCCTCTCTGCTGCATTTGCGACTGCTAAATTGCTCTAGGGGAAACAACTGAAAGACATTTTTTCCATTATTTTTCTAGAGGAATTTTTTTCTAGAACTAAGAAGCTAACAGTGGTATTTGTTTATTTGGGTGTTGGATTATTTTGGTTGTATTTTTTGGGGTTTTTTTTGTGTGTGGGGGTGTTGTTGGGGTTTTTTTGTTTGGCTGGTTGGTTTTTTATTCAGCTTCTTTTAGAAGTTACCTTAAGCATTGGAGTTGTTCATCAAGGACAAATACAGGTTAGATGGAGTTGTGAGTGACCCAGACTAGTGAGTGGCATCCCTGTCCATGGAAGAAGATTGGAAGTAGATGACCTTTAAGGTCCCTTCCAACCTAATGCATGCTACGATCTTGTGTGATTAACTGCATTGCAGACCAAGGCTTCTAAGGCAACTACTGATAGAACACATGTACTAGAGTACCTTAAGAAAGAAAAAAAATTATAAAATGTCTGAGACATAGCAAGTTAACCAATTTGTCTCAATGAAATATTTTTACTTTGTCAGGAGATAAAGGCTTATTTTATTGAAGAAGTGGGAAAAAACCTCAGAAAAAATAAACAAATGGGAAGAAAATGATCTAGAACCTTTTTGGTTTTTTTCCTGTCCATACCTCACAGAAAAAAGAGCAATGACTATTTTAATTTATTTCTGATTCCTATTGTTTTAATCAAGTTGAAACAGGCCACACAGACCTGCATGTTTCTTGTGCTAGACATTGTACATGGGTATTATGCACTTATCCCCTTTCTTGCCAAGCATGTTATATAATGTATTACAGTTTCTTATGATAGATTTGAAATTATTTAAGCATTTTTTGTTATGCAATTTGGTTAATCTCTGCAGTTCCTTCTATGGAGTACTAGCCTTTAGGCTTTTGAAATATACATCTAAACTGGCAACTTTACATATTATTACCCTTTTGGAAATTTCTCTTGAAAGAATCATATTTAAGGCATATCTATAAACACAGCTTTATTAAAAATATTTGGAAGATCCCTGCAACTACTTTATAAACTTATAATAATGTTTTATTCCTATTAAGATAATTCAATTATAAAGAAGAATTTAAAGACAGGCTACTGGAATAAATACTACTCAAAGTTCTTGTACCACAATCATCTGGACACTTTAATATTTATAATCACCCTTGACTAGTATACAAGAAATTACTGCCATGTTACAAGCTTATCTTTGTTTTTATTTTGCATTTTGCAAAACACATACATCATTTATACAGGCATGTAAGGAGACGATGTCAGCATTACAGTTAAGTGGCAGATGAAGCTTTCCACCAAAAATAAACACCCCAGCACAGCTATTAATGTCACTAGATTTAAGAATAAAGCAAATATTAACATTTTTCATCTTTATTATAGGCACTATTTCAAACAAAGAGAAGGAAAATTCATTCCCAGAGGCCTGCAGAAACTTCCATTAATTTCACAGAGCCTTGATATGGCGCCTCAATGATAGATAAAAGGATCTGTTGACCCTTCTGCTGTGAATTCTATGCAGAGAAAACTTTTCAACAACTTATTTTCTTTTTTTACAGAGGTTGTAGGAAAGAAAATGATATTATTCTCCCTCCTTTTGGTATTATAGAGCTCCTTTGCATTTTGGAAACTGAAATGACACAGAATTAGTACTACCATGAATACTAAACATTCTGCTCAATTTTACAGACGTACTAGAAATGGAAGGTCAAATTAGAGTACTAAACAAGTAAATGAATTGTTGTTTTTTGCTAGTTAGAGCAAAACAGTTGCTATCTGCACTTGAAATGCCCCTCTCGAGTACAATGAGAATGCAAGTCCTCTCTACAAACTTGCAGTTGTTCTGGTTCCTGGTGAAAAGATATATTTACATACACACTGAGATCAAGAATTAATAAAATATTTTGGCTTTGATATTAATTTTAAACCTGAAAAAACGGCTTTTTTTTTTTAAATTTTAGCAAAAAGATCTGCAGCACTGAAATAACAGACAAGTGCTTACTTTTTGATTCTTTTCCTAGGATTTGCATGAAAGTATGCACTATTACTTTTATGGAAAATGCTCATAACAAAACGTCTCTAAAAGAATGTCTTGAACAGTGCTGCTACATTTTGGCAGCTTTGCATAAGTATAGTACATGAAGGAATGCATCTGAGATGCTTCTTGTCATTCAGTATAAATTTAAGGCGAATCACAGCGATGCCTGACACAATCTTAGGTAACATTGTACAGCAGACACTTAGTGAAGAATACCAACTCCTGTCATTTACAAAGGTCTCTTCCCCAACACTGTCCAGCAGAAAGTGGAGTAGGCAACATGGAAGAGTGTTGGTCAGATGTGTTGGTCAGATGTGTAGGTTCGTTCCTGTTCTGAACAGTATTCATAAACTGTTTATAACTCAGTGACACTCCATTTGTGGAACACTGCATTCCAAAATAGTAAGATAAATGCACAGATTTTTAGTTTTCTACCTATTTTAGTCTCACTGCTCCTGGCATTTGCCTGTTCCAAGGTAAAGTTCTTTCTACTCAAAATGTCTACAGTAACTACAAATATTTGTCTGCTAGCAATTAGCAAAAGATCAACATAATGAGAGTTACACAGAGTTTTTGGCTGCTAGATACAGTTACAGAAGACTTCTTACCATTTGGGACAGAAAGATGAGTTTGCTGAACTGACCTCTCAGGATTTTTCAATACTGTCTTCAAATGTTTTATAAACAAATTCCTCAGTATTATTATGTAGCCATGACCATCTTTTCAGTCATCAGCTGTGGTGGTTACATGACCGCTCAAACTTTATTAATACAATAATAACATGTTTCCAACATAGGCTGGGGTAGAAGTCACAAAATTCTTGCCTTTTACTCATCAGATAGAAGAGAATTTAGTTACAATTCATAACAATATGACCAGAAGATATTAACCCAGATAAACTAACTCTGCTTTTGTCTTTATTCACCAGGATGTGCATTATATTACCACCAACTCTGACCCTTCTTTTGGACACTTGTGGAATGTGACATCCTTCTTTCTGGGGTGGGTGACCACTCTGTGTCTTAGATTGAGCTCACCATTCACCCCAAAATTAAGAGGTATGAATCAGTTCTCTTTCCACAACTGACATATAGTTTATGAGATATCACATTAAAAGATTTACCTAGTGAGATGATTTGCTTTAAAATAAGTTGCCCTAAAATTAGGAACCTAAAGCTATATTTAGACAATTAAAGGACTGTCCCAGTTTTCAAAAGTTTCCTAATCTGGCTGGAGCAACTGTGTGATTATCTTGCTTAGAACAATCAGGCCACCTATTTAAAGTGTGTTGGCTAAGTTTTTTAAAATAAATTTAAATACTGATTACCTAAACAGACTCCCTCACTAGGTAGTGTTTAGAGTACAGCATTCAATTGCTCTGAATGAAATTTAAGACAAGCAAAGGGTTTCAAAAAAGAATATATCTGAGAAAGTTATGTAAATGTAATCAGATTGCATCACTGTTATATATATTTTTTATACCTACTAGGATGACTATGGAATAATCCAAGCTTCTTCAGAATCAAATATTTTAATTCACTTCTTACGCAGTTCATTAATACTTCTCAACTCTTAATCTTTATGATACTTTGTCAGAAAGTTTATCAGAAATATTATTATAAACTATGGTTTGGTATTGGCAGCAGTCAGCAATACGCAGTACGTTCTTTCCTTCTTATTTTATTTGGTCATATCCCAAGTAACCCAAATGTGCAAAAGCTTATTTTCCTCACATGTTAACTGTTATTTGCCACAATCTGAAAGTGGTAAACATGGATTGATTCAAAGCGGTCAGCTGTCTGTACTCTGATACCTCAATAAATCCACTTTCCAGATACTTAAATTAAGCTGCTGTTATCTTTTCTGTCTGATAAACAGCGCAGAAATGATTTCTTACTTTTTATTTCATAGTATAAATGCAAAATTTTGTATGCATGCATCCTTCTGTAATTATTAGTAATTTTATATACATGCCTATAAACATTTCATTTAATGCAGAGCAAACTACATTTCCTGAACAGCTATTGAAACATTGACACTTTATTTTATGCAAGGTATAAATTTTCTCTGTTGTATAAGCAAGATATTTGCACCCTACTTCATTTTCCCCAGATGTTATTTATGAAGACAGTGAGGCTATTTTAAACTTTAGGATGCCATCCTTTCTCATGAGCCTTCCTACAAAAATCTTGAGGGGTCTGAATAATGACCTTTGAAGATTTCAATCTTTTCTCTTTGTTACATTTAATATCAAAGATTTTTCTTCTAATGAGGTATCTCAAGAAGTCTTTCAGAAACTGAGTATGAAAATCCACCCTATCAGAAAAAAACCCAAAAACCAGTGTGTAAAGCTTTTCTTTGGAACTGCAGGATGTTAGAAACAAAAAATCAAGCTGAACATCTACTACTTCACATTTCTCTGCCTGGATTAAAAAAGTAGGATGCAACTACAAATGCTGGTGCAACACACCAACAGAAAATTGAATCTTAGTTACTACTTACCTTTCAACAAGGCAAATGTTACCACAAAATATGATTTGATTTAGATGAAGGCAAAATTCTTATCTGAGGATTAAATTTTTTCAAAAAGTGCCCCAGAAAAAAAATTCACCATAAGCATGATCATCTTCTCATATCTAAAATGAATTTGAACTTTTGGATTTCGCTTAGCACTGGTAAACCTTACCTAAAAAACTTAACTCCCTGTGCAACAAATTGCATCTACATTCATTAAAATTCTCAAAATCCATGGATTTACTGAAGTGAATGCACTGCCCTAATACTTCACATATTTGACCCAACTTAGATATATGACATAATGAATAGTTGGATCTAGCTATGATAGCCAACATACAAAATAACTAATCATCAGAATACAAGGCATCTCAAAAATTTCACTGTTGACATCCTAAAAATACTTGAAAGACTGACATGAGGAAAATATAAAAGAGTTTGGAATTCTGTAGAAATATAAAGAAACTAGAGCACACAGCTTTTTTTCATGTGAAGAACAGTTCAAAATATACACAAGAAAAAGAACACCAGGAAAGGTTATTTCAAATTTATTTTCTACATGATGTAAAATAAACTGCAATTTATTTTCATGGCAAAATACTGTGCTATAGTTTGATATTAGAATATCAATCCCCTTTCTGATTTTTAACACTGCCCACTATTTTAATATCTTAGTTAAAGATTGTTTCATTTTTAATTATCTATACTGACATTAAGTAAAGACACTATTTGTCCTTTGCATCTAATATAACAGTGAGGGGAAAAATGGAATTACTATAAAAATAATCCTAGTAGAGTGAGGTAGAGGACAGACCTCACCCAACAGCCTCCCTCATAATCCTAGGACTCTCAAGTGAGGTCTTGGAAACTTTCTGATGCTAGCTGATAATTTTCATCTCCTTAATGTGGGCAGCATGCTATGTCCTAGTTTAGCAGAACAGAGAAAGTCTTTTCTAATGAGGAAACGTAACAAGCAAAGACAAAAGACCCAATACAGTGAAGCACAAAAGCAAACCAATGCCATTTAATTTGATTGTGCTAGGCTGGTTGCCTCCTTAATATAAGTTTGTAGCTGACAAACTCTGAGCATTTTTAGATGTATTATTTATGTCAGCTCTTCAGGCAAAAGCAGGGTATGTTTGGAGCAACAAAGCTCACTTTTACACTGTTCAAAAGCCTGCCAATCTTACAAAGAATAAAACTTGTTCAGCTACAAACTTTTCATTTTATGACTTTCACAATGCACTCAATGTAAGGACAGCACTTAATTTTGGATCTTAAAGGACACAAGCTAAAGCCCTCAAGCAGAAGATGTAACATAAAGCCTTTGTGAAGGGTACAACCAGCACAGATTCTTAGACTGCATGACAAATTCAAATCTTCTAGCACCTAACATTCTGTTACTAAAAAGAAGTCTTAGTCCTCATTCTACAGATAAGCCTTCAAAAGTAATAAAATTTAACTGATGAAGACAACCTGAAAGAAAAACTCAGCGATGTGAGCTCTGTCCTGCTTAAGCCTGAATGCAGTCTTAGCTTTGAAGTCCATCACTGTCAACTTTAGTCATTTAACCATGATCATTTAGTGGATACATGGTGTATGAAACAGACTCGGGAACTGGAGAGGCTGCTGAGAAAATGCAGATAAAAGCTGGAAGGTGTGTCAAAAAACTGCTACGAAATGCAGAAATAAAAAGAAATAAAAACAAATTTTATACATAGTACGAAGATACATGGCATAGATAAATGTCTGTGCTTTGTATATGTGGCCACAAGAGTGCTGGTAGCACACTGTGTTTTGGCTATTGCTTCATTCCTTGGAATACTTCCTTTTCTATTTCAAATGGGCTGGGACTGGGCTTGAGGTTGGAGTTCACAGAGTGCAGACAGGTGACACATACCCCTGAGTGTCACTCGCAGCAATACTGAGCACACTCAGGGAGATGAGGATGAATGGGTGAATGCTTGTGGTTATATTTCTCTGTGCAAGCAACCATTACATGTGGTGAAGCCCTGGTTACTAGGAAGTAGCTGGACATCTAACTGCTGACAGAAAGGAGTAAATAAACTCCTCTTTTTGCCCTGCTTGCACACAGAGCTTTTACCTTCCCTGTTAAGTTGTCACTATCTTGATCTGTGAGTGTTCTCACCTCCCTTCTACTTGCCCCCACAAGAGTGGCCCCCCTGTTTGCCTTTGCAAGAGAGATGAGCGAGCAAGGGGCTGGCTGGGTGGGTGTTTGGCTGATGGCTGGGGTCAGCCTATCACAGCCCTGGAGATACTGAGCAGATATTGCCAGTATCTCCATAATTATTTAATTAATTT
>VYXD01017667.1:0-11847 GCA_013397195.1 Hylia prasina | reverse complement strand
ATCTGTGGAAGTGAAGTGATAATTTCTTTTGATGAATAGGAGGTAGCTACATGTAGGTAAGAAAAGTACCATGTTTCCTTGTGATTTTTTACAATTTGAACAATTACATCAGCTGTTATTGTCAAAGTGCTGCAGGAAGGAAATGCTAGCTGTCTGCATCAGAGCTCATTTTCCTGGCTGTGCCACAGGGAGCTTTCTCCTCCTCCAGCATTAAGAGAATAGGTGAAGACTATTCTTGTGAACCTTCAGGGCAGTGTAACCTTTCCTTTTAAAAACCAGTAATTGTTTGCAAAATATGTGGTGTACGAAGTGATCCATTCAGTAATTGTGTTGGCTGAACTAAAATCTTAAAGTAAGACTGATATGAAACCTGCACTTTAAATGGGACTATTTGAACTGAACCTGCTATATAATTGACTTTTATGAACAGAATGGACCATTACAAACATCTAGCCTGAATAATGACATGGCAAGTGAGATTGCCAACTGCTGTAATTCACATATGATCCAGAAGGCTGTTTAACCTTTCTCTGGTAATCCCCCTAAAACAAGGGGGAGCAGCAGAACTGTAGGTTCCATGTATGCTTAATCAATAAAAAGAATATTTATCTCCAGAGCCTGATCCTTGTCCTTATATCTCTCTACATCTTCCACTGTATGGGCTATCTGTGGATATCCAGAGGACTTACTTAAGGTTACTTTAAATGTAGGTGCACCCTCAAGTGTATTATATATATTCAGTCCCCCTCTGTCCACTGGAGGACGGATGCTCTAAATCTGTACTCCTTCACTTTTGCCTCTAGCCATGGTACGTGTTAGATGATAGGTGATGTGACCCTCCAAGGCTGCTCCTGCATCCCTTTGGGTGCTTTGCAATTGCAACTGCTCAGGCTTACTGAAGTAGATGTTAGAGCCAGCTCAGTATCTTGGTCTATGATTTGCCTTTCAGCCCCAGACGCAGCGATATCAGAGCAGAGCTACTGGGGAGCTGTTTCTCAGCAACACCCCATCCTTCCCACTTACACTCTGCTTTCCATGGATATATTTATGTGGTATTTCGCAGTAGATGTGAACTCACTCTGCCCACATACCGAGCCCACTTTGAGTGAGTCAGCTCCATCAAACAAGCTGAGTAGCTCTGGTTAACATGCTACAAAGCCTGAGAGGTTAAGAGGGAAAGGTTAGCAGCTCTGTGGTGCCAAGAGAGGCCTTGTGGTAACAAAGGGAGCATGTGTCCTCCTGCACATTTGTAGACATCCCCAAGGGGGGAAAATAATTAAAAATGTAGAAATTTCCTTTCTAAAATTTCCATGCTCGAGCTTCCACCCGCCTTCTGTACTTATCTGCTCTGTATCTCATACTGGTTGTAGGAGTTTGTGTGTGCCAATAAAGCTTGTGACCAAAGTCATTCCTGGCCCACCCTCATCTCAAACATTCTGCTGGAGAGCAGTTTTCTTCCAGGAGTCTCTTGTGATAGAACAGAGCTGCTTTCTGTGTGCTGGAGCTGCTGTGACAAGGTGATTTTTTTTAAATATCAGGGGACGGTGAGAGCTGGGCTACCTTGCTGCTGTGCCACA
This sequence comes from Hylia prasina, assembly GCA_013397195.1. Classification (NCBI taxonomy): domain Eukaryota; kingdom Metazoa; phylum Chordata; class Aves; order Passeriformes; family Sylviidae; genus Hylia; species Hylia prasina. The sequence continues at coordinate 10,270 of VYXD01017667.1, read as the reverse complement.
GAGCCTGCTGGTGGGATGTAGCTGTGCATGCTGGTCAGAGCTCTCCTTCCAGGATACTGCTAATGGCAACCTCTTGACCTGCCTTTGTCTAAGAGAAGTCAAGTGCCTTCAAGCTGTGGCTCATTCAGCTTCAGAAAAAGATGACTTCTAGTCTGTGTCATTTGCAAATGTAACCTCAAAAAGCAGTAATAATCTTGCTGTGCCCATATCAAGGAATAAAACTAATCATACAATTTGTGTTTATAAAGTGATTTTTCAGTTTTTATACTGCTTTATTTTTAGCTGATATATTATTGTACTACAGCTTCCATATCAGCTGCATCTCAGTCAAAAGTTTTGATGTCTCTAAATTTTTGTATACCAAAGGGAGAAAAGAATTCCTTGTCCTCATGCTCATCTGTGTTGTCTCTCACTGGAGATATTTCAGGGTGAAGAATCACTCTTAATTCATATATTAAACAAGTCTGGAACCATAGCATTGTCTTACAAGAATTTCTGATGATTCTTTTTGAATGCATTTCTCCAAAAGTTCCAAATCTTTGAAGCAAATAGTTTTTGACTTCTAAAATAAGTTCTTGTTTCCTGTCAACATTTCAAAACAAGAGAACAATTTGTTTTTTCCTTGTGCCATTTTTTGGTTTAAAAACTCTGAGATGACATTCAAGAGAAAACGAAAATGTTCTGTTTCAAAAACAGAGTAAAAATAAGAAGCTTTTATTTTGACATCTTCTGGGAGTGAAAATCAAATTTTCTCTTGTCAAAGCATTTTTTTGCAACAAAATCACTTTTTCCACTTTTGCCATAGTGCTTATTGCTGCCTTTTTTTTTTTTTTTTTTAAGTGGAATAAGGTGCTGGCATTAGGGTGAGTATATTGAATCCAGGGACTGAAAGTGTTCATAAACTTGCTGAGGGGATGGGGTGCTGCTGGTCAGACCAGGGATGTCCAGCTATTTCACGCAACAGGAAATTAAGCAATTGTTACCTCCTGTTTCTTTGATACCTGAGAGCCACAGTCAGAGGCTAAGGATGTGCCAGGTGCTGCACAGACCAGTGCAACGAGATAGTCCCTTAATGACAGAGCTTACAACATGCACACAGGACAAGGCACAACAGAGAGGTGCCAGCAGACAGGAGGAGGACCAGGCACTGGGACTGCTGTAGTCCCCTCACTACGGAGGAGTATGGAGGGACTTGTCTGATTGCCAAAATGGTGTACAACAGAAATTGGTATAATGAACATTTTGGAGGGGTACATGAGTTCCTTAACAATTTGGGGTTGAGCAGTGAAGGGCCTTCACAATAGAAACCAGTTGATCAGATATGAAGAGAACAAAGAAGCAGCAGAAAGGTACGGACGAAGAACACGTAAACTTAAGAAGAGCACTGAGTTAATGTGATGGTGGTTGCAGCAGTATTCTGATCTGTGCAGTTATTTATGATAACTGGAGAAAACAGGTCTTTTAATGATGGCATCACTAGAACTGGCAATCTAGCTGTACACTAATATGCAAATAGTCTAACAAATACTAGACTTTAGAGAGGCGAGAGACGGATACCCTACACATCTGTTGTGTGTCTTCAGAAAATGATTTCTAAATTGCTTGTTCTAACACTAGGGCCTCTGGAAGTCATCCACATTATTGTAATAAACCTTGCCCATTGTTGCAGAACTTAGGAACAAGGTGAGGACTGAGGCCCTATTGCATTAGCTGCTGCATGAGTATAAAGTTGTAAGGAGATCTTTAATGACAACTTCTATTCCCTGTTACTGTTTGGGTTCTCTTAGGGAAATTGTTGGGTTGGAGTGTGTAAATTCAGAGTTACAGAGGTATGAAATCAATGAGAAGAAAGCTGAAATATTCAAAGGCGAGAAGTGCAGAGAGAATAGATGAAGATACTACATGCCTCTAGAGATGAAACGTCTAAAAGATCCAGCAGAGAGGAAAGAATTCCTTCTCAGAGCACAGAAAACACCCGAGTGATCTCAAGTGGGACTGTGGGCTTGTGCCTTCATGGCCTGTACAGCTGCTCCTTACAGCTTGAGTGGGCTGACTCCTCCCTTGTTATTCCCTTGTGCTGACTGTAGAGCATATCTGAACAGTAAAAAGATTTGTAATTAAGAGAAATGCTTCAGAGGGCTGAAAAAGATCTTGTTTTTACTGAATGTATATTTTGTTGTATCTTTTTCTTTTTATTTTTTTAAAGCCATTAAATTAACAATTAATAATTTTGAGGGCAGTCACCCGCTTTTACCAAGCACTGAGATTTGATTCTTACATCTTCTAGCAAATAAGAATGCAAGGAGCCTGATTAATCATTGCTAAGACAGCTGTTGCCTGGGTACCTTCATACATCTGCACTACTGAGAGGGAATGACCTAAAAAAAAATGGAAGTGTTTATAAGCCAATGGGTTTTTTTTCACCTGAGGGATCTCAACTGCACCTCTGCTTCACCTATCCTTCCCTCCTTTTGTGTATCAGGCCTGGGCAGGGAAGGTGAGGGGCAGCAGATGGTAGGCTGACTGTTGCTCAGTTTAGAAAGCAACTCCTAACATTTGGCTCACACCTGTCAGCAGACTCCGTATACACTTGTTTATCCTCCTCTGTACCATATGTTTCCATGCAAAATCAGTTCCAATGATCTATTGCCTTATTGCTATCACTCCTATTATGGTTGTAGCTGAGCATTTCACAGTCATTAATTCATTTACCCTGACAGCATCCCTGCTGCGTAGGCACCTAATATCACCCACTGTACAGATGGGTTAGCTTAAGCTCAGATCCACAGCTCCTCAAAAGCCTCACTGAAATTGATGGGACAGAAACACATCCCCAGGTGATGAAAGTCTGGGAGAACAAGCTGCATGCTGGGTTTCACACAAGGAATTTGCAGTGGAGTCAGGAAATTCCTCTGTGAGATCCTACTTGGATGCTCAAACTGCTGGACCATTCTTGATTTCCTGACACAGAGCTGCTCCCTGCCTCTGCAAACCCAGCAGAACTGTGGTTGTTGTTGTCATCAGAAGATACAGTTGAAAAGTTAGTTAAAATACCATTGGCCCAATGTAGTGATAGCATCAGCTCAAAAGTATTCTGCCCAAATTAGATGAATTGGTAAGGACCAAAAAATGTGCTCCTGCTTCTCTGGAGACTGTCCCACTTCCTGTACTCTTTGTATTCTTACTTGCCTCTCAGAAAAGAATTTCTTCGCTGCCCTCCAGGTCCACGTAGGAGAGGATCAGGGTTTTCTAAAATGTACTGTATGTACCTATCAGTCACCTACTTATTAATTATAACTAAAAGCATGATTAGTCTGTCACAGATAGGGCTGCTAAGTAACCTGAATCAGGCTAATGCATTTCTGTCACCTACACAAAAGGCAGCATTATTCTCAGATTTTACATCTGTGTGTAGTAAGGCCCACATCCACAGCAGCTGCAGAGCACTGGTGATGCCTTTCTGCCACAGATGGGATGAGGTTACATCATGCATATCTCTATTGCCCCCACAGAGCCTGTGCAGTGGTTTATTTCCTCAACACTACTGCAGTTTAATGAGGTTATTTTTTGCAAACAATTTTGGCTTTTAAAATTGATAACAACTACAGTTATGAGCATTATTTCCAGGGACTCATAATGACTGAAATTCCTCTGTGGAAAAGGTCAGCGTGAAGACCAAGGTGCTATTTGAGCCCTGCAACAAGTAGGAGCTAAGAGGTGCATAGGTCTCCTGCGTCAGTGTCTAAGGAAAACAATTCTTTTGATATGGCACAACATATTTTTTTCTCTTCTGTGTTCCTTTTCTCTGTATATTCAATTAATGCATTCTTTTTAATAGCCTAGATTGGAAAGTTAATTTCCAGGCACCAACTAGAAATTAGTAATCACACTTGAAACCCTCATACATCCATCCTGTGAAGCAGTCAATGAATGGATATGCTAAATCACAGCTACACTACACTGTGTAACTTTTAAAATGTCCTCAAGAAAAGCTTTTCACATAAAAGATTTTCAAAACTGTCACCTCCAGAAGACTAATTATAACCTACAATATGAGGAGCAGAAGACATGTAGGTCAGCCATTGAAGGAACCATTCTACTGATGCCTGGGTGACCTGCTAAGACTTAATCCCCTATTTCTGAATGGGAAAAATTTAAGGAATATAATCAGTAGGCTTGTTAAATATATAATCAATTTATTTCATATATATATATAAATATTTTTATTAGATATAAGTGATATTATTTTTTTCAGTCCTGATCTTATATTTTAAATATATATGAGGCGAAAAAACCTAACTTCAGTTTTATCTTTTTACACCTACTACCTTTCGGTTAAATAAGATGAAGTTTTATATAAGGGTCTTGGTGTGAACTGCCTCAGACTGCAAGATGATGCTTGCAGGATGTAACCTGCATCCCTCCTATGCTGCATGCCTCAGTGGCCCAAATGAAGAAACCATTTTGGTGTTCATCTCAATAGGCAGCTTGCTGCATGCAGACAGAGTCTGGGATAGTAGGTTTCTGAATATGCAGATTTATGGAAATACAGGGTAATAAATTTTTTGGGTTTTGTTTGTTTTTTTTCCTAAGCAATGAAGTAGTCAAGTAACAATCAGTGGAGAAAAACTAGGAGATGGATAATAAAATATAAACTGCTCCAGAACAAGTGCTGTTTGTGTGGCTTTTACAGTTCTTTGCTTAGCATTTTTTTTTAATTGCTCTTTAATCATCACAATAAACGCAGTCCAGAGTAAATTGTTTGTAGCCATTCACATGTAGTATAGTGACACAGAAATGAAATCTTGGAATTCCCCCCTTAATGTAGCAATTTCACCCATTTCTTGCAAAACTGTGCTCTCCTACCCTTTCTTATTAATAAACATGATATCTGTTTGCTCTCCTTTTATTCTGCACAGCTGTACTCTTTCATCAAGAGGCAGTCATAATTTTGTTTGTCACACTTCAATACAGATTTTTTTCTTTTTTATTTATGAATAGCAGGCTTGGATTTTTCTTATGGAATAGAAATTAAAACAGCCCTGACATTTAGAATGTAAAGGAATTGCTTCAAATGATTACAGTCGTGTTAAAATGAGTCACTCACTTTTGATCCAAACTTCCTGACATACACATCCATATATATTAGTCATTATGATGTCATTGAAGAACTATTTTTACCTTTTTAATAAAAGCAGAGTGCATTTGTCAACTCATCAAATTATATTTAATCCAGTGCACATACAGACTGGTTAGGAAAGACACGTGCTTTCCAATAACAGCACAGCTCCTTTCTATGTGTCTGAAAATGTTGTGCATGTAAAAACATGTAAAATGTTTGCACTCTTTGAAATGAAGGTGAAAAGCCATTGTAAAAAAGCCCCACAAAATGAATTTGTTTTACTAAGGAAAATGAAACTTACCTGTCAACAAATGCATGGTGTAATACAAAGATGGGATCGTTTGCAGAGCCTTGTACTTGGGACATGGAGCCATTCATGTAGATGTGAAGTGCGTTATGCAAACCGCTTTGCGCTGGGTTTGATATTGCAGTCTGTGGATCAGCAAAGCCTGTAGACTCAAGAGAAAATCATATGCTGATATGACAATGTGTATAATTCCTTTTCCAGTAACAGTGAAGATCAAAGTACTTACTTTCCCTTCATTTACATTCAGCTTTTTAGACAAGAGCTTAGGAAAACTTGTAAAGGAGTGCTAATATATTTAGAAGGCACAGCAAAGATGAAATTAAAATAAGCTAAATTAAAACTCCTGCCATGTAGCTAATGTAGTGTGTCAGCAAATGTACTGCTTAATTGCTTTATATTTTTAAATTTCTTTGTTCATTTTGTCTGACTGATAAAACACAACATAATCCCTATAGACATTTATGTGTGGACATTTATTTATGTTGAGAAAACTTATTAATTTTATTTTCATTTTTATTCTCTATACTTACAGGCTGCTAAACTAAACCGGCTATTTTATCTCATCATATACCCAGTCATTTATTAATGTTTGTCTCTATAGAGCACGTTCTTTTATTGATAGGAGCCAACACAATACAAGCTATAATCTCTACAGAAGGATTTAGTGAGTAATCAATAATCTTTTACAGTCAGACTTGTAGGATGAAAGTCTGTGGACTGTCATTGTTTTGGAGGACACTTAAAAGAGGGGTTTTAGGAAGAGTTTACACAGACCAACTCCCAAGCAGGAAATACTGGCAGACAAGTTTGTGCATTAGTTTTTATCTTGGTAGCCTGTCTATATTTAACTCTTATGTTATAGCCCTACTTATCATCCCATCAGCGATGCTTCCAACCTATTTGCAAGGACTCCTAGTAAAAGCCAACTCAACCATCTGAGCCTTCTCTGGGAGTTTCCCAGAGAATAGGAGGAGAAAGCTGTGTTGTCCTTCCAGTCTATTTCTGAACCTGATGCTAGTTCTGATATTTAACCCATGCCACAAAATCTCTCATATCTGTCTCTTTTATTTGGTTACTGAAGATGTCTTCCTCTCACAATTTCTGTAAGCTGTAGGATGAGGCAGCATAGTAGAGGCACATTAAAACATCTTCATAATTTAATTATCAAATAAAGAGAGCTGTGAACAATATGATCATTGCGTTGATCCTCAGTGTTTCCCAAATATTGTTGCAGTTTATCATATCTGCAAGGTGGAGAAAATAAAGATATTAGCTTTTTTCTAAAAGCTAATATTCAAATTCCTAATGGACTTTGAACACTTGCTTTATTTACTTGTTTGGACCAAGAACTAGCATATGAATGAGAATCAGTAATATACTTTTGAAGTGAATCTCCCAACAGTCTTGCTCTTTGACTCTGTGACTCACACCACAGGGCAATTTCTGACTTTGCAAGCTGGATTCATTTTGTAGAAAATCTAAAATGTGACAACTATCAATGAGTGTTCACTTCAGGGGATGGAAGTACATCCTGTATGAAAAAAAAAAAAACCCTTCCCTGTGAAAACCCTAAAGTGTAACATGGAATTTGGGTCAACAATTTCAGTTGTTTGCTCTGGATTTGCTTCTCTCTGAGTCACACAAGGTATTAATTGAGACGTGGCTAGAGTTGCCTTATGAGTAGGGTCATACTCTGAACTTGGAAACCTGAATTTTACACCCAACTGGGACTCTGATCTTCTGTGTGAAACTATTGCATTGCTTTGCAACTCTAAATTCCCTCGTTGGGCTTTTTGTTGTCAGTCAATCTCTTCAAACAAGGGCAGAGTATCTGGCATAAACCCACTGGTATTTATAATAAGAATCAAATTGTAACCATAGTGCCTAAGAACCAAAATACAATAATAACCACCCATCTTTCTGAGGCTATAGTATGACAAAGCTTTTGAGAAATTCAGGAGAAGTCAGAGTTGAAAACATAATTAGGACATTTAGAGAAGGTACAATTGGCTTACTATGAATATTAAAAATCTTTAAAGTAAACTAAATCTGGATTTAGGGATCAAAGAAGAACATTTACACCTGCAGATTTGAAGTACATCAGATATGGAGCAGGATTCTGGAAGACCCTGCTTGGTGACATAAACAGCAAAGGATAGAAGTTCTCAGAGTGAAAATTGGGCCCACAGAAATCTGCATGATAGTGAATGCTGTTTCCTAGCTATCAAACCAGGGGAAAAAAGTAAAATATTACTTATGAAGAATGATATATATTGACAGTCTGTCCAGAACTCACAGGAAGCAGTGGCAACAATTTTGGCTTTCTTGCTGCTGGCCACAGCGCATGGTTATTGGAATCAGTCTATTTAGCAATATTAGGACATTTCTGTGAACATTAACTGGATATCATATATCTGTTTATCATTCTGAAGCAATTTTTACACTTATATTCCACTTCATTAAGTATGTAAGTGTGTTTAAGGGAAGAAAAACTTTTTGCAGGGTCCGGATAGACAGCTAGATGTTTGATATCAGAGTTTGGATGCTTTTTACATTTCTTAATGCATTGCAAACACTTGATCTAATCATTCATAAAAATACACATAATACTCATTTTGGCCCTGGACAGCTTTTCATGGAACATCTGCACATAAGCAATTTATCTTAATCATCAAAATCTCTGTACTAGAACAGCTTTAGCAACCCCACCCTCTGGCTCCAGATAATTGGGGTGCACGCAGTCAGTGTCAAAGGTAATGTCTTGTTTAACCCCGCATGTGAGAAGTTCTAATATCTGATCTCTTGTTATGAAAACTCCATATAAATTTTTAAGCTAGCAGGAATAAAGCCATGATGTGATGTCACTGTATCTTATTAGTTTGGGTCTTATTCTTTTCTCTCAGACTTTTTAAAAGACAATCAGCTATGCAGGATGACATACTAGAGTGGAGTTGCCTTAAAAGCATATGTGAAAACTTCACAGTTTTTTTCAGAGTACTTTGCTGAGATAGCTGCAGAAAAATCACCTCTAAAGCAGATGTGAGACTACAGGTACAAGCAGTGAGCTGAAATAAGAGTTCCTCATCCCTATATAGGGGAGCTCGTCTTCCTCCAGCTGCCTTGCTCCATGCTGTGCCTTCCTCTGCTCTGCACTAACTTTACCTCACCAGTCCTTTTGTGAACTGATTTCACTGACTATTCTGGCAGTAAACTACCCTGGAGTGTGGGATGTCAGGTTTTATTCTGAGACCACTAAAATGCAGAATCTCATGTAAGGTTATGATGAGAAAAAGTGAAGGTACCAAAAAAGGACTGACAAATGGATGGGGAGACTGCAGTGAGGTATTAAATCACCCTGGCCAGTATAGGAAGCTGTAACATTGAGACATTCTTATAAACCCCTGCTTGATCATGGTGCATCAAAAATAGCTTTTAGGACATACGTCACTGAAGTGAAGTTCTTTGGTGGTTTGGATAAGAGAAAAATCACAGTTTTAGGGCTTCTTAAACCTCGTTCTGCTCCTACTCATAACACTGTTGATCAGCAACAGTGATTCAGTGGATTTGAAGTAGCTTTACTGAGCCAGGCCAAATTAAATCAGGTGGGAATTCACACCAAAGTTTATTATGATAGAAACTAATGATGCCACTCAAAATTAAGGCTGCCTGACAGTTTTTAGGATGGTACATAGGCGGTTCTCATTGAGCATGCAATTAGGTCAGGTGTATGTCTTTTAATAGAGTACTTAATGATATTAACTGTGAATTTTGCTGAGACCATATCTAACAGAGACCATAGAAGTCAATGCACAATCAGTCAAGTGCAGAACTTTAAGTACTGAAAGCAGACAGTGTTTTCCTCAGTTGTTCTTTTGCCACTGACTGAAGTGCTGTAACTACACTTAGCAGCAGGTATGCAGAGCTCAGAGAGCATTAGCACTGCAAAGTGCTACAGAAATGGAGGATCCATTCCAACAATCCTATCTGCTTTAATTATCTTGGGGAACTGCTAAGCATCTCTGGTATCCTTAGCATCATTTAAATATCTATAACAGTTTTGCAATTGTTTTTCTGAACTGCAAACCAGAATTTCTTAGAAAATAAATTTTAGTTTTGTGTGACTTTCTAGGCCAGTGGTAAATACAGCTGGTACTTTAAAGGTCAAATTCTGCTTTGCATGTTGCATGTTGTGGGGATAGATTGCACCCCCAGTCAGCTTGCAGGAAACACTATGGATGGTTGATCTGCTGGAGGGCAGGAATCACAGAATCAATGAGGATGGAAAAGACGTTTGAGATCATCCAGCCCAACCTATGACCAGACATCCCCTATCAAGTTGACCATGGCACTCAGTGCCATGTCCATTCTTTCCTTAAACACTTCCAGGGATGGTGAATCTACCACCACCCTGGGCAGCCCATTCCAATGTCTAATCACACTTTCTGTGAAGAAATTCCTTCTTATGTCCAACCTAAACCTAAACCTGGCACAGTTTGCAGCTATGTTGTCTCATCCTGCTGCTAGTTGCTGGGGAGGAGAGACCAACCCCACCTGACTACAACCTTCTTTCAGACAATGATAAGGTCCCCTATCAGCCTCCTTTTCCTCAGGCTAACAACCTCAGCTCCCTCAGCAGCTCCTCATAAGACATGTGCTTCAGACCCTTCACTATCCCTGTTGCCCTCCTCTGGGCTGAAAGAAGGCTGTGCAGAGAGATCTAGACAGGCCAGATCGATTGGCTGAGGAAAATTGTATGAGGCTCACCCAAGTGGAGTGGTGGTTCACAACATGAGTCCTACAGGTTTGGGGAAGAGTGGATGGAAAGTTGCCCATTGGAAAAA
>VYXD01017440.1:0-11916 GCA_013397195.1 Hylia prasina | reverse complement strand
GAAGTTTGTACAAATATAATTTCATGTTTTTATTATTAAGTTGATATGTCATATTAAATGGAAAATAACCTATCATTCATCCTTGTGAATATTTTTTGAATTTAAATGGGAGTATGGCTTTTATAGAGTATATATAAACTAAAGTAAAACATAAAGCTATTAAGATGCTGTTTAAACAGTTTCTAATAATAATTTAAAAAACCTCCAAAAATATAATACCAATAAAATAGAGTTCAGGTTTTGTGAATTTTGTTTTATCATCTTCAGCATAAAAAAACACCTTTCAGTGAAATTTCTACCGTTGGTGAATTCTTCAGAGTGCACTCAGGGTATATCTCCTTTTCTCTGCTTCCATGAATATTAAAGATGAAAACAAAACTCTAAAAGCATATTTGATCTTCAGACCATCTGGTCAGTTCAGCTTCCCATTGTGTCCTCTTTATCTCTGATGATTTTATAGCGGCTTAATGTTTAATTTATGTTCCTTTCTTTTGCAGATTTGCTCTGTTCTCTCTTCAACAGTCACATGGAAACCCATGTTGATGCTTTTTGCACATCCTCACTTTGGGCCTTGGCAAGGAATTCAGTCTTGTATTCTGTGTTTGAAATTAAGTATGCTCATGCATTTTCCTTATAAGACATTTTCTTAAAAATAAGAATAAAAAAAGACTGAAAGGACCTTCACAATAGAAAGACATTTTTTTTAATTAGAATATGAAGCAGTTACCTTTCAAATACAGAATGGCAGCAGAGAAACAATCCATGTTTATGACACCTCCTCTCTCTTCATATACACACTTAGAAGACGGTTACCTGTTTTACCCTTGGTTTCATTTGGTCCTATGAATACAGGAGTTGCAGCAAGCTCAGTACAGACCATCCAGTCTTAGGAAGACTTCCTGTTACAACAGAGACTTCTCTGTCAGCTTCCAGCCCCTTTCAGCATTGTCTGAGTCTCACTGTTCTGCTCTAGATTTGCTTCTCATTTTTTCCTCACAAAACCCTTGTAATCATCATTGAATCTATTCCCTTCCAAGCATTCTCAGCAGTCCTAAAGGGAAGGAGCAGTTTCATTGTTAGAAACGTTCACATGACTTCGTAATACATGCTCTTAAACCACCACAACATATATATTAGGAACAAACAGATACTATCCATCATGACATAGTCACATACCTCTTGTTCATTAGGTGCAATCTAGGATGAGAAATAAAAGAAACCCAAGCACAAAGCTCTCATAGTAAGATCACTGGAAACATCTGCTTGGGGCTACATTCTTCTAAAGCATTATTGCCCTGAACTGCCATAAAGAGAAAGGGCCAGAAAGAAGACCTGAGATGAGTAGCAATGAAGTGAAACAGAAGTGCAGGGCTGTCTTGTATTTCATGCTTGAAACAGTCTCTGTGTCATTAATATAGGACATACAACTGATTAGGCAAGAGTCAGTAAGAAAATATTGAGGATATTGTAATATAGAAAATATAGAGGAGACAATAAAGACCAGGGAAGACGCTAATCTTAGACTTGGAGACTAATATTCAGAGAATAATTCCAAGTAGGGGATCTCAGTTATGTTATCTTCATCCTTTGGGGGAATCTATAATTCTCCGCTTAACACACAGGAAAGTGAGGAAGCTTAAGAAGAGTGACAAAGCTCAACAAAAATATGTGAATCCCCTCCACAGGGGCCTTGTGTATTCAAAGAACTAAAATCTCTTACATTTAAACCAGATTTTATCCTTGTTTTCAATCCTTTGAAAGGAAAGAAGAATATGGTTATCTCTACATTTTCAGTTACTCGGTTAAAGGATCATAACTGTGAACACATCGGAGTGCAGAGAAGCAATATCTGTCAAAAAACTGATCAGAGAAAGAAGGCCTGGCCCCACTCCTCCCAGAGCTGCTGTGGGAGAGCAGCAGCCCCAAGGGCACCAGGTGCAACATATCAAGATCAGACAATGGGAAATGCTCTTTGCCTTACCTCACTCCAGGGTGTCACTGCCCAGGGATATGGGACTTTTTAGTTGTGGGATACTGGGAAATATTACCTTGAGGTTATGTAATTAGAGGATGTTGAGGGGAAGAACCAAAGGTGCAAAAAGAGACAGATTATGGTGTTATCTGGCCATGCTCTAGGAGTGATCAGTGCAGTCTGTCCTGTTTTCTTACCAAATTGAATGTCTAATTATTTTTCTGGGTGAGGACCCCCTTATTTTGTGTGCATGTGTGCATATGAATGCCAGCAACTGGTGCGGGACCATAGGTCATAAGAGACAATATGTCTAAGTGTCAGCACCTGGGGTGCCTGCATAATATGTGACTATATGTGTCTGTGTGATTGCTTGCAAAAGTGGCAGAGTAGCCCATGAACAGGATAAGAGGCCTGGCAGCCAGGTATCAAAGCAGATAGAAGCATTAGCCAGATACTGGAGAGATCAGAAGGTCTGAAAATTGACAACTGGAGAGACTAGAAGTGTCCAAATCATCTACTAGAGTGACCGTGAGGTCTAACGTTTGCCTTACTGACATATTTACATGTATATGGCTACATCAGACACAAGAGGATCCCAAGGATCTAGAGGGTGGATTGAGTATTTATTGAGTATTCATTTACTAGGGGGACTGGATTATCAGGTGTGTGGGCTCATGAATCTATGTATGTGTGCACAAAAATATGTGTGCACACAAATGTATGTGTGAGAGGTTCTGAGCTGCAAGGAACTGAAAGAGCATCACTGGCTTTGGGAGTGCCACCAAATCGGGAAAACACGGTTCTATGGCAAGTTCTTGCCCTTAGTGCACAAGCCCATGATGCTGGTATGATCAGATTTGTATATCTACACTCTTTTCCACTGACAGACTTTTACCCTGGATTGGCAGAAAGGGTTACAAAATTAGACAGCTATTTGTGCTGTTTGCATCTTTCTGTCTGTCCTGTTCTGTATAGTTTTCCATGTGTATTGCCAGTGTTCCCGTGTGTGCCTTTTGCGGAATGTATGCTCAGCCTTGCCACTGGCTGTGCTCAGGAACAGAGAACCGTGGCGCCTTTCCCCCGATTGTGTTACTAGAATCAGCAAAACATTAACATAGAATCATTTAGGTTGGAAAAAAGCATTATGGTCACTGAGACAAATCATATCCACCAACACTTTCACCCTCTAGAAGTTTGACTTTGTAAACTCATCATTGTTAAAGTTATTTTTTATTTTTATGCATTTTTGAATGGATATTTTATATTAATAGGCCATATCTGGCTTTTATATTGCTATAGTTCTTGGTTCTTACATCTCAAGAGTAAAAGCTACTCATAATTTCAACTAAAGGACAGAAAATCATATGACAGAAACAACATAGGTAATGTGAGAAAATTATAAGATCTTCGGTTGTTGTCTCAGTTTCATTTGCAGTTCTGTAGAGAAGTTGTTATAGCTCAATAATTAAAATTTTTATATATATATATGTGTATTTATCTATATGTGTGTGTATTGGGACAGTGATCCCTGAAGTAAAGCAAACTTATTTATCATCCAGTGGAAGAATTGCATATCTCTGTATAAAAAGGACCATTTCAGATGATGGTTACAAAAATGTGCTCCTGGAGGATTATTCATCACAAAGTTATTTTTTATACACTCAGTACATAAAATCTGCAAGCCTTAGATAAAATTGTCAGAATAATTAGGTTCTTTTTACCTCATCAGCAAATGAAATGTAGTGATTCTAAAGTAATATTTCTGGAGAAGGCACCAAAGGGGCTGAGGCTGATTCACAGTACCTAATAAGACAGCCCATACCCCACCCAAGAAAGCAAAAGCTAATCCTAAAAATAACTTTAATGGGTAATTTCTCTGCTTCAGAATATAGATGAATGCTGGAAGGAGAGTGAAGACATGCTTTTTGACTTCAGACAGAATTAAAGTCCTGCTCTTGGTTGGGCAGCACTGTCTCTGATCAGTAGGGGAAAATAAGGATTTAGACTGATAGACACAGTTTTTGGCATCCATCTTGATTTTTGATGCTACTTTGGTAAATCTCCTTGTTTACAAACTGCTTCAGTTGTAAGAGTTTTTAGGTATTAGTTATTCAGGGAATAATTGTAAAAAGAGCCATGGGACCTAACAGCAATATTTTCATGCCTAAATGTCAACAAGGGAAAAAAGAGAAGCTCATCAAACTGACAAATATGCATCCACTCTGATTTAAATGTTGGAAAAAAGGTTTGGCATAAATGTTTTGTGGTCTTCTTGCAAGAGAGGCAAAGAATTCAATATAGAAAAATTAATCTGTTTATGTATGGGCAATCTCACAGGTAGAAGTGTTTCTCCATGTAAAAGATTCTCTATACATAAATATTACTTCTATGCAGTAATTATAATAAGAGGTAGCAATGTTGTAAATCCCTCTCTTAACAGAAGCAGCAGAGTCAGGCTAAATCCAACTCTACTGCCATAATAATGTGAGCAAAATATATGTGCTTTCATATAATCACAGATTCATTTAAGCTGGAAAAGATCCAACCTTTAAGATCATCATGTCCAACCATTGACTGAACACTCCATTCCTAAGTGCACTAAGTTTAGTTCAGCACTAAACTGCGTCACTCAGATCCTTATCTACACACCTTTTAAATAATTCTAGAGATGGTGACTCAACCACTTCCCTGGTAGACTGTTCCAGTTCTTTACAGTCTTTTGTTAAAGAAATTTCTCTCAGTATCGAATCTAAACTGCTCCTCACTGAACCTGACACCATATCATGTTGCTTTCTATTTGGAGAAGAAACCAATCACTATGTCACTACAACCTCCTTTACTGCAACTGTAGAGAGCCATAAAGTCCCCCCTGAACCTTCTGTTCTCCAGACTGAACATTCCCAGCTCCCTCAACCGCATCTCATAAGATTTGTGCTCCAGACCCTCCAGATCTGCTTTGTTGCCCTTCTCTGGACATGCTCCAGCACCTTGATGTCTTTCTTGTAGTGAGGTGCCCAAAATTTATAGCCTCAGCTGAGCCTAGTATACATATTGAACATGATTTCCAAAAGCAGAACTCGCTACTATTTTCAAATTCAGTTGTGGAACTATAGGGTAGCCAGCCTGAACTTCAGGCTCAAACCAGGCACCAAAAAAACCAATCAAAAGCTGTTTTTGAAAGGTTAATCTGTAGCATCATATGGAGGTGAATGGATACCACTTTAGCAGGTGCTGGATCAAGAAATGGAAGTTCCTTTCACATGAGCTCCCCATGTTAACAGCAGCAATACAGTTGGAAATGCTGTGCTGTGTTTTGGCTCTGTGCAAATGTGTGACCTTTTCATTGGCCAGGCAGTCCTGCTGTTCAGTCAACACATGAAGCCCTTTGCCTGTCCCAGGCTGGCAACATTTAATGGATCATATTAAGCTCTGATTTGTGTCTTAAAGCAATTAGCACAACTTTGGTTGGAAAATCTCCATTTCCATTTCCTTAAAAAAACTCTCAAGAAACTGGGGGCTGGAAGCAAATAAAAAGGTAAAAAACATAAAGAGAATTTTGGACTCTGTTGACTTTGCAGCAAACATGATGAAAGCCAAATTCTTCATCCAGCCCTAATAACGAGGCTTAGACTGGCTCCAATAGCAGTCTTTGTATCACCTATTGCAAAAGCTTCATTTATGTTCTATGTAAAAAGTCCAATGAAGCATAGAAAACATGTAATTTGTGTAGAGAATGAGAGTTATGCGATTTTTTTTGGCATAAACAAAGCAATAACTGCTCAGAAATAGCCTTTTGCATTCATGAATGGGGTCCATTATCTGCTCTGTCTCTCTTTTTTGCTCATTCTGAGTTGGGGCATAGTAATAAAAGAAAGTCATCCTCTTTGCCTCAGAGCTCTGGTTTTCAAACAGCAAGTGGATAACAATATATGACAGCTCATTTTTGTCTTCTGATTAAGGAACAGCCATGTTTTACAGACACTTACTGAGTTGCCAGCCAATTAAACATTTCAATTCATTTATATGTATTTAATTGGACTACCTTTCCAAATAGGGCTTTTCTGGAGTTATGAAGCAGCTTAGACACTGTAAGGCAGTAGATAAGAATTACTGAACTATTTTTATTGTTATTATTATTACTCTCATCACTACTATTAGTGGGGGAAGTCAGGGTAGATGCAAAGTGGAGTATTTGCAAGGCACCTTTCTGGCAGAGTGTATGTCCTATTTAATCACTTGTCTGTAAATAAAGAGCTATTATTAATTATGTCCTTAATAATTTTCTCAGTGTTTTAGCTGGTTGCATTTTTGGGAAGAAGAATTTACACAAAGGGTACTACTAAGCAGATGACATAATATATTTTCAGAACGTAGATTTTCAGACAACTTTTTGTAACATTCTACATGACATGTTCCTGCTTAAGCTCCAGGATGATGCAAGGATTCAGGGCAGGACGTGGGCAGAAATACAGGACAAGTTGCAAAATAGCAAAGCAGTGACTATAGTTCCTGTGAAAGAAGCTATGTCAAACCAGAGAAAGTGTTTTTTCAAGTCTGCAGGGGCTAATGCTGCATGTTATGTGCTTTAATTTAGAAAGATGATCTACAGAAACAGAGAACAACTGCAGTAAAGTAGCATTTTTTTAGGACAAAAAAATGAAAGATGATGAATGAAGGCCATACAGACAGCTAAACTTAAAAGGAAGCTAGATTTGATTTGTAAATAGGTTGTCACAGAGGGAATTAAATGTACTATTGACAAATACAGAGTAATAAAACTTTGGTGCTGCAGAACCCACTAAATTCTAATGTATAATTAATGGGATTAAACTTGAAGTAAATTTAAAAAAAAGGAAACCAAAGCAACCAAACAAACAAGCAAAAATCTCCCCAACACTTTTCAGGATGAACAGGAATATTTCAAATTACCCTTTCTAAAAGCATATATTTTTGTCTTGCAGTAATAACAATATTAATACTTGGCACATCTAAGTGGATTTCCTTGAATAGAGTAATCTGCACAGGTTGACAGTCATTGGTCATTACTGGAATTCAGTCAGCAAGGTATGCAGCGATAACAGTGACAACTATGGCAAGCTCTGTAGCAAAACACCTGGAGAAGATAAGGAGGGGGTTTAATAGAGTCAGGGAACCCCCAAAAAGAGCAGAGAGACCTGTCAGGACCTGGCAGTTCTCTCTCATGGGCAACCACAGGCAAACAGGATATGCAGAAGGATGCTTTGTGCAGCAGTTTGTGTAGGAGAGCACAGGCAAACAAAGGTTTCCACACAGTCAAAAACCACTGCTAGAAAGGAGCATTGTTACACAAAATATGGATGGAGTATTCCACAAATATCAGCCTGATCTTTCACAATCTCTAGCCCTTGTTCTTGCAGAAGGCTTGACAGATGTCTGCTGGAAACTCAATACAGCAGTGAAGAGGCCGTGTAGGAGGTGACTTCAGAGTGTGGAAGAGAATTCCCTGATGCAGCTGGTAAGTGATCCTACCAGGGGTGCTGCTGTTTACAAATAGAGAAGGGCAGCTGGTGGGAGATATGGTGGTCAGAGGCCATTGTGGGCACAGTGACCTTAAAATGATTGGTGAGGTAAGGAAGTGGGTCAACAAAACCTCTAGTTTGGACTCCTGGAGGGTGGATTTTGGCTAGTTCATTTGGCCAGGACACTGATGCTGAGAGTCGCTTGGGAAAGAGTTCTTAATAACAAAGAAGTTGAAGAATGCTAGATATACTTTAAGAATGAAATGTTTAAGCCACGAGAGCAGGCCATCCTTGTGTGCCAAAAGGCAAGCTGGCAGGGAAGAATGGCCTGGATAAACAGGGAATTTTTGCTTGAATTCAGGGAAAAAATAGGGAGTTTATGACCTTTGGAAGAAGATGTAGACAACTCAGGAAGGGTACAAGAATGCCATTAAGTTAAAAAAAAAAAAAATTAGAAAGCTGAAAGCTGAGACAGAACTCATCCTGGACACAGCTGTGAAAGATATTAAAAAGTATTTTTATAAGGACATTAGCAACTAAAGGAGGACCAAGGAAAATCTCAATCCTTTACTGGATGTGGGGAAGGGAGGAACATTGTCACCAAGGATGAGGAAAAGACTGAGGTACCTAATGCCTTCTTTGACTCAGTCTTTAACAGAAAGACAAGATAACTTCAGGGCAACCAGCCCTGTGAGCTGGTAGAGAGGGATGGGCAGCAGAATAAGCCCCCTGCAATCCAGGAGGAAGTAGTTAGACCTGCTCTGTACTCACACACACAAGTCTATGAGGCCTGGATAGGATTCACCCAAGAGCACTGAAGAGGATAATAGACGAGCTTGCCAAGCCACTCCACCATTTATCATAAGCCCTGGTTAAATGGGAAAGTCCCAGATAACTGCAGGTTGACCAGTGTGGCACCCATCTACCAGAAGGGTCAGAAGGAGGATCTGGGGAACTACAGGCCTGTCAGCCTGACCTTATTGTTGGGGGAGGTTATGGAACAGATTATCTTGAGTGCACACATCACATACAGGACAACCAGGGGATCAGGTCCAGCCAACATGGGTTTAGGAAAGGCAAGTCCTACTTGACCAACCTGATCTGTTTTTTTGACCCAGTGACCTGCCTAGCAGATGAGGGAAGGCTGTGGATGTAGTCTGCCTGGACTTCAGTAAAGCACTCTCTCCCAAAACGTTCTCCTGAAGACGCTGGCAACCCAGGGCTTGGACAGGTTGCACTCTTCTCTGGGTTAAGAACTGGCTGAATGGCTGTGCCCAGACAATGGCAGTGAACGGTGCTGCATGCAGCTGGCAGCTGGTCACTAATGGTGTTCCACAGGGCTCAGATCTGGGCCCAGTCCTGTTTAACATTTTTACTGAAGACTGGGATGAGGGAATTGATGGAGTCACCATCCCTGGGAGCATTCAAAAACTGACTGGCACTTAGTGCTGTGGTTGACATGATGCTGTTCGGTCAAAAGTTGGATTTGTTGATTTTGGAGGTCTTTTCCAAACTTATTAATTCTCTGATTTATACTTCAAAAGGTCACCTATTCCTTGAAAGAAAGAAGTAAGGAGATGTTGTGGGGCACAACATTTTCAGTGGAGGTCATTATTTTGGGATCCCATGGATAAATTCATATCACCTTTGTAACTGTTTCTCTTTTCTCCTTTTCTATTTCACAATCACATTTGAGGTGAACACCACCTCTTCTCTGATCACTGACAGAATCAATAGTAAACAGTATTATTGTGCTCTTTTTTCTTTCCTCTTCTTCATTAAACAATATACTTTCCATTCATTTAAAGGGGAAAAAAACTGAGCAAAGTAGGGGAGCAATTTTCTATAGAAGACTTTGCTGTTGATAATGCTGTGTGACATTAAATAACTCCTCATGACATCACATGACACAAATTTGCTCCTTTGGAAACAAGAAAACTTTCAGATTTACATTTCAAATAAATAGCATTGACAGGAGGGACAAGAAGTATTTGCAATGTCTAATATTAAGCCTCTCAATTCAGTTTCTATGTTTTTATTTAGTCAATAGAGAGATGCAGACTCTTTTTATGTCATGTGAATAGCACTGTGAAACAACCTGCATTTTTGATTTAGGGATCTACAACAGACGTTTTGAGTTTAACATTGTAAATGCACAGAACAGGGCATCTGACAGCAGAAATTTCAGCATTTTTATATGATTTGTCTTTTCTACAAGATTTCTAATGATCACCAAGTACTGCAGAATTCCTGGGGATTCAGCAACACAAATCACAAGCCTATTCTCAATACTCTTCGTATAAATTCTGAGCTTTTAATTTATTTTTTTTTTTACTTCCTGAAGGGAACAGCTTTGCTGTCTTAGGAAGCCTGACAGCAAAATATGTCAGAAACAGGAATATACCGTCTTAATCTGGATTGGAGTCACATACTTTCAGATTCTGCTAGATGCCTCTGTTAGATGGATATTAAGTAGTAGTAGTGAGTTTATGCTCTTTAATTTTTAAAATATGCTGCCTTCTGTCACACTAAGTTTTAAATAAAGGCATCTGTGCTTTGCAGTGGCTGGCACGTCCCTGAAAAACTGTTGTCTGCAGATCCAGAGGGACCAGCCTAAATTTAGGGATGCAAAGGAGATTACAGTAAACCTAGGAACTATAGGCTTCAAAGGACTACTGACTAAACATTGCTTTTCAACAAAAATGATGTTATGACCTGGACCTTCCCAAAAGGAAGTATAAGGAGGTGTGGAACCCAGATGTGATGGTGCTGAGGAATTCAATAAAGTGTCAATATATTACTAGCTTGTGATCTGTGACAATGTAATTGTCATTGAGGACTCATTCCAAAGGGAGTGAAGTGGTCCCAGAGCAGAGTGATAAAGGCAAGATGGACCCTAGGCCTTTTAACCTCTGAACTAGGTCTTCCATCTAACATAAACTCAGTCAAAAACATCAACAACTCAGGAAATGAAAAATTTGAGGGATTTTATGAATTACAATTTATTTTTTTTAAGCAAAAGCACACACACACAAAGATACACACACTCTTCCAGACAGATTTAGGGAATACGACCAACAGAAACCTCTGATATTTGAGTCTACTTCTTAATAACTTTTGGTATTTTGCTTTTCATTCAAACCAGAGATGAGTGTATCTAACTGAAAAGGACACAGGAAGAAACAGAAGAAATGCAGTCTACATTTCCTATGGTTACATTTACAATGACAATTATTTTGGCTCAGTTGAAGCTTTCTGTACAGTGGAAGCATGTGCCATTGAGTTATCAGCATCCATATTGTATTAGTTTCAGGAGCTTTTCTTCAGAGTGGCTCTAGTTTTTTCCCATGAACTGAAGAGTATGATAGGTGGATGTATCTCCTGGTTTAATTTTATCATTCATGTTCTATAAGATTGCTCAAGTATGGGATCCAAGCTTCATTCTGAATGCAACATCAGTGTTCCACTTCAGTAATTTGTAACGGAAATCAAAACATTGATGGTTATCTATAATTCTTAAAGAATATCCCTCGCTACAGGCCTTAGGAGAAGTGGTGAAAAATTATGTCCCTTCAGGTTCAGAGTTTTCCCATTTCATTTTGACCTAAAATTATAATTGTTTTTGTGTTTTGTTTTTCTCATAGGAGACATAAAAGAGAAAAAACCTTTGAAACCAGAATATTTCAATAATCAGACACAAGGTTTTATTTGTACTTTCAGGGTTTTTTCCTTTTTCCTTTTTTTCTTTTATTTTTCATCTGAGAGCAAATATTATTTCTTGTTTTCACAAACAATTGTTTCTCCTTGCAATACCTCTCAGTATGGAGAGAACTCTTTCCTGTGCAGCTGTGATTAGGAGCTCACTTGTCATTATATTGTGGCCCATTGGTATTACAATACTGTTCTGGTTACATTCCTCTCCCCAGGCTAGTATGTAATTTACATACAGAGGAGACAGCAGCCTAAGATTCAGTTGCCTGAGCACAGGTCACTCTTTTTGCTACCTGAGTGCCAGCTGCTGCCTCTGAATGATGTTGGCCTCCCACATGAGGTCCCTTATCATCTTCAGCCATGTAATCGGTTGAACACCCTACGGCACCTACACTGGTGTTAGATCACAAATAGTGATGTCCATATAGGCAGCTAAAAGCTGTCTTAGCACTCAAGAGAAGTGGTGTGTAAATCAAAAACTCCTTAAAATATTTCCACAGATTTTCAAGTCCTGCTCACATGTCTTGGCATGTTATTGGCTGACATTTGGCCAATATCTCTCTTGAGAAAATTATCTGCTGGGAGTGGTAGGAGTTATGAGAGAATCTGAGGAGATGCAATAGATGTTTGTTCTGCACTGAATGCTGAGATACAAATTATTGTCTTTCCTTTATGGGAATTAGACAGAGATATTTTGTTGTTATCTTTTATGAACAACCAAAAGAAAAAGAAAAA
>VYXD01017418.1:0-24942 GCA_013397195.1 Hylia prasina | reverse complement strand
GGTTTTTTGGGGGGGAGGGGGTTGCTTTGACTTAAGATAAATTCCATTGTACTAAAGGTGTAAGATTTTATTATGTTAACAATATAAGACTGGTCTTCCAGCCCAGACTGGTTGGTAATATGAGCTGGGTGAAAAGATAATTGCATGCTGTGCTGGAAAAGGGGATGGGATTCTCATCATCTTTCAGGATTTATCTCCATGAGTAGACAGGCACAGTAAGTATTTATCATTAGTTGCTCTTTTTCATTTATAATTGTTATTTTAACTCCTACTTTTTCACAATTATTTTGGCTTGTAACCAGAATTTGAATAAATATTATTAAAGAGAAATTTATAACACAAAAGGAAATGGCTTTTGCTTTCCTCTTCTTAAGTAAGCTTTAGGGGATGAATTAAACAAGTCCTTGGGATATTTAATTGGGAATTGCTGTTAAGTATTGCTCAAAATTTATGTCACACGCTTTTTTAGTAGCACCAACAAAAGAAGTTGTCCTGTGAAGGGAATTATTAGAATTGATAACAAGAACAGCTATGACTAAATGCCTTCAGCGGGACCCAGCATATTTTCTTTATGAATGACTTTGGGCTAAGCTGTGAGTAGATACCCAGATTTGCCAACTTCTGATCCCTGGTAATCCCATTCTGCGCCAGGCCTTAGCGCTTGAGGGGTATGTGCTGGGCAATGCTGTGTGTCTCTTTGGGAAGGAGGGTGGTTTTGTTATCAGCTTGAATTTTAACAGCAGTCACAAGGAAAGCAAGCGATTTTGCAAATGGATGAAGTGGGTTTACTGTCGTCTGCAGGATGTACTGGAAAACAGAATGAAAATCCAGTCTTCCAGCTGTTGGGGGTTAGAGGGAATTGTATATGAAGAATTGCCAAAATACAGAAACTGTGCTTCTAGCCCTTTTATTAATCTATACTATTTTTACTTTACAAAGGTTACTTTGTTTCAATTGGGCTTTTGCCTAACATTTTCCTAGACCAGTCTCTAGAAGTGGTGAGTATAATAAGCAACACTGGACAAAGTGCAAATGCAGACCCTCATGGAAACTTCTAGTCCTTGTGGAATGTCTCCTAAGCAAACGCTTATCAGTACGGCAAATGTCTTGTATGCCCTAATACATATTCATTGTTCTAGCTGTTCTTTCACAGTTAAGTACCATTCTTTTAGTACATGAGATGATTATGATGTGGAAAACTGCACCCAGAACCGCTGAAACACTCTGAGCTCCTGAGCTCGCAAGAATGAATATCTGTATCAAGGAGGGGTTCTGTTAACTCCAGCTGGAAAACTTAAAGCCACTGTTTTTACCAGTGTGTGAAGAGGAAAATAGTGACCAGAAGATTGGTAGTGCATTGGTATTGGGGTGCATAGGTAGTATTGGTAAGAGATGGGAACTGCCTTAAAGCCAGAATTCCCCTGGAGTGCAGCTGGTGCCAGGCTTGACTCCGGTGAGGATGGCAGAGGAAGCAGCAGGAGCTGTCCCAGGGCTGGCTTTGCTCCCCGCACCCCACCGAACAGCCCCGCTCTGGGGATCCTCACAGCTGCTGGAAGCTGTGGTAGAACAATGGAGCAAATGGGAAATCCAGCTTGCGGGAGGAGAAAGGGGCACTTTTGTTCTCCTGATGTGTGGAATCACTCGGGCTGCTGGCAGTGAGATTTTTTCCCGTTCTTTTTGTTACTCTTAAAGTCTGTTTAACATCTCTCAAAGTCTTTGTTAAACTGGAGCATATTTTTTGACCTTTCCACACCACAACTGGTTAGTTCTGATCCGAGGACATCCTTGGGTTGTAATTTGAAAAATCCCTGTAACTGTGCTAGTCTGAATCTGGCACATTTTTAATTTCTACACTTAATTACTTTTTCTGCTAGTAATGATCCTAATGGTATGGACTTGTTTCAATACAGCCGTTAGCACTGTTGGCTTCAGGTATGCCTCTGATATTTGATATATTTCACATCCATGCCTTTTGAAGTGGGCACAAAGCCTTTCGTCTTTATTAGTATTAGGCCTGCAGCTTCAAAGATAGCAGAAACAGTTTCTGCCCTCCTCTTCAATTTGGTACACCAGAATCTTCCAGAGGCAAATGTGTATTCTCATGAGCTGAGAGTATATGATCACTTTAGCCTTCATCAGATTTGGCCAATTTCAAAATGAGATGATGACTTATTTTGTTGTTACTCCTTTTAATTATTTTCTCACTTTCCCTTGTGCTATGAACTCCCTGGATCTTCCAAGTAGATTTGATGTTACTTCCAGAAGTGCCCTTAGCAGTAATTAGACATACTATAAAAAATTAAAAGATTAGGATGAGATCTCCATCCAAGAAAACTTTTTTTTTTGTAAACAACAGCGTGAAATCTGAAAAGACATCACAGAGCTACTTCTGCTGAACTGTGAAATAACAAGTAGTATTAAATGATATAAGAATTTACATTTTTTCACCAGTTCTTCAGTAAATGCCTGTATATGGATGCATGTGTTTGTCTTTGCAGCAATGCAACTCATAATGCATCCTGCTCTTCATGTAAGAATGTTTAAATAGTTTAGGTGAAAGTTCTGTACATAGGTATTTTTTAAAATAATAATTAAAACCAGTTCTTTGTATAGCGTGTATCCTGCTGATAATCTATACAAAAAAAATAGTCTAATTACTTTTAATAGAGTGAGCTTTAATACTCTTTAAAAGATACAAAATAATGAATTTGAAACCAGAATAAAGTTAGTACCCTATGAAGGAATGCATATCTGTTAACAAGTCTGTATTTGTTAGATTTAAAAGAGAAGACATGTTTTAAAGTGAGGTTTTTAGCACTCATGGTCCAGCGCTGTTCTTTGAACAGTAACACCTCAACTTAAAGGCTATTTTAAAATTTTTTTTCACTGCAGAAACTTGCAGTGAAATTAACTGTTTCAGTTACATTCATTTCTATGCAAATAATGGATATGATGAAATACCAATCCTCCTCTTTCTGCTTCTTCTGAAGACCTAAACCTAAGTGAGGTGAACGTAAGACATCTCTGGATTTAAAACAAAAATTCCTGACCCTAGCTTTTTTGAGGATACTAAAAAAAACTGTATATGATGCCCTTGTTTTAAAAGAATCTCAGAAGCAAACTTCTTCATTTGGAGACTACAAATCCAAATTGTGTTAATTTAAAGTGCAACCAGCAAGAGGTAAATCAATTACTTCGCTCAAATCTGGTCAGTGAGGAAGGAGTCCTAAAAGACTGAAATCAACAATCATCAAGACAGATTTGCCAGTGTGATAATGTAACTTGTCTGCTTTTACAGAAGACCTGAAATATTTAAAACATGTTAATATATTGTTTAAAAAAACTCTAAAATAACCAGGAACTGAAATGACAAGATCACTCTCACCCCCCCAAACCCTAAACATTCTCATCTGATTTTCAGAAGTCTTTGGTTCTGATTCAGCTTCATAGTGGAGGTAGTCAACATTTGGCATCTGGTGCTTCATTTTTCCTTATAACAGTGATGCTTTGATGTGCAGATAATATTTTACCTGTGGCATATTATAATCTTAACTTCAAACTTTCAATTTCAAACAAAACATCTGCCACTTTGGGCCTTTCTACTTATTTTTTTTAAATTGTGCAAGATTTTAATAAAATAAACTTCTGCTAAGGTGCCTAGAAATAAGAAGAAAATATTAACATGGCTAAAAATTTCAGTAAGCTATTAATTAACAATCTTCAGATTCGTTGTAAGCATTCTATAGAATTCTTTTTCATGCAAAGCTGTGGTGGACTGAGTAAACAACATTATGGACCATCAAAGTTTGTAGACACTGATATTGCTAGAATTCTGCAGAGGGAAACTGATTAGATATGAGAAATACTTACTTTCTTCTTCAACCATCATGTGTAATATATATATATGTTACTGCAGAGCATTTATCACCAAGTAATTCAGACATCCCGTTAATTGCAGTGCTGGATTAGATTATGCATGTATTAATTGTTTTGCTCCTTCTAATTTACATGAAGTCATAAGCCTGAGGGCTTGATATTCCTATCCTTCTTTGTTTTGCAATTGAATTACTAGCTTCTCCTATTAGTGTTGAAGCTGTTGATAGATGCCTTCTGTTGGGGATGAATTGGAATTCTTAGGCACAAAATTATAAATGAAGTGTGCATGGAGATGTGAATCTTTATAAAAGCTGTTCTCTTTCATATAGTAACTTGCTGCTATGCCCTGGAAAAATTCAGTGCCTTAATATAAGGCACAGTTTCATTTAATTGAAATTACTGTAGTTTTCTTCTCTTTTAAAATCTAAATAACTCTCAAAATTACAGCACGGGGATTAACACTTGTGTCATTCTGTAGTGACTCCGAGTGTAACTAGGAGAAAATTCTTTCTATTTAACTTCTCTTTGGTAGACAGAATTCTGGCATTTCATTTCCTTCTCTTCTTGAGACTCATGTGATGTGATGTGAACCTTGAATTGAACTTGTCCAAACTGCTCTTGAAAAATGCAGTTCTGTGCCTGTGAAATTAAAAGTTCTACCTTTCTCCCCATGGAGTTCAAATGACAGGAGAAACTGAGCCAAAACTGGCATCCAAAACCCCTTCCAAAATGTGAGTGAAGAGACTGTAAAGTGGTTTTCATCAAGTATCCTAACCTAGTTTACTGTTCACCTAGGATAATTTATCAGGAAAGCAGATCTTATTTATTGGTGGACAGATGGGTTTCCATCACACACCAGTGTTTGTTCTGCCATTGACTCTTAAGGCAAAGCCTTTTTATCCAGACTGAAGCCAATCCACTTGGGCAGTCTTTGAGCTTCCCTGCTAAGGGTCTGCTTTCCTTTTGTACTGTTTGCACATTCTCCAGAACTGCAGGGGCGCTGCAATCAAAATGCATTTTAAGCATTGATTTCCCCCAACCCTCCCATACGCCCATATATATCGGTGCTTTCCCAAAGAATTTGAAGAATACTGAAGGGTGGTATGGATGGTTTGGCAAGGGTTAAAGTTTGTAGAAAAGTAAAGTGACAGATCTGGCTTAATTCTGATCCTGAGGACAAGAGGACAAGACACTGAGGACAAGACTGTTGTGGAAAGCAGCATATTTCTCATGCTGGATTTCAAAATGAGCAGTGCTGATTGAACAAATTATGTTGATGGAATATAGCTCTGTACAGCACTGCCAAAACACTTGGGGAGATCACAGACAGTTTTTAAAGTTTTAAAGTTTTAGAACTTCTATAGTTTTAAAATAGGTTGATAAATGGAAAACTAACCTGAAACAAGGGATATTGGAATGACTTAGGGATTTCAAATGTCCCTTTTCATATCATAACTGTGAAGCTTTTCTCAGATGAACCTATATAGAGTTTTTTGATATTGGGTTAAACATAACTCTCTGAAAAGATTTTTTTATATTAAAGAGAGCAGAGAAAAACCCCATTAAATCATCTAGTGATAAAAGCTTGAGCATATTGTGTGAAAAAAATCCTAAATTATTTGTGAACAAATAAAATCATAAATTAACATGGGAAATAAGGTGAACGTTGGCAGCTCTGGGGAACAAAGCCTAAATCAGTATATCAATAAGTTTCTGAAGGCTGCAGCAGTGCACATAACCTTTACAGTGGCATAAATTGTGACTGATGGTGCTTGGGCCCTGCTGTCAGTCCTCCTCAAAGATACCTGCTATACTAGATTAGCAAAAAGGTCTTTTGGAAGTGTTTTTACATAAAACACCATGTGCAGTATGCTTGCCTGTGGGATAAAGGTCCCTTAGGGATATTCCATTGTGCCTTTATGGTCTTTGGAAAAATACAAAGGTCATAGGAAAAAAAAGATAAATTGTTTGCAAATGTGATGCTATTGTTGATCTGACTTCACTGAACAGTAAGGACTGAATGATCAGTTAGGCTCCTACCACTTGCAATTACCTGAAGTGGAAAGTGTTTTACTTAGAGAGAATGGCAAGAGTTCTCTCCCGGAAGCTAGAAAATTTCTCTGTCCTAAGAAAATTCTCATCAGAATGTCTAAATATCAGATTCTTGTTATCGTGGCAGTAAAAACAAATCCTGGTTTTCACCTATGCATGAGTTCAATAGCCAGCAGGATCAGAGATGCATGATAACAGAGTTGTAAAAAGTATTATTTCTTCATATGGTGTTTTTATACTGTACAAAACTTTCTTATTTTGTCCTTACAGAACAGCAGACTGTCTGCTGTAGCTGGACTTGTGCTTCCTTTCTAAATTTCTTCTACACATGCAAATACTGTTAGGTGTTGCATGATTTAACCTTCCATTCAAATATATATATATCAGAAATGAATGTTTCAAATTTGATTTTATACTGAGTTCTGTCTGCTTGAAAGTCTTCCAGTTTAATTACAGTTGCATTCATCTCTGCAGATCTGTATTGATAGTACATGACTACTTCCTGCAAAATCATCTTCTAGAAATCAAATTTTAATAAGGTGAAGACATCATATTATTCCAAAAGCTTTTTTTTAAGAGGCTAACACCAGGTAAAATATTTTTTTGCTTAAGTGGACATTAGAGATGTAATGTTTTTATGTCTCTGAATTTGGAGTATAGTGTAGTCCAGTTCAGGAAATACATAAAGGGATGCCAAATGATTTCTTTATATTTTCTTTGTTTCTCTTGCCTTTTTAACACAAGAATATACTGGAGGTGCATATTGTGTGTATATGAGGTAAGCCTGGGATGACTCTCAGCTGGTTTATGGAGTTTCCAGTAGCAATGTCACTTCTGTACTAAGAGTTTTGGTTAGGACCCTCTGCATTTTTGACAGTGAACTGAATAACACATGGGCTTCATTCTTAAGTTACTCTTGCTGTGCAAGTAAAACTAGCCCTACACGTGCTGCATTCCTGCCTTCCATTGTAGTGCACAAACCCTTCAATCTCTGCTTTCTTTTTTTGTCCCCTCTTACAGGACTTCATCACTGTAATTTTCTGACTAAAAGTGTTTCCAGTAATGCTTTTCAAAATGGTCTTGGGCAGCACATTTTTTTCAGAACTTAGAATGTGACTGATGATCTTCATGAATGTTTGAATTGCTATATTTATAACATACTCCACTGTGTAAAGAATTAAAAAAATGAAATCCATACAAATAGCAAAACAATGCAAACAGCAAACCAAAGCATTTCAGGGCTGGTGATAATTTCTAAAGATTGGGGTGGTAGTTTTATCTTTTTTTTTCCTTCTTCTTTCCACCTCTTGAAATATTATCAGTCTGGGGTTATTTTTTTCATTCTGAATTATATCTAAAATGAGAGAGCTGTTTAACGCATTCCGTATCCATAGAGTCTATTTATTCAGACTGAATTCCACATGGACCATGGATAATCTTTTCCCCAAATGTTTACTAGTATCTGCTCTTTAACAAGTGCTGCACAATATAAACTGAAGGCACCATAAAGAAAAGGGGCATAATAAAATTTAGCCTTGCTTTTAAGCAAAGTCTGACTTAAGCTCAAGAAGTGCAAGTTTCAAATGGTTCAGATTTTAAAGAATTTTTTCAATAAAGGACATGAATCACGTGAATTTAAAAGCATATGAAGAGCCATACCTAGTATCAGGAAATGAGCTACAAGTAGGTTTTAATATATGGCATTGAAGCTAATGCTTTTAACAGAGATGAAAGGAAATCCAGGTTCATTTCAGTGTTTTGTTGAAGTTATCTTCTTGCACTTGTAACCACTCTGTGCCATGCACAGTCTGGAAAGTCAGGGTGATTCTGCTCTGTTTCCCTGTCCCTTCCTATCTCGGCTGGTATGTACAGCTTTTCAAGACAGACTGACTGACACTCTGTGGGCATGTGTGTGGTCTCCAGTACTAACAAAGCTAATTTTGGATGTAGCTTCTAAGCACTGTTGTAAAAAAATTGAAAACAAGTTAGAAGTTCTGGGCTTGAACCTTTATATGTGATGATTTTTACATTCGCTTGAGTTTCTGTTGTTGCTGTAGATACTATTTATAGTTGTGCTTCCTGTTGATGTTTGTTTACATTTCAGAATTAAGTTATGTTTTTCAAAACTTCTAAATCAGTTCCCATAGGAAAAAAGAAACAATTATTTTTAGTAACAGAATTGGAAAGATTACAGATTTGAAAGCGCTAATATTTCTTCACCCAAACCTCCCAAACACAAAAGACTTTAAAAATACTTCTTTTTTTTTTTCTTCTTTATAAAGTAAATAAATAACTTTGTTATCTCTTAGTAGATATAAATATCTCCAGCTGGGCAAACCTTTTCCTGGTTAACTGTTTGTGTTTGCTTCCTGGTCCCTCTCAGTATTAAATGTTCCTGAGTCTCTTTTCTACTGAGATTTTTCATGTAGAGCAAGTTGTACTTTTCCAAGGAGATTTGCAATTAATTTAACCATATGTTTTTTAAGACCTGAGTGAGTAGCTTTCAAAAGCCTTTGTCTTCCAGAGTTTTGTTATCATTCAGGACCACTCATTTTACCTGTTGATTATTGAAGACTGAACCTGATGTTCTAGCCTTCCACGAGATGAACCTGGAAAATGGATCCATTGATGGATCCATTTATGCTTTGCTTCAGCTTCAACAGTTTTCAATTTAAATTATTTTGCATAGAGGGATTTTTGAGTGGAGATAACTTAAAATGCTTCCCCCTTCAGCAGGGGAAGAGGAAATAGGAAACAGAAAACATAAAAAATATTATGTAGCAGATTGATGCTCTGGAATATAGCAGAAAGGAAAAAATTATTAAGAGTGGTCTTGTTGGAGGAAGATGAGGAAGTCATGAAGAGCTCATGTGTTGATGAGTGAAGGCCAGGTATTTTGGCTGGTTACATTTGTTGACGGCTCTGCATGCTGTTGATCATTCAGCTCTTTACTGTCTGCCAATCCTTGTGATGGTAGGGGGAGTGATCTAGAATGATGGTGTTTACCTTGTTTTCCTTTTCTTTTCCTCTCTTTTCCACCCTTTCTCCTTCTATTTTGTTGTGGGGGTTTTTTTTATGACACTTTCAGGAACTGCTTTGACATTCAGAGACCATACCACAAATGTAAATGAATTTTAAATCATTCAAAGGTAAAAAAAAAAAAAAGGAATTAAATTAATTCTAATATTGTGCCTTTAAATCTTTTAAAACACTTTCTGCTGGAGATTTGATATGCTTTCCTCTTTATAGCTGTGCACCTGCAGAAAAAAAATCGTAATTGTGGATTAATTTGATAAATATATTAATAGCATTAGTGGTAGGAAGAGGCCAGAAGTGATGCCTCTTTTGTCTGAGATGACTCCAGTCAGAGGACAGAGAGAGGGAGAAGTCCTTGACTAGAGACTGTATGTTATGTCATGGTTACTTACTGTATTATAATTTTACTATAAAAAATTGAGACAAGAAAAAATGCAAAAAAAAAAAAATCAAAAGGATGAGCTTGGTATTTATTTTATCCATAAGAGAAAAGAAGGATGTTACTACAATAACTTTAACTGCTAATTTTTGTGTTGCAGAGTACTTTGTTGATTTTTGAGTGGCTGAAATATGTACTTGTCTGATGAATATGCAATGTACTCATAATTCTATTTTTTTCAGGATAAAGAAAGCAAATCATATTATTATCAGTCCATTATAAAATAATTCTAACAGGTTTATGTATTTAGCATAGATGGAATTCCTTTCATATTCAAGTCAGCAGGGGCTTTAATATCAATTCCAGTGCAGCCAAGACTTTACCTGTGGACACTGGAATAAATGCTTATTGAAACACTCTAGAATAATTAGATCTTTGAGCATGTGATAACAGCAAAAAGTTACCTCATCTAACATTTAGCAAAAGGAATTATTTATCTTGGCTAAAATGTAGTATTTATCTACTTTTAAAAGATACTGAGAAGTTCAGGACCAAGACTGCCTTCCAAAAGAATTTGTTCTGAAAACAGATCTCAGTAGAGGTTACTTTTAATGCAAAAAGATTTACTGTGCAGGGAAAAAAAAAACCTGACAACAACCAGCCAACCAACCAATCAACCAAAAAAAATACCTACCAAAAAAAAACCACCAAAAAACACCCCTGTTTAATTGCCATTCTCTTATTTGAGTAGAAGCCAGAGTGCTAGGCAAAGTGCTGGCAAAATACTTGAAGGTTATAAAGTATGAGCTTGTAAAGTAAAAGTATAAATTCATTTTTGTTTCTTGATGCAATTTGGAATCAAAAAAGGTTTGTTACTTTCTGATTAGTCACTATTATCTTCTGCAGGACGTTAAGTCACATGGCTGTGTGGCAAGTTTATTAAATCTGTTACTGTAGTTCCATGATCTGTCACCCATTGATGTCTTCTCCCCCTCCACCCCTCTGTCCTCCCTTTCTTTTTCCTCCTTTTGTCCTTCCCTGTTGGGCCAGCTGCCAAAACTGAGGGTTCCTGAAGATCAGTTAGAAAACTCACATTAGAAAACTTTGCTCACTTCATCTGTGTTCAGTCCTTAACATAATGTGAAAGGCAGAAAGACCTTTAGCCAGCAGTCAAATAGTGTATGATATTCAGTGCCTAAGGTAACAGTACAAGCTTGAACTCAGAATAGTAACTGAAGAAAAAAGGAACAGGTTAAATGGTAGGATTTAAAAAAAAAAAAAAACACAACAACAACAAATACAGTTCTTCTATAAATTCATCTTGAGTTGTGTGAACTAGAATTTTTTCAGGTCTTTCCAAGTGTGTGAGTTAAGTATGTGTCAGGGGGAGGAGTGATGTAAACAAAATGTAATGTTTACCTTACATGTTCCTACTTTGTTACTATGTATCCATATAATACTTTATAAATTGTATTTGTTACATTTTCTAATTTGGGGTAATATGTAACTGTGCAAATTAGCAGATTTCTAGTTAGAGGTCGAATTTGTCATGCTGTGATCTTGACAGATCACGTGTATAATGTGTGTGTGTACTATGGGTAGTGCTCGTCTGTCTTCCTAATTTCTTGCTAACACTTGAAGAATCATGTCAAGACATAAAATAGGTAGCTGTATATAGAAGCAACAGAAAATGGAAAATCCACAGAAGATCTGTCTCAAAAAATGTGTTCCAGAAAAGCTGCAGATCATACTGCTTAGGGAAGTCCTCCCAGGAGATACAGCAAGTCAGTATTAAATTTTCTTTTTCTTAGTACTGGAAAAGTTGATGATGAAAGCAAACCCTCTGACCTTCAAAAACATTTCTTGTGGAACTTGAGGCAAAAGTTTGGGAAGAATAGCTGCTTGCTTAGCTAGGTTGAAAATTGTCTGGATGGCCAGCCTTGAAGGCTCAGTTGGCTGGTGGCAGGCAGTGTACAGTGTACAAGATGTACAGTGAGGAGTCTGGGCTTGTTTTGTCTGAGGAAGAGAAGGCTGTGATGCAGCCACAGCAGGCCCCCAATTGCCTGAAGAGCAGTTGCAAGGGATGGACAAGTTAAACTCTTCCTGGTAGAAGGTACAGAATGTAACACCAGAAAAAAATCCTGAAAAAACCCCCAACAAAACACATACACACACACACAAAAAAAACCCACAAGAAAAACAAAAGAACAAAACCCAACACAAACCAAACCCCCCATTCCCCCCAAAAAACCCCAAAACAAATAAACAAAAAAGCCCCACAAAACCAACAAAAGAATCATGGCTAAAAATTGCAGGTTGAGAGGATAAAATTTAATATTAGGAAAGAACATCCTACCTAGAGAGGTAGTGCAGCAATGCAATAAGTTATCCCAAGGCACTGTGGAGTTTCCATCTGTGAGGGGCTTTGAGCATTGTCTGGAAAATGCCAACCCTCCAATGACTGCTGCTGTGGTGTGAGCAGGAGCTGGGACTGGAGGTCTCCAGTGGTCTCTGCAAAGCAGCGTTTGAATGACTTTGAGTGACTTTGCCCTGATAGCCATTTTATGTGCAGAGGTATTTGTCTTCAATTTTCTGCCAATAACAGATGATTTTCCAGCTTTTTCTTTCGTATCTGGCAAAAAGAGTTAACCTTCTTTTGCCTGTTGTATTCACATAATAGCTAAGAAGTGCCTGGAGGCAACTGAATCAGAGACAGGACAGAAGAGGTACGCCTCTATGGCTTGAGTTACTGCTTTTGAAAGCAGGCTTACTGCTTCTTGAAAGTCTGCTGAAAGTGGAAGAAATAGCATATTATGTTACATTTCAAAGAATTTCTTTTACAAAGTCTTGGTATCTGTAGAGATGGGTGTGTAAAAATTATATGGAAATGCAGTCCAGGAATCCTTTCAATTAATAAAAAAACCATGTTTCCTTCTCAAGTTCTGTGGTAATGATCAAGTAGTTACTGCCATATTTTGTTTCTCAGTTTTAAAACAGAAAATTCACAAACTGCAACATTGCTGTATATCTGAAAAAATTCTAATGTTTATTGATAAATATTTGGAGTTCAGACTTTTTTATGTTTGGATTTGGCTTTATTTTTTTTAAAGCAGTGATAGCTACATATTAGCAAATGTTCTGTCTGAAGGCCTAAAACTTGTTTTTCGTAATTTAAGGCTATCAGATGAAATTACCCAAATAATATGTGTTAAGACTGTGTGATTAGCAGTACTGTTGTCCTGTTATGGAAAAATTGTAGTTCTAACAAAACTATTTAAAAACTAATTTTTCCAGTACTGTGTGACCTTTCAAGTGAATCGATGCTGAGGTCATTATTCCACGCATGGTGCTCCTCTCTTCTTCTGCAGTTCCCCTTCTGTCTCCTGAACTGCATGCAATTTGTCTGAGTTTTAACCATGACCCTTGCTAAAATGTAGAGATTACAATGCACTAAGAAAGAGGTATTTGCTATATTTAAAAAGTGTCAGTGCTGATCTTTGTGAAATGTGTTGTGCCCATGGGGGAAGAGACTTACTTTGAAGTAGGCAGGAATGAGCTTGTCTAGTCGGTGGGCTTAATTTCAGTTTACAGTGGCATCTACTGATCTGTTTGGTGATACTGTGGTTTTTCATCTGCATTACCACATTGGTGGAAGGGTTAGGCACTGCTGTACTTTCAGAATTCCTGGAATCTTGTAATTTCCAGGGGCAGACTTTCTGCACTGATGGATATATAAATCTGGTGATAGTATCTTGTGCCACATCAAAGTCGACTGCGGTAAATCATTCTTCAACTTCAGGCTATGTTAAGCGTGTGCCGTCCTTTCCTAATAAGTGTAATACCATGTCCTATCTCTAGGTCAACTCAGGGATTTTTTCCTGTCTAGTTTGACTCATTTCCAGGACTTTCTCCTCAAGATGATCTCAGTTGCTCGTCATCTGCTGAAGCTCTTTACTGAAGGTGCAAATACATTGTTTTGGCCCTTGTCTGTCGCCATTTTCCCAGTTGTCTCCTGGCTGAGATGGTGCCTTGCCTATCTCAGTCCTCACCTAAACTGATGCTTCAGAGTTTTTCAATGCAGTTTGTACAGTAATCATTTTCTTCTACTTTTTTCCCTTTTCTTTATTTTACAGTGGAGGGACATCAGGATGAGGGTGGGGCGGATGGTTGTTCATAGAAAGGCAGACAGCCCACAGCAATAATGTATATAGATTTGGAGTTAGTTCTACAGCTGGCTGCTGTAAATCTGAGTGAGCTTGTTACTGCCTTTTTAGTGCAACTTAGACTGATTTATACCTAAAATAAAGCCAGGAATTGCAAAGTCATTCCGCAAAGAACAAAAAATACAATCTCATCTTAGCCATGCACAGATATCTGTGCTTTTCACGCAGTCTACTCAAAAGCAATTTTCAGACCATGCATGAACTCAGTAGAAAAGTAGCCTTTTTCAGTAGAAAAAAAAGGCTAGAGTTTTGAGGTACACTGGTACAAATTTTGTAGAACAGATAAACAGGAATATTGAAGCTTATCTGAAGAGAAATAACAAGCTTCATTCTCCAGTGACAGCAATTACTTGTCTTTGTAGTCATGCAAAATAATTCTTTTGTAAGAGAATAAATTCCACTGTGCAAGAGCAAATATTTGAAATGGAGCAAGTGGTGTGTGGGGGAATTTGACATGTTCGTGTAACACTGTTGTGTGTAAAGCAAATAGATATTTTTCCATTACAAATGGAGGAAATTGTAGGTACTAGAGATGCAGTTCACTAAATATGTAGATATCTCTTAATTCCTTTCCCCCTTTTTATTGACTTCCCATTTGATATGCC
Source organism: Hylia prasina (assembly GCA_013397195.1). Classification (NCBI taxonomy): domain Eukaryota; kingdom Metazoa; phylum Chordata; class Aves; order Passeriformes; family Sylviidae; genus Hylia; species Hylia prasina. The sequence continues at coordinate 10,771 of VYXD01017418.1, read as the reverse complement.
TGGATTATTTACAGTCCTTACTTGCAGTGCTGTTATTATCAGTGCCCTGATGATGCAAAAGAGAACACTATTTAATATATTGTGAAATATATCATGGTTTGAAATCCTGTTTGTGCTTTTAAAGACAAAATGTGCCACGAAGTATAGTGTCATCAGATACCACACTTTGACAAGTTTATCTGAAGTCATGGTCCTTTGAATGCTTTGGAAACAGCACCCTGGTGCACTAATCTCTGGGAAAGTAATTTTTATTATTGTTGGCTCCCGTGTTTAGCATGCAGCTCTCAGCTGACAGACTGTACATTATAGAAAAATGTTTGTGACTCAGCTGACAAAAACCCAATGAAGTATCTAAATTAGGAATTCTGGTTTCATGCCTTTTTTCTTATTACTGCAGTCAGTCCTTTGCAAGTGTGTGTGAATGTTGGCAAGACCACACTACTTTAGTTAGATATAAGCAGCCATTCTACTTAAAAGAAAATTTACCATTTTCCTACCACAAGTAGAAGGCACAAGTCCAGAAGAATAGAAGGCAAAAGTTCGGCAGATTTTAAATTATATTTAAGTATAGAATGATTCTTTTAAAATAGCAATGTATTGTCTGTGGCCTTCTTCTTTTGCACTACATTCATTTAGCTGTCAACCTTTATATGTGGCTATATTAAGGTACAATTGCAGTGTGTATTTTCATAGGAGATTAAAGTATTTATATCTTTTATAAATTCAAATGAATGTTCATCAGAATTCTGCTTATAAAGAAGTCAGAAAAATAAGTTAAAATATCTAACTGAAAAAAAATGCATAGCTGAAAAGAAAGTAATATAAAATCTCCAGTATAAAACTACAACCTTATTTTGTTACAAAATTTATTAATAGCTACCTCTGAGAATTCCTATAATTTACTGAGTGAAATATCAATCTGACAATATACAGGTTTTAGAAAAACTCTTGTGTTATTGTTATTAAATGGACTTTTCAAGCAGAAATTCTTGCCAGATGAAGAAAAGCAAACAAAACAAAAGTGTCTTTATCTGTGCATGCTATACCAACACTTTGGGGAAGGAGAAGGAATGAGCATTGATGCCTCTCTTTTCTGTCCTTCCTGTAGGTGTGCAGGACCCTCACCATGAGAAGATAATTACTGTGACTACTAATGGGAGTATTCACAGCCCCAAGTTTCCACACACATACCCACGCAACACTGTGCTAGTGTGGAGATTAGTAGCACTTGATGAAAACGTGTGGATACAACTTACTTTTGATGAAAGGTTTGGGCTTGAGGACCCAGAAGATGACATTTGCAAGTAAGTTACTTTCCCTTTCACTTAGGAAATTCCGAAAGGAGGTGATTGGAGATGAAGAAAAAAAGTATTGCTTGAGTTTTGCAAAAATCGACGCTTGCATGTTAATTTATTTATAAAATCCATCTTTTAAAGTATTGGTTTATAATTTTCTTTTATAGTGTTAGAGGAGGTTTTCATGCTTGCAAGCTCTGAGGTGCTCCCATTTTTACTTCTGCATTCAGTATCTAGGCTATATATATATTACAACACAAAAATGTGATATATTTAATTTCCCTCTGAAGTAAAAGTTTTGATATCTGGGAAAATATTCTTGACAGAATGTTAGAATCATGAATGTTCACTTTTTACAGAGTAAATTTTGGTGAGTAAGTTACCTGAAGCAGAATTCAGGTCATGACACAAAGTACTACACCGCTGTTTAAGACACCCCCACATACTACTCTACAATATTTTAATGGCCTTAAATTGTCAAGTTATTTATGAAAAACAGCACTTAACCTGTGCTAATTGACATTCTTCAATGATAACGGTTTTTCTCTGACTTCAGCGAGTATCTGCATGCTGAGTCACTGGCAAAGGTTTGCGTAGGACTTGTGGAATCTCAGTTTCCTTCCACGATTTTCAGCTGAAGGGCTTGTAATCTGGGAGAGAAACAGTCATGACATAACAGGCATCAGCACAGATGTAGTTCTGAAGCCATGTGGTTGATAAAGTTCTGGATGTTTGTGAGGCAGTGACGTATACAATGACATATACATTTCCTGTGGGAGGGTGAAAGAGGAGAGATCCTAAACTGTTGTATCCTGTATCTGTCTGTCATCGCAGCAACACATCATAAAAACTCCTGATGTGTGAATGGTAGTACATTGTCAGGACTCTTCAGCAAATTAGGCAGAAAAATTATGTCATTTAAATGGCATATTCTCCTTTGATGCATTCATGGAGGCGTACTTTACATAAGATTTTTGTTTCAAAGTAATATTTTGTTTGTTTTGTTTTTCTGGTGTGATTTTTTTTTCTTTGTACATCATATACACATTTGACTTTGTTGTTTTAAGTTTTTCTAATTAACTGTTATTCCACTGGTTTTACATCTTGTATCAACTTCTGATAACAAATTTGTGTTTTTCAGAGGTTATTTTTGCACTTATCCTTGATTCGGGAGAAAGCATTCATAACAGATAAATATCTTCCTTTCATAATTCTAAAGGAAGTAATTACCAAGGCCATATCAGTACTATACCAGCGACTATAAACATATGTTTGCTTGAATGAGTGCACTCCCTTTGCACAGTAAGTCTTTAAGTAAAAACTTAGCTTGCTTTTTCTTTTCTTTGCATATGGCAGAGTGAAGTGGCAAGTGAAAGAAAATCCAGGTAGGGTGACTCATTCGTCCACTTGCAAAAAGAGAAGTAAGATAAGTTAAAATATTTTATAATATTATACCTAGAATAGTATTTTAATTGGAGTACATTTATTTTAAGTAAACAGTGTGCTAAATACAATAGGACTGACAAATTAGGAAACAGTAATAAGTCACTCATAATCTTCAATTAGTTATAGTCTTATCATGCTCGTATTTGTGCAGGGATACCAGGAAGTTGTATGACTGCAATTCCTGATATGTGTCCTACTGAGAAAATACTGGGCTTTTTGGCTTGGAAGATTAAAAAGAGAATTATATTTCTTTCCGAAAAAGATTTGTATTTTTGATTTTAACCAGGATTCTTCTAGGACTCCTGAACTTTAGTTTCAGTAGTAAGTTCAGTAAAGGAAGAAAAATTGCACCTTGTTTGATGTAAAGGGAGTATAAATAACTAAAAAATTGAGGACATAACTAAAAAAGAAGACAGATTAAATATCTAAAATAATTCTACACAAGTCAAGTAAGATACCAGTTACCTGAGTAATATCTCTTTATGAGTTATGTCTTGTATTTCTTACTGCTTAGAGTTCCTAATAGAATTATTTATACTTCTTCTAGTACTTCCTGTAGAAAAACTAAGGATTTTTTATTGACTACATCCCACAATATTTATTATTATGCTGTGTTTCTGCCATCTTGAAACACACAAATCAGTGTTGTTGATGTAGAGTTCTCAACGATTTCTCCAGAAGCAAGTTTATATGACAAATGATAGAATGAAACATCACATGAAGTTTAATCTATTATAATTCTATGCCTTTAGCTGTGACATATGACTGAAACTAAGTAAAAACTGCAGCCAGAAAACATTAGACGTTCTATGTAGTGTACAGTGTGTATCAGGATATTATTTTCTCCCTTCTGTACTGTATGAGACAATCTCATGGGTTACCTGCTGTGATCATTGTCACAGCTTTCAGTCTCTCTGCCTGTTTCTTAAGATGCTCATTTTGGGTAATGCCAGAACTTTCTCCACCACCTCTGTAGACTCTGGTGCCCTGCGGTGTCAGCTCATAGGCCTGCTGAGAGAATATTCTGAAGTATATCAGTTTAAGATAATTAGCAGTTTTTAAATCATATATTAATTCAAATATTGCTCATACTTTGGAGAAAAATAAAACTCAAACATAACCATTTGTACAAGTGGGGTTTTTTTTAACATAGTTCTATAACAGGAATATAATAATAGTGGTAACTAAAAATGTCATAGATGTATCCTGAAGCTATGACAAGTTTTTTCCTGTATCCGACCCCCACATTCCAATTTCTTCAAAGTCAGTTCTGACGTTTCAAGCTATTCAGTGAAATCTTTTCATCCAGAGAAAATATCACATTTTTCAGATATTTTGCAGGCACCAGTCTAACCTCTACTTCAAATATTCTCCCAAATGCAAATCAATGTGAACCTGCAGGTTTTGGTGTTTTTTTTTCCACTCAGTTTTTACTTGCCATTCAACTTACAGTATTTATTAATGTAGCAAATTTGCATTACAACAAATTGAATGTTTAAGACCAGCCCTTCTGACTCGGAATAGTATTAACATGCATGTTCTGCTAATTCTCAGCAGTCTTAAGCAGGACTGCTGTGTAAGTTTAAATTACAGGGTTTTTAGAATAAAATTCTGGTGTTTTGTCTGTATTTAACCAGGTGATTTTTATTCTGGTTTTACAATGGTGATGTACTTGAGATTCATGCCCATCATGTTTGCATTCCTTTAAAGATAGTCAATGGTTTTTGTTGGTTTTGTTTTTGGGGTTTTTTTTGTTGGGTTTTTTTTTTTCTTTTTACAATAGTTCTAGTTCATCTGCACTTCATCCTTCCTATGGACAAAATGTTAAGAATCACACTGTGTCCTTTCCAAAGTGAACAAAACTCCACTTTATTTGGAAACTAGATCCATGCATATGTGTAGAAGAGATTTAGGTTATTTGTTTGACAGTAGGGATATATAAGTAAGTCTCTGCAATATTACAGTAATTTCAGTTTCATACACTTGTTTGATTTCAGTTGTGACTTGCAAAAGAAAAATGTTACAAGCAAAAAAATCCTCCTTCAAACCAACCAAAAAGGAGAAGTATGTAACTCCTGGGTGTTTTGTGCAGTGGGAGAAGTGGCAGTGAATTTCTTGCAGTGGCATTGCAAATTTGGATTGTGTATGCCTGCCCTTTCTGATGAAATAAAAATGCAGTTTTTCTGCTGTTGACATGGTAGCTGATATGCCAAGTCATTATTTTCATGATGCTAGCCCCTCAATCCTGTTTTAATCATAAAGCCATTAGACTTCTGTGCCAGACAGCCCCTATTGCCAGGGAGCTGCCATAACTCTTATTGACCAAAAACTGACTTTTGCTCAGCTGTTGCTTGTAGTTCAAATTTGTTGCTTTCTGTTGATAAGAACATGAAGTGATAACAGCTTTATGATTAACTCCTCTGTGACAGGAAGACACAGATTTAGCTTTCTTCCAGCAAGAACATAGATGTTGCAGTTGCCCTTGAAAGGAAGTCTGATCATGTGAGTTGGAGCATTGCAATGCAAGGCAGAAATAGGAAAGGAAAAGAAAAGAATCTTTCTTCCACTGGGACCATGTGTCAAACTTGCTCTCCCCTGTGCATGCAGTGGCTCTAGTTGTTCATCTGGGTCGGGGTTGCAGCTGTTCTTTTTAATCATCTGATGATTGCAGTCTGACTTTTATTATATATAATAAAACACAGAAATGTGTCACAAATCCAAAGTACAATTACTGTAGAGAAGGTGATAAGGATAAAATACATAAGTAAAAGGCTGTGGAAATAACTGATAGTAGAATAATAAGTACCAGTTTACCAACATCATCATATTAGGATAGTTACACTAATTTCCGACTCTCTTTAGCCCTCTAATGATTTAAATTATCACCTATAGCTAGTTTGTTTGTTTTTGGGGGGCAGGGAGGCTTTTAACAGCTGCAGATGTGAATCTGTTCATTTACATGTGTAAGTAAAGCATTAATCTATAGTGTTTTGAAAGAAATTTAGAAACTTGTCTACTTGATATGTGTAATTTACAGAACTTTTTCCTGCAGAAAATTAGTTAAGCTAAAGGCAGCCGTCGCTGCTAACATAGGGCACAATCTATGTGACTTGTTTTTCCTCTTCCTGTCAAATTTAATACTTAATTTTTAATCGTGGAAATATTCTTCCTCTGAGGATTCTTAGGATGATGCTTTATTATTCAGTGCCGCATGTATTAAATTCACTACCTCCCCCTTTCATGTTTCTTAAGGCTACTTTCCTTCACTGCAGATCTGTTGTGGCTGAGCTATTGCCTTCCATTCATGAGGCATCAAGATTCTGTGGTAGAAGCTGTAATCCAGACTGCTTCAACAGTCATATGTGTTCCTAATGAATGCATTGTTAGGAAATTGTTAAGAATTAAAGAATTAGAAGATTTGACTTAGTCTGACAACACTGAAATAGGTGTATTAAAGAGGAAACATACAGACACTGTGTTTCATCTGTGGCTATGGAGAAGGAAAATATTTACATAGAAATATTTTTTCTTTTTTTTGCATAATTTGTTTCAAATGGGTGCTAGACAGTGATAATTTATAGTAAACACAATAAAAAGACTAAACATTTTGTTACATAATTTTCCAGAGACCTTTCTGTGTAATATAAAACACAATGAGTTACTTGCACCATGTGGAGCTTTCTGTCTTGTTATTATTAGAAATCTCAATGTCTAGTATGTGGAGTAAAATATGAATGCATAACTGTGACTCTCTAATGCCTCACTAAAAAAGTCAACAGAAATTTTGCTTCTGTTTTGCTCCTTTTTATGGAAGCACCTTGCAACATCAAGAGAGTGCATGCACAAAAGGATAGTATCAGATAATTTACTTCTGTTCAGAAGAAATTCCATCCCACACCCTGCCCCCCAGGGAAGAAAAAAAAGTTTGTTTTTCCTGTTTTGCCTTGGGTGCATTATAGAGTTAATGTTGGTAAATGTGTGAAGACCACACTAATATCAAGCATAGATTTGTGAAAGAAATATAGCTCTTCACATAAATTAAGTATTACTTCTGGGGCTTTTGAGGGCAACAAGCTCCTAACCAAGATCTAGTTCCCAAGAAAACTGTTCTCTGGACACAATTGATGGACTGACTTTACTATCAATGTTAAATTCTTCTCATTGACTGTGGTTACTGAGGGTGAAGTTATCTCCTGAGTGAGTACAAAGTTCAAGTTAGCTTTGAATAACTGGATAAAGACCTTTAAGTGAACTCTGTAGTGGAATTGGTGCAGACAGTGTTCATGGTGACTCATGTTGCTAAGTAGCTAGGCTGCTGGGATTTTTACTGCTTCCCCACATACCTCTGAAGATGAAGGGGTTGCTGCTACTACTTTTATTTGAGAATTCAGAAAAGAGTCCTCAAAAAATTTAAGGCTTCAAACTGGGAAAACCCCCAAAATATTGAGTACCAAAACCCATAGAATCTTGAAAGCAGAGATGAAAGTTATAGTGAAGACTAACCCTTAAAATTCTTCTGTTACAGCTGTTGCCTTAGGGTTTCAGTATGTTGAATCTTAACCACCTGTTTTCTTATAATCACAAATGATATGATGTTCAACAAGGGCAAGTGCTGGATTCTTCACGTGAGATGGGGCAACTCTGGGTGTACTGGCTGGGGAATGAGATGCTGGAGAGCAGCACCATGGAAAGGGACCTGGTCAGTGGCAAGTTGAATATGAGTCATTGTGGCCTGGTAGCCAGGAGGGCAAAGTGTGTCCTGGGGGGCATCAGGCACAGCATCACCAGCTGGGCAAGGGAGAGGATTATCCTGTTCTGCTCTGCACTGGGACAGCCTCACCTCGAACACTGTGTGCAGATTTGGGTGCCACAATATAAAAAATAACCCCCCCCCACCGAAGCTGTTAGTGAGTGTCCAGTGGAGGGCCACGAGGCTCTGGAAGGGAAGCTGTGTAAGAAGCAGCTGAGGTCACTTGGTCTGTTCAGCCTGGAAGAGAGGAGACGTCATTGCAGGTACAACTTCCTCATGAGCAGAAGAGGTGTAGGCACTGATCTCTCTCTGTGGTGACCAACTGTGGTTCCCAGGGGAATGGCCTGAGGTTGTGTCAGGGCAGGTTTAGGTTGGATACTAGGAAAAGGTTCTTCACTCAGAGGGTGGCTGGGCACTGGAGCAGCTCCCCATGGAGCTGTGGTCAGAGCTCCAAGCCTGGCAGAGTTCAAGAAGCGTTTGGACAATACTCTCAGGGACATGGTGGATGTCTTGGGGATGGTCCTGTGCAACATCAGAAGTCAAACTCAGTGATCTTTGTGGATCCCTTCAAAGTAAGAATATTCTGTAATTCTGTGAGATTTGACACAAAGGTGGGCTGGGCTCTGTTTAGGTGACTACATATCAGTGATTCTGAAGTGTCTCATAATTGGCTGTAAACTAATGCAAAAATGAAACTATAACTGAGTTAAAAATTATTATAGCTGTGCTCTGTGACTCAGATCCATTTGGAAAGGAATGACTGATTACTATACAGGGTTATAAAAAGCATATGAACTCTCATTCCTCAACACAAAATATTTAATTTTTTCTGAACACTAAATAGCTTGTTAATCATTTTTATTCAAAGTCTGAAAGGGGGACATATAATTTAAATGGTTGGGATGAGTTCTAGCATTCAAGTGCCCTGGTCTAATTGAAATATTGATGGCAGAGAATTAGTATGAAGTACCTAATTTAATCTGAAGTCCATTATACCAGCATTGACATTTTATCAGTGTCAGAAAGGTGGCATTTTAGGAACAGTGTGTAGAAAATTATACACAACTTGTGTTAATATGGGCTAATGGAGTCATTTCTTCTGAAGTTTGTGGAGTGGTTTTGATTGGGGGTGGTTTTTTTGGTTTTTTATGGTTTTGATTTTTATTTGTTCAATCCATTTGCAAGACAACTGAAAAACAGCATCAGTACAAGAGAAGTTTGGATGCTGAATGGGTAAATGGAGGATGAAAGTGGGGGGTTGGGGTCAAAATTTGTAAGAGGTTACATTGATTCAGGAGCAGAGTCCTCTGATTATCTAAAAATTGTTCTTTTATAGATAAAGAAAATAGTTTTATAGTTCTATTTCTCTCATGTGAGTTGAAATGTACTAATATTATTACAATGTAATGAATAGAATTCTAATGAAGAATACAACAGACTTATACTTCCTACTTTCTTAGTGTTTTAAAGAAAAACCAAGTGGATTTTTTGCATAAAAAGAAATACCTCAATCAGTTTCTTCTCTATTCTAATTTCATTGAACACAACTATAGAGGGATTTTTTTGTTGTTGTTTTTTTTTTGTTGGGTTTTGGTGGTTTCGTTTATTTGGGGTTTTTTTTAGAAAGATCTTCCTTTTGGATATTGCATGAGTCAAGAAAAAAAATTCCATGTAATTTGAACATTAACTCATCTTTCAGCTGGTCCCATCCCTTCAGTTTAGCTACTGGCCACTGTTCAGAGTGTGGCAGAGGTATGTACTGTGTCCAGAAGTATATGCTTTCTTTTGGCTTCTTTACTACTTATTAAAAGCTGCTTTATACAGTTCTCATGATAAGAGATTTATAAGTGTGACAAAGCAGATACAGCAGGCAATAGAAGGTGATAAAAATGAATCAGAAAAGCAAAGCTCCATATGATTCTAACTGAGGGTACTCTGTATGTAACACACATTTCCTTGCCTTCAAGAGTAAACTTCTGTTGTACAGAAAGGGCTTAAACCTGGAAAAGTGTATTCTCTAAGCAAACCAGAATGAAACATTAGAAAGAAAAAGTGAAGGAGATGCTTCTCTGAGCAGACTGGGACAGCAGAGCACAGGTGATATGATGAGAAGGGCACGCTGCACAAACCTAGAGACTGCATTCTTGCCCACCCACTTTTCCCTCAATTTCAGTAAATGCAGCATTCCTTTTTAGTATCCACTGTTTCTAGAGGACACTATAATAGATATTATTTTGAAAGTAATTTGACACCTGTTTTCACAGCCCAGAAGAGTGTGTAGGAGAGTGATTGCTGATAAGTGGGCAGTTGACATAATCCCTTACTCCTTTTTCACACCAGGGACTACAGTCATTGACTTTAAAAAAAATTTAGGCGCCTTAAAATTTCTTCCTGGTACTCTCAATCTCAAGCAAGCTGTTTGAAGAAAGTAAACTGTATGCCCACTATCAAAATATTTTTGTAAAGGGTCCTAATCCTAATTTATTGCTTCTAAAATCGTTTTATTTGGACTGTAGTTGGCAGTGTTTCTGATGGTGAAGACCAAAGTTATTTTCTTTGAATGTGAGTGTGGAGCTGCTGGGTCCTGCTTCTTTCTAGGGTGCTCTGGGAACAGCTGTTATTGATGGAGTTCTCCTGCTCTCACCCTACCACTTATTAAAATATAGAAGTAAATCTCTACTTTCAGGGGTAGAAAAACATACTGTGAGCCATCACCACCTGAGCTCAGGGACACAGATAGACCCTGTAGCCACCTGTAGTTTCTGGTGTGGCTCAGTTTAGCTCCTGATGTCAAGACAAATGCAAGTTGCAGAGTCAGGCCCAGCAACATAATCTAAAGTTACCCTGTGTAGTGTCTAAATATGCCAGTCTAAGTGTAACACACACTCCCTTCCTGATCTTTTCTGATTACTGAAAGTCTAAGTACAGTTACGATGTTACACTCAGCATCTGGTATAGAAGCAGGATTAAACAGGAATAGCAGACATTCCTACTATCCTGTTCCTGGATGGACAGTGTGTTTCTTCACTTGTGCAGCTTTTCCTTTTTACCTTTGTCCACTTGCCGTCTCCTTTCTTCTCTCCCTCTCACTAGAACGCTGTCCTTGCTTCCTTAAGTGTATCATCATTTTAACAAACTAGGTTTCTCACATGCCATTGCAGTCAGACAGTATTACCAGCAAATATTTTCAGTCAGACAAGTTAGTAACAATCCAGTCTTGCACTCAGTGCTGCTCCATTAGGAGCATTAATAAAAGTAAAATTGTGCTGGTTTGAAAGCA
>VYXD01017283.1:0-71484 GCA_013397195.1 Hylia prasina | reverse complement strand
AGAGATTTTAAGGTCCTGGCAGGATGATATTTCATATTTTCCTTCAACTAAAAACTAAACCGTGTTAACCCATAACAATGCTCATGGTAAAAAGGCAACATTGAAGGTCCACTTACTGTGCCGAAGGCCAATAAAAAAGACCAGAAAAATCATTGTACCCATTCTAAGAAAGCATTCATGAAAATTACAGCTCTAATTTGAAACTAAGAGGGATGAGATTTAGACTGTTTACCCTTTTTCCCCCTGGACAATGAAAACGTTAGGAGTGGTGCCATTCTTCCTAACCCCATGCTGAAGTGTGTAGGTTAAATACAGTGGGTCAAAGTTGGAACAAGATTAAACATGTTCCATTGCTATTTTGAAAACCCTAGTAAATATTCCTATTTAATATTAATTTTTAAAGTCCCTCTCTTCTCCCTCATCCGTCCTTGCAAGATCTATCAGCTTTATACTAAACTCTCTCAAGCTTGGCACAGAAAGAGAGGTCAGCCCCCTCAGTACCTGACAGGAGGTAACTTCACATTCTGTTTATAGGAACATCCAGAAGCTACACACAAATGTTATGAAATGCAACTAGAAATGCTGAAAAGGACAAAAATGGCTCCTCACTTTATCCGCTCCTCTGCCTTGGTGGCTGCCTCCTGATACTGCTCGGATGTCAGCTTGTAGATCTCTGCATTCTGAAACAAAGAATAGAATGCTCAGCTCTAAAAATTAAAGGCGTCACAGATCTTGTCACAAAGTCATCTTCTATAATTAATAACAATTTCCAACAACAAACAGAATATGCAGTTCAAAGAACACCAGAAATACTTAAGAGTTGATTTTATTTTCAGCAAAATCCATCAAGGCCACAACACAACCTTCATTCCAAGGTTCAACTTTGTGAAAGGAAAGAGGGAGAAAAGTTGCTACAAACCAACCGTGAGTTTTGGTTATTCCATGTAACCACAAAAAAAGGTGTTTCCTACACAGAGTTATTTTGAGTTCAGTAATGTTTTGTTTTCTTCTTTCATTAATTGTTGTGAAGGCTCTTGTAAGTTACTGACATGCAAGTATCAAAATTGGCTGCTAGTACTGGAAAATCCATTTTACATTTCAGTGTTTCTACTTATGTTACTTATTCTTTAAAAGAAAATTATGCAGCCTGTTTCCCTTTTAACAACACAGGGAGGTGTATCAGCTCTCAGTTAAGGCGCTGCCAAACAGTCTTGAGTGTCTTGCTGCAGGGCTTAAGAGGTTTGCATTAAATTCTCCTGAACTTGCACAGGAAGAGTTTTAGCTCACAACTGCTGTCGCTAAATGTGGAGGATGAATTCCTCCTCTGGGCTGCACTGAGGAGCCTCCCAGGCACAATCAGCAGGAGGGAATGGCTGCACTCCCCCAGTGACTGCACTACAAGGTCTTGTGTCACTAAGACATGCTGATAAAGCTGCTTTATGCAAAGCCACTAGACTCCACTGGCAACCGCCTCACTCAAAGTTCATCTGCAAGGCTCTTACTCTGAAAAGGCGGAAGCGGAAAATATGCAATAATCAATCAAAAAAAGTGACAAAATGGTATTGAAAGAGAGGAGAGCTATTCATTTAGGGCCAGTTCGAGCTACTATCTTGTCTCTCCCCAAATTTGGTCATTTTATACAGAAGACTATTCTTGCTCTTCTGTATTTATTTTCCCATAAATGCAGCTGTGGTCCTGCGCATGATGAGCTGGCACATACTGTTCAGTGGTTGGAAAAAGGAAAGGAGAGATATAACTCAAGTTCTATTCATGGTTCTGCCACTTGTGCAATCTTGGGCAAGTCACCATTTTCCATCTGTAAGTGAGGGATAACAGCTGCCTGTATCTCCAAAGTTGTGTGAAACACTTAATTGGAAGGTTTATAAAGGTTTTCAGAGCATGGGCTTCAAGGTGCTATATTTAAGCATTTTATCTCTAGTGCCTGAATTTATGTTACATACCAAAATAAACAGAACAGAGTTTGCTTTTTCAAACTTTGACCTAGGAGACATGGAGGGCTAACCACTTCAAAATGTATTTTACCAGCAAATTATCATTAATGTTTTTGTTTACTTATTTGTTACAGAGTGGTCAAACTTCAATGCTATTAAATCCATTTTTCTCCTTCCTATATTGAAAAGTTCAGATTTTAATGGTGCCTTTTTCACTGGCCTGTACACAGACCTCATGACTTACAGCTCCCTGCTGTAACTTATTCACACATGAAACCACAAGACCTGTGCTTCATTAATTAAATTTGCCATTAAAAATTAAATAATGTGAATAAGTAGATGTAAGCATTATCTCCATTGGGCTTCAAAGGTCTCATAGTTTCTCCAATTATTACTCAAGCAATTTTCATATTTCATACTGTCTGATTTCTCAAAGGGACTGGATCTGAGAGATCAGAATGAGAGAAATTGGGGGAAAAGAGAAAGCAAGGTAGCAAATTTAAACATTTTTCAGGCAATAGGAAGTAGTCCCGTCAGATACCATTAGCCTGCAGCACTCTGCAGTGAAACAGCAGCGGGAGAGGAAAAGAGGAACAAATATGTTGTATGTGAGACCCAGCATGAGGTTCCATTTAACCCACCTAAAGAAAGCAATGATAGCAAACAGAATCATTTGCTGGATGTACTGTCAATTAAAGCGTTTGTGGCACAATCTTACCTAGTTTATTAGAGAGCGTTCAACTGCCCAGTACTTTGGTCAGGCTCACCTCCAATAGCAACTATAGACATGGACAAAAATAGCTGGGAAAAGAGCCTGGACTTTAGTTCTGAATTCTGAAGCTGCTAAAACAAGCAACCACGAGGCATCATGCAAAGTTTGAGGAAGGGCATAGAACACGTTCAACCTGCAGATAAAGCTGCTGAGTTTTAAAAATGAAACATCCTTCCATGTAATCCAACTGGGCCTCTTGCTATTGGTTCGGACCTTTCCCCTTCAAAAACTCTAGAACTCAATATTGCAATATTTCTAACGCTATGAATCAGCCCTTTTAAATGCTTCCCCAAGTAATAAAAACGGGGGGCTACCATTTAAATTGGAGTTTGTTCAACAAGTAGATTTTTAAAATACATTTTCCTTGACCTTTAGACCCTTTCCAACCTTGGCAAAGTCACATTCCCTTTTGTCCTAAACATTAAATGAGCAACAAATGGGCTAAATGGGCACAAGAAGGGCCTTTGAGCATGGGCACAGGCACAGCAGGTTCTGTGATCTGGGGCTTCTACTAACAGAGAATAATTTTGCAAAGATTCTCATCTGTACTACTTCAGAGACAAGATCTGCTTCATTTTCAGCAGTTTACCCACCATGCTATGGCAGGAGAGAATGTTCCAGTGACCAAGAACTTTCAAGGGCTTTATAATATAGCTGCAAACGAGGAGCTAAGCCAGGAACCACCTGAGCACTTCCCCCAACTTCCGCAGGGTTGCCTCCACACAAGGGCTATTCAGCAGGATCAGGGTATGGTATTTGCACTTGAAACAAAGTCTGAGCTTCCTGTAGTCTTAGTGAGGTCCTTTATCTTCATAAAATGATATTCAGTGGTATAGTAAAAGAGAGAACATTCCACACAAAATCACAAGACACGAATGCTGCTTTTAATTTATTTTCACAATATTTGGTGCTTGAAATAAAATGGCAGCTCACAAAGAAAAAGTTGAACATGAGACCTCAACTATTATTAAATAAAGCTCCTGGCAGTCTTAGTTGCAGAAATAAGTTTAAAAACATGACCAAAGGACACCGTAAAGGCTCAAATAACAAAAGACACAGAAAGAATGAATGAACCACCTAAAATGTTTCACTTCTCTCAATAAAGCTGAGCCTTAGGGGAGTCAACTTCAGAACATTAGAGTTTTGTCATATGGGAACAGAGCTCTCCAGAGACAACAAACAAACTAAGCAAAGAAATGTTAGTTTGAAAGATTTTTCCCTGCTATTAAATGATGGTTCGTAGCAAGTAATAAAAACACCGAGAAGTTGTAAAAATACATAACAAGAGCCTAAAGTGCAACAGAACCATATTCCTTTACCCTGCTGTTTTTCTACAACAGATTTGCTGCTATACCCTTGCTTTCCACTCTTCCAAGACACTCTTGTGCTAAAAATTCCCTTCCAAAGGGAATCAATTTTAAAATCTAGAACTAAATTTGGAGTATTTTTAATTCAGCATTCCTCCTTGGCTGCAAACTTGCAAAGAAATTCCAGCACCCACTACTACACCTCAGTACACTGTCCAGCCCCTTTCCAGAACATATAGCAAAGAAAATAAGAAAACATTTTTAGCAGAAAACTGAGTTCTCAGGGTTATTTCAGGAGGGAAAGTAATTGAAACATAAAGAGAAAACCCTGCCAGCTCATTCTCACACTGACATTAAACCACATTCCTTACAACTTCAATGAAACGTGCTACTTGCAGTAACATGTAAAACAGAAAACTGAGCAAAACAAGCACGAGGAAATTTAAATTAATCAGATTTTAGGTGAAACTATTTGTGAACATCAAGCAGCAGCATTAAAAACTTGACACTGGGACAAAGATTTCTCCATCAGGTTCAGTTCATGTCAATAGATTGGAAGGTGTCTTGATTTAAAAACAACAAACTCAGCCACCATCACCAGAGGTATCTTGAGATATTTTGACACCTCAGAGTATAGAAGCTTGTCAGTGGTCACAGTGTTTAGAGATACAAAGAGGATTAACAGCTGTTGAAATGCTGCCAGCCTAGATGAATGCCAGTGATAGCCCAGATGAAACAGGGCAGGGCAGGAGAGGCCTTGACAAATGCTGCAGACGACAGCCGGGAGATTAGATGGTACAATCTGCCTCATACCTGACAGACATGCAGCTTCAATCCTTCTCCTCACATCCATGCTCACCAGCTTGCAAAATGCCCTTTATAAGCCTCTCTCAAACCCAAAAGAGCACAAGAGGCAGTGCTGTGAGTGGGGCAACATGCAATGTGGCCCACAAGGGCACCTCAAATTTCTGAGAGAAACAGGTAAGGAAAGCAAAGATTACTTCTTACATATCAAATGTCAGCTGGAAGACATTCACACTCCTGCTTCCAGCTGCTTCTGAAACCAGAAATAAGACCTCACACCATCCTGAGAAGCAGAACAACTGTGGCCTGCTGGCACACTCCTGGGGACAGGCAACACACACATGCCCTGGATGCAGCTGCTGCCATGAGGAACTCCAGGAAGCTACAGAGAAAACATCAGTCAGTGCCAGCTTCAGGAGCCACCTTTCCTCCCAGCAGTGCCTCAGGGAAGCAAAGGTACACCCAGGTTCCCCACACCTCAGCGAGTTCACATGCACTGTAGATCAGGCTGTTCATTCTCACCACTCAAAAGTCTCACGCAAATGGCTCCTAACAGATTTGAAAAATTACCCCATGTACCCTCCTACAGGTACAGAGGTAGATGAGCTGAATCAATCTGTTCACTGGATGACCCGATGGATTTGTTAAAATCAACCCACACAATCAATCACTGCTATCAGCTTTGGTCCAAAACAGGGAGTTTGGGAATTTCAGAATATGCTGCAAGAAACAATCTCTTCACCTCCTTGAGCTCATCTTCTGTTGTTTCTCCTCAGCTCATGTGCTGGTATCAGCAAGCAGTTAGCGCAAAGAGATCATTCACATTTCCTCCTTCCCATCATGTGCACATAAAAATAAAAAGACAATTAACAAGGAAGAGAAACATGCCTATAGAGCCTATCACTAGAGCACGGAAGTTAAGGGTTAAACTGCTTTTTTAAAAATTCATGTGCTTTTTTTCTTAAAAGGTAACAAAGAAAAGATGCAAGGAACTACAAACAGCTTGCTGATATGGGAAAAAAAGGGGTTTTTCAGCCAAAGCCAACTTCTAAACACAGCTCTGTTGTTTGCTGTTCATGTGTGGGTTCATCCACTCCTCCTGCTGAGACCAATAATGAAATGAGAGCACTGAATTTGTGCTCTCATTCTATTCTTTCCTTCAGCAATAAGCTGTGAGATCATAAATTTTGGAATAAGATTCAGAGAAAGCATAAAGAGAGTAGTGTCCACAGTAAGATCACAAGCAAGTTAAACTAGTCAGGAGCAGAAGTACATTCCTATTTGAACAGATTTTCTCATGTCTGCAATATTATCCGGAGTTGAAAGCAAAACATTAATTCTGTAGCATATCTAGAAAGCTTCTCAAAGACAAAATCCCACAGAACACCTATCTCCACTAAGCTTGAGGGAGGCAGAGCTGGGGAGAAGAAACATGACTGGGTTTATCCTGCAGGTAACAAACTAGGTTCAAAAAGGTTAAGCTAAAGCGCATCCAGGAATTCCCAGAACCAGGGTCCCACACCAAGATACTCCATCCGAGTGAAAATTGGTTTACAGACCCAGACTGCGATCCCACACCAGAGTCAGACTGCCTGTGAAGGTACCCTGGGAAAAGTCTAATTAAAAACAGGTACCCCACAGCAAAACAGTATTAGGTACTTCCAAAAGCTTCAAGTGCCTCACTGGAAATATGCAGAAAAGCCTAATGTTATCTTCAAGTCAGAAAGGCAACCAGCAAAAAAGAAATTATTACCACAGAAGCAATTAGAAGCTGAAGAAGGAGAAAAGAGAAAGAAACACTGCATTTATATGAGGTTGCTTTAAAGCACACCCTTCTGAAAGACTACAAACAAAGCATTGCCAATTCTTTAAACAAACTCTGGAAAGTAAAAGCAGCTTCAAAGAGAAAGGCCATAAAATTCCAGCAGGTAACTCAGGCTGTCTGACAAGGACAGCAACAGCATCATGAAAGGCTCAGATTAATGCCAGTACTGCTGTAGGGGAATATCACCCTGCTCTCCTTGCAGCTGGAAGTTTAGCTAAGGTGAGGAATTCACAGTAAATGCCTGAATCAATTACATCTGACAAGTGCAGGTAAACAGGCTTCCCAAGCATTGATTAAACATCAAGAGTTTTCAGCATCTGCTTCAGAAAAGTCCTGCACATGGGTGACCTGCACAGATAATGTGAAGCCCATGGCACTAAGGGCACAGCACCACCTGCCAAACTCCAGCACCTGTGCTGGGCAGCTGCACAACTCATCCTGCAGGGATACTTGGGTCCTACCAGCAGATCCACTGCAGAATCAGGATGAACTCAGAGATCACAGGATGCTGCCTACAAACAACGGGGCTTTGTCCATGAGAGAGCGAGGGGAATGCAGAGAATTGATGCTAAGGGAAACGGAGAAGAAAAAAGGAAATTGCCAGAGTATCAAGAGTGCTAAGATGCAGGTGGATGTTTCACTCAAAGGCTGACCAGCACTTTCAAGGGGGAATAAAGAGGGAAAAAAATCCCATCCAACAAAATTGGCAGCCATCAAATATTTGTCATACAATAAAAAAGATATGAAGCACATTCCCCTGTCAGGCCTGTCACAGGAGCTTATTTTGGGAAGGAAGGAAGGAAGGAACATTTTAACTAAGGTTTAATGCTGTCATGCCAAAGCTGGTATTTGACAGAGGCTCCAACAAAACTCCCACCACCTCGGACAGTCATGCTGCAGCTAAAATTTCCATCTTTCACTGCTGAGAATATCCCTAAGTCCCATTTATAAACTGCAGCACCTGGCCCAGTTAACAGTTCCTGTCCCAATTAAAAAAACAAGGTAAGTTAAATTCATGACCCCATCCTTTTACACAACAGGTAGCTAAGGAATGCAATACACTAGGTTCCCAGAGGAAGGCAGAATAGAGGAACCCAAGGCAACAGGATGCACAAGAGAACTGGAGAAGACTGAAGAAAATGCATCACATCCATACACTTGCATGGGTAAAGGAACTGCAGGGAAGAGAGTCACTATAAGAAATAAACAAAAAATCCCACTGAAAAACAGAAGTAAGCCAAAGCCTGGAAGTTCCAACCCCTCCCAGGGTTTCTCCTCTACCCCCAACTACAAATTATTCTCCATGTGCAGTTTCCAGTAAATCATGCTTTGCTAAATAACCCCGACATGTGCAGGGCTGAGAACCAACCAACAAGCAATGATGAGATGTCCCTGGAATGATTAAGGAAAATGCAGACATCTCTCAGGTTACATGGAAGCCTGTTGTACTCTCCCCTTGGTGCATATGCAATGCTGCAAGCGCTGTTCTGAAACCTCTGATATTGAAAGGCTCATTTGGTTGACAAGGAGCCTGTGGATTCGTGGACAGATTGTCACACAAACTGTCAGGTTTTCAGAGAGACTATCAGACCTCTCTTTGCCTACGTTATGGAGCGCATCAAAGACACAGAAGATGAACCAGACACAGACTGCACAGATCTGACAGAATGGTGGGTGTACATATTCAGAATACTGTACTGCTGGGGGGGGGGCGGGGGGAGAGGCTTAATGTGAATAATCAGGGGCTGAAAGTTCCAGAAATGTGACAGGTTTTGGCAGCAATTCCCATCTTTGCATTTATTTATCGAAGGGAGACAAACTGCCATACTAGAGGCAAACTTGAGAAAGGAAGAAAAATTGTATCAGCAGCAATTTATTTTGCCACTGTACTTTTTCTTTATTACTATTATTCCCAGAGCATTTTCTGAAGATATTTGTATTTTCAGTCAAAGTACTCGCACTGTGCTTGCAGGCTGTCTTCCCACTTTATCCACTAGGAGAGGCTGGTTTAATGATTACAGCCAAAAAGACCGCTAGGACTCCACAGGTCACTGTACACAGTTAATGACACAGACAAATCCACACTTTCAGAAGTGCCTGCTGGCTCACGGCTCTGTCTGGAGATGCCATTCATTACTCAAAACTTCAAGCTCAACTTATGCGTAATCAGCACATCTGAAGAAATACACCATACCTGGATAACCAAAAAGTGAAGAGACAAAAGCTATTATAGAAAATAGTAACCTTAAGCATGAAGGTCTCACTTTTAAAATGGGGACAATGTTCACTTATCTTCCAGTGAGCTAGAAATCTCAGTTAATGAATATCTGGAAAAAGTTCCCAACTCCACAGTTCAAAAATAGAATTACAAAGAGTAACTTTATGTCATTCTCCCTGATTAGTGATTGGACAAACATTATAAAGCAACACTGTATTTTATAGGTGGCAAAAAAAAAGTTACTAAGCTACTTATAGAAAGAAATATTGATTACTATTTAGAAAGGAAAATAAAATATAAAATTGCTGATAACAAGAAAAAGAAAATAGATTAACATAGATTCCTTTGGCCTGCCTTTACAATACCACTGTCGCATAACCTCTAGTTTGCCCTGCAAGGCATCAGTTGTTCCAGAGAAAGGAATACTAGTATTTTTTATTTGTAATTTGCTATTCAAAAGATTGAAATTTGCCACACAGCAAAAGGAAAATAAGTATGATGTTTATCATAAGATAAAAATAAACCACAAGGAGGACAAAGGAGAAAGGATGGCAGAAGGGATAAGAAAGAAATCAGAAAACATTTGTAAGCAATTTCCTTTCCATCACTTGACAGTCTCATTCTCTCTGCTTTTAGCAATCTTCTCTTTCACCTGTTTTTTAATGCAGCTGTTCTGCCTCCTCTAAAGAGGCATTGAAGAGACACCTCTGCAGCTGGCAAAGAGGGAAGGCTCCAAAGAAAAGCCCAGAAGTACCAGAGGCCTCCAATTAATGACGACAGGCATTTTCACAGCAGGGCTATTAAGCTGTAAATATTAACATGAAAATCAAACACCCACAGAGAGCAGGAGCAGCCACACAACTCCTTCATTCCCATACTCCAGCAGAGACCACTCTGGACACAACCCGGGGCAGGATGTCACCCATGGCCTTACACAGCTTTTGGGCACCACCAGCTTAGTTACGGTACTTTCATTACAGAATCCAGCCAGATAAAAGGCAACAAGGCAGGTCTCACTTTTAGCTCATTAAACAATAATAGGAATAATTACTTATTAACATTAAACCTCAAAAATCTCACATCATCTTGCTGCCAAGGCTTCTCAGCAACATAAATGGAAGAATAATATCACATGCACAGTGTACCACACACCCTAGATGCAAGCTATACCTACTCAGAATTTAATCTATAAACACAGTCTGACAGTAAGGATTATTGCAACAAGTAACAACAGACCTTGAACTTGGCATTAAATGAAAAGGAAAGCTTTTACAGGTAGGCTAGAAGTTCCAGATTAAACTTTTTGGTATAAGCATCCTAATTATCAGGGGTTTGTTGCTGTAGCTGATAAACTTTGTAAGAAAAAGAGGTTTGGAAAACAGTGGCTTTTATAAATGGATATTTTTTTCAGGCTCGTGAAAAAAAAAAGAAGTATCAGTGTTTCACCTATATCTGGACAAGATCAAGCAAAAAATTCAAGCTCTTCAACTGGAGACAACTTGCGCTCAGACAACAGAAACACAAAGAAGGGACAGAACTATGCTTTTGCTGGGGAACAAGAGGAGAGAATAAAAGCAAACACCACAAACACTTCAGACCTGGAGGTAAATCCTCTCTCCACAACAACAAAAAAAAAAATGAACACACAAACTTAAAACTCAGCACTTTCCAGCCAGCAAGGACAAATGTTCCGAAAAGTTCCTCCTTGGGATGCCCTGTGCCTATCACAGACATCAACATTTAGGACACTATTATGGGGGATTTGTTTTATTTTGCCTGCAACAAACCCTTGTCTCTAACTGAAGGAAGAGTTATCTCAGTGCCACATGAATGAGTGATTAGCCATCAGGCAGTGGCTTTCCTACTGCTGCAAATGGAAGCTGCATCTCAACAAATGACCTAAAGGTGAAAGGTCTCATATACTACGTTTAATTCCCTAAACAGCCAAAGGAAATTCTGTGGTATATTTAACTATTATGAAAAATGAGGTTAAAAAATGCATATACATGCTCAGACAGGCACACAATACAACATTTTTACACGCCAATGAGTCGTCTTCTCTGATCAAGGAGCCCAGTCCAGCCAGTTCAAAGTTTGCTGCATGTCAGGTTAAATTAGATGATTTCTGTGTACCGTCCAGTACATCATGAGACATCTCTAGGGGAAAAAAAAAATAAATCCACAACCGAGGCACTCCTCAATTGACCCCAGGCATGCTCAAAGCAACCTTGCAGCTTGAAATTATGAAAGAAAAATATTTGGCTTCTGTTCAGAAGAACGGGAAGGGAGAAGAAAGGAGAAGGAATTAAGCTGGTTTTCTTATTAAAAGACCTGAAATGCAGTAATTGGGAAGGAAAAGAAAAGCTATCTCTTCTCATAAATAACCTAGTTATTACAAGTCTTCTCCAACCAGAGGCTTAGAGCTTTATCTCAGCTCCTGCATTTTCTTCTCCCATCTCTTGCTCCTCTGTGGCCTCTTGGAGATGGGCACAGATTCAGCAGCCTCTCAGTGTGTCCTGACTGTGGCCATTCTTCACTGTTGCTGTCCCCGTGCAGGACATTGTTTACCTGCTGGCCACTCCACTGCTGAACACCTACCAGGGCATCCTCCTCTCCACATCTGCCAGGGCTCAACTCCCAGATAGTTCTACTGCATATGAGATTTATATTTACTATTTTAACTAAAACAAAACAAAATTAGCCATTATTTTGTATTTATTTACAATGGGCCTAAAATGCAAATGGGTGAGCCAGGAAATCTTCATTTGAGCCAAGGTGTTTAATGGCAAACTGCAGCTGGGACCATCCTTGGGGCAGCAGAACGTGTAGGCAAACAACCAAACAAAAACCCACCGCTCATCCTCTGGGAATCAGGAGATTCTGTGACAGGCAAAGCAAGTTTGCAGTGGTTGAAGACCTCACTGCAAGCCTGATGGTACACATCTATTTAAAAACATTGAACATGTTATTTACAAGCTACTTCTGAGTCACCCTGGTCTCTGGGGAACAAGCATTATATGTTCAAGAAATTGAAGTAGCTCTTTTATTTATGTTTCTTTAAAATGACTGGCAGATAGGGAAAAAACCTTCAGAGAAGTGGCCCCAGGCTGTCAGGAAACATGTATTTAACACACCCAGAGTAAACTACTAAACACCTCAGAAGGTACAGCTGCTGTAAATATGGAGTAGTTACTTTCTAAAGTCTGATCTTAGGACTACTTAATTAAGCACAAATTTGAGATGTTCTGGGGAGCTAATTTATAATTATTAGCCACATTTTCCATTAACATGATGACAGCGTATTCTGTATGGGCAGAGCCATAATTTTAAGGACCTTTTCAAAATGAATCCCAGTATTGGTTTTATTTTTAAGTCACAATAGTAATGCCTTTTTCCTGCCACATATGGAAGGACCACTGTGAGCTGAAATAGAAATCTCAGATTCCCCAAAGTCAGGCTCCTATGCAAGTGAATTCCACACATAGGGAAGTTCTGTCTACCTGAACCAATTCCCTAAGTCTAAATCTGGAATATCCCAAGAGAAGCACAAGCTTCAATCACCAAAATCCCAGCAGACACACAGAATCCAGATAAGGTCTGAAACATATTTAATCAATTCACTTTGCTAACTCTCTACAGCTTCATAAAATAGCCAATAGTGCAATAACAGGGCCAGAAATTAATTGTACACTGGTTGGTGAATTACATGGAAATAACAGGCAGCACTAGTATTTATTGCAGCAGTGTGATGTAGTTGCTGTTGAGATACAACTGCATCTCAGTAACAACAGGTGAGAGACAGACAGTGTGTGTGTCCACGCCTGGGGGAGAGAGAGGGGGAAGATGTGTGTGCAAGTGCTGCTTTCCATTAGAAGAGTAGCACTGGTTTAACTACTGGTAACAGTGTTATCTATATAAATATACAAACACACATTTATAAATACAAATCCTGCTCATAAACAAGGATGTAAACAGCACAAAGAGGGAGGAATCAGAAATTTAAACTATTAGGCAATGAGCAAATGAATGAAATTAAGGGAAAATTGGGTTGAATAAAAAATGCCAAGGGAGAGTATCAGAAATATTAGATAATGGGGAAAGTTCTCAGAAGCAAGACAAAAGAACCTCTTGTTTTGCTCTTTTTGGACTAGACTTGACAAATGCTCCAGTGTTGAGTTCTAACAAAGAGACAAGATCACATTCTAGGTCTTTTTGTTCTGTCTTTAACAAGTCTTCACAGTGATACACTGATGAGACCAGATACCAGATTGTTATCTAAATTCAGCTGCTAAATTCAGTGTTAAGACACTAAGTTCAAACCACACGTTGCCACATTTATTTCACAAGTCGAGCCTGAGGATGGATTCCTCCAAGATGAAGCAGCCCATAAGCATCATTCTCTCCCTCAGCAAAGATATTCTAAATGCCAGGGAAACAAAATCACCGCAAGGCTCCGACAGTTCACCCTTCAGTGCACAGACTGTAAACCTATCTCTGCACTAATCGTGCAGGCTGAAGAGGAAGCAAACACTTAGCTGCTGTTTGCATAAGAAGCTGCTTGTAATTTGATGTAATGTACGGTACAGCAGTCAACACATATTGAAGAGAGAACATACACTGCAGAGAAGGCAGAGAGGCTGTGCTGACAGCTAACACATTTTAGTTACCCTGTTATAGATGTTCTTTGAGTTCATCAAATTATCAATCAATTTATCTGATCTCCAAAGGCTGTGTACTGAGGTATATTAACTACTAAACTTCACAAGCTTTCAGAAAAAAAGCCATTAAATGGGTGAATTGAGCACAACCTACTGGAAGTCAGTTTGTGTGTTGGCCACTGGCAACAAGGAAGGAACCTCTCCGTGCAGACAGGGAGACTACAAGGCGCATTAGCCTCCTCTAAAGATGCTGTTCAGCCTCAATGGATGCCCACAGAAAGCAGAAATCAGGGATGCTACCCTCCCTGTCATGCTCTTACCACAGCATGACACTTAATGTCTGAGAAAAACTGAAAAGGAAAAGAGGATGGAAGGTTGGAACTGGTTCAGATGATGATTTCAGTTTCATTCCCTTTTCAGTTTGTTCCCATTCAGAAATTTAATTCACACACAGGACAGGATCTTCCATTCTCTAAACATTAAAGGCTGTGCCCTGGGAGACTGACAGAGCCATGGCCACCTGAGAGCAGCACCCACACAGCCCCAGACAGGCAACCTGAGCAACTGGAAGTGATCTGAATGATTAGGATGGATCTTGTCAACCTATTTTAGAAAACTACATTGGTCATTATTCTTGCGTTCAGAAGATTAAATCAACAGTTTGGTGAACAGGATGCTTTGCTGTACTGCTCTACTGGCTTGAAAGGCAAACTGCTTTCTTGAATCATAGTAAGTTCAAGGAAGGCATTGGGGGGTTTGTGAGAGGAAGGATTTGCAGGAAGGGCTGGGGATGAATAGAGAACCAAACAAATTAGATAAGAAATGTAAATGAAATTTAAAGAATGTTGTAAGGTTCAATAATGCAGATGGGGACAAGAAATTCTTCTGAAAGGGAAACACATTTTTTGAGACCAGAAGTTCATTTCATACTAGCTGCTCTTCCTTCAGGTACCCACAGCACCAGCTAGAGCATTAAGCTGGTGGCTGGCAACACTGCAACTAGAGGCAAACAAAGCAGCCCTTACACACATGGCAATAGCTCACACACAGCCCCAAAACATTACAGGAGAAAGCAAATGGTGTCAGTGACACCTGCCAGTGTTGCAGTGTGCCTTTTAGGTCATTTCATATCCATATTCTCATTTTATGGTTTAACCCAGCACACCCCTGTATTCTCCTCAGTTTTTAGTTTGGCCTAGGTGTCGCAATCCTTCCCTTGGTAGCCAATAGCCAGCTATTTCCCCTAATCCCCTCTCATGCTCTGTCCTCATTGGATAATGTACACCAACTCCAACCCCTTCCGCTTTCTGTGTGCATAAAAAGACCCCCCCCTTGTGTTCAGAGTGGTCTTTGGACTCCATCATGGGTTGAATAAACCATCTCTGTTCAACCCCCAAGACCCGTCCTGCTGTTTGTTATGTCCCTGCGCCAAAGCTTTCGATAGCCGGGACCCACAGACCTCATAAAGGGGGTAATGTCGCACCCCATTCAGTGCCGCCTTTCCTGAAGCACCCTGGGGTGAAGAACCCCAGGGAATGCGACATGCCAGGACATATTAACTCATTTATCAAAGGGCACTGAATCTTTAACTCCCACTGAGAGGGCAGAGGGTTTAGTTGGAGACAACACCTGAACGCAGCTTGTTTTTTCAAAGGTAGGCAAGTGATCCTTAGGTCTTATGGATACAGACAAGCACAACATCCCAACTCAAGGAATTGACTTCTCATCCCTTTCAACAGAAATCCCTTCCTGCCTTTACTAGGCTGCCACAACATGACACGAAAGAACTTCACAAGGGTACGGTGATGAGCAAAGCAGGAAAAAGCCCAAGTTTATTTACAAAACTCAATTTTATACATTTCCAAACGTGCCTGTGGATTGGAGGATAAAATCTCACTTCCCAAACCACACTGGCCAGGACAACTATCAATGAACTTTCTCCTCCTACCTAAAAATATGTAAACAATGAAGGACAGTTAGGAAAACAAAGCTTTGTTTACAGTAAAAAGTGTGGGAAAGTAAAAATTCTGACTCCAATATGAAAGACAAATCAGAAGGCCTAGAAAAACCCTCAAAACCAGGGTGATACCAGGTGACATCAGTTTGTGCAGCCCCACAGAGTCTGCTTTAAATTGATGATGAAGATCCAACATGAACATACTGTTCTGGAAGGCTTTTTTTCCAAGCTTCTACCACTTTTTTTATGCAGAATTTTTTATCGAGACAAGTTACTGGCCATAAACCAGAAATGACATGGACTCGCATGTAGGGGTGACCTTGGCTCCCCAGTCAAGGCCAGCAAGAATAACAAACAAAAATAACTTTGCCTCCCATTCTTTACACATCCTAAATGCTTTACAAATATGAACTGAACAGGAAGTACAAGGGCAAAAAGAGATTAATTTAAACAAACCAAACCAGATGAATGGCACATACAAAATTACAAGATTTGTGAAGTCAAGCAGAGAAAAAGTTGCAGTCAACCTTATTAATAAAAAGGTATGAATTCAGTGCATTCCTTTCCCATTTGCACAAATACTGTACAGCTTATGAATACCTCTTGTGCTACTTACTGCTCTGAAAAACTACAAGCAGAAAAACGTTGCATATTAATGCACCCACTGCTCACAGTAGTCCACAGCTGCCTAACAAGAGATAACATGGGAGCCGGAGCCTAGGAAAATCCAAACAAAGAAAAGGCATCATCTACGGCAAGGAATTTCACTTTATCTTCCAAGATTACCTTCAGCCTTTCTCTGCTGTTTTACACTACTCCAAAGCACTGCCCATGTTTTTGTTGTAGTGTAGGATGCCCTTAGCTTTTGTCATGTTAAACTCAGCAGGAGTCCAACTAGCAAAAGGAGTCAAACAAATATTTACTTGGGAGAAAGTATACAACTAATATGCAAAGTGAAATCTCCTGGCATCTGAAGGGCTCCAGGAAAGACCACTTCTTTCTTACCATACCTTTTAAAGGACGTTTCTACTACTTGAAGAAAGCAGGACAAAGCATACACAGAATCCCTAACAAAAATGCCAGTTCTGAGCACTATATATGTTAACTATTTACAACAACCTCCCCCCATCTCCCTCCCTCCCTCCTCAGTAACAAATAAAAGCATGAAAAAACATCATCTTGAGCTTCTCAAGTTGAGCGTGTCTAAGGTTCTCCCTACAGATTATTAGTCTAACTCTCACTCTTTCTACCCAGAGGAACACTACAGTACAAAACCTCATTCAAAACAGTTGAGAGAAGACACACATTTTATGAAATAATTCAAATTACATGGATGATTACTGAAACAAGTCAGAGTTAGAAGTTTAACCACTTATAACAAATTAGTCCAGTCTCATTACTTTATTACTTATTGGAGATTAGACAGTCACATTGGAAACACAGGTGTGGAATGGAAAGTCTGTACCACCAGTTCCAAACCTGCAATCATACACAGTCATATAAGAAACAGTCAGTTCAAAGGAGCTTTTCCTTCTCATTTTCCTGAGTACAAAAATATTTCAGGCACTCCAAAACAAAAACATACAAATGAGGCAAGAGACAGAAACACACAACTACAACAAACTATCAGAGTTAAAGTGAGGAAGATGAAGGGTTTTACCAGTGTAATGATCCTCTGCAAGGAATTTGTTGAATAAAATTTGATTTAAAAAAATATCTAAGAAGCATGCACCACATTACAGGCAGAACAAGGCCCATCATCATCCCTTCCCACACACACAACCCCGGACAAACTGACAATGAAGGGTGCAGTGGGAAGAATATTCCCAGCAACTAATCCCAGCATTGGTTTAATCCCAGTACACCCACTGTATATATATTCAAGCCTGCACTCAAAACAGCAGAATGCTGCCAGTAGCAGCAGTGTGTGGCATTCGCTTAACACAAGTCAGAAGTGAAAATCAAGTGTCAGGCACTACAAAGAAACAGAGAACCAAACAGTGATTCTGACACAGCTGTCACACATGTTCGTGGTCCCCCTGTAACCCAAGTACTATGTACACGTCCTGGTTCACAACCTTCCAAAGATCAAATACGTGAGGAGAAGTTCCAAAAATCTCTATCCAGGATGGTCAAAGCATTTGGGCAAGTAGCCCATAACTTGCTTTGATCACAGAAGCGGTCAGGTTGGAAGAGACCACAGCGGGTCATGTGGTCCCACCTCCCTGTTCAAGCAGGGTCATCCCAGAGCACATGGCACAGGATTGTGTCCAGATGCTCCTTGAGTGTCCCCAGTGAAGGAGACTCCACAACCTCTTTTCCCATCAGTTCAGTTCTTCCAGTTATCCCTGAACATTCACTTTCAGTCACAGCCAGGACTAGCATACTGAACTAGATGGATCCTTACCACAACAGAGAACTGTGGCACTCATCTCATTTCTTCCAGTGCTTTAGTAGAAGATGCAGGGAAAACCCCAAAAGCTGAAATACTGCAATTACTTTTCCATACATGCCTTTTCCTGTGAAAATTTTAATAAGACTGTCTGGAGAAACTGAGTTTCTCAAGATCTGTTTGAAATAAGGTACACCCATGGTTCACCTCATGCAAAACTAAAGGCAAAGGCTTTTTAGCATTTTTATAGCTTTACTGTTTCACAACACTTTGCCCTCCCACTATAAGCAATTCCATCATATAGATGGAATAACTCAGATAGATGGACTAAATAATTGTTTCGAACTCCCAAAAGAGAAACGGCTATTAGAAAATGAGCAGGTTTTTCCTTCCAATTCTGTGCTCTGTCCAGTAGATTACAGTACTCTTTCAGAGATTACAAAATAAAAGGATAATGTATTCACACAATCTGCTGCATTCAAGGGAACTACTGAGTTGAATTCTGGTCAATACATCTCAAAGACAGAGCTGCTAAGGGGAAAGTGCCAAAAGACAAACATGGAAAATGAGAAACCTGGAAAAAATCATTCACACAAGCAGAGGCTGAAAAGGTAAGGACTGCTCAGTTTGATGGGAAGGTAAAAGAGGGAACAGAAGTCTACAGATAATGAATAATGAGGAGAATTTGTTTTATCTCTTTCACGTAAAGGAAATTAAATGAAAAAAATATTTGAAACTGGTAACAGAGAATTTATAGAGTATGTAAGTTAAGCTGTCACACTGCCACATGATGTTGGAGGCACAGAGCTACAGGCAAAATGCCTTGAGATGCATAGAAGAACAATGGCTCTAATCCAACTTTCAGTGAATAAAAATACTGAATGAAAATAAACTCTTGTGCAGCAGGGCTTGTGTCTGCCTCCAACTGACAACATTTAGGAAGACTTTTCTCAAAGCTGCTCTCCAAAAGTTTTCTTTGTGGCTTTGTTTTGGTGATTTTTTTTTTTCTTCTTCTTTCAAAGCATTTGCAAACTGACCACTGTCAGAGGAAACAGGACAGTCTGTGTGTTTGATTCACTGAGCAGCTCTTATGCTGTTAGGAGTATGTAACACAATTACTCTTAGCATCCTACTTGGAAGGTACTGGGTTTTTAACATCAATAGTTCAAAACGTCCTTCAAAAACAAGTCTCTACCTCTTCTACTGCTGAATTCTGTTATTGTGCAGAAGTGGGGACAAAACCAACCTGGGCACAGCAGGGGAGGAGAGAGGGGAATTCCTAATAGCCTGATCCTTAGAAGGAAAAATTTCAGCTTGCTAACTCCACACTGAGCCATATTCATTCACTCACAGCCAAACACCTTTGAACTCCCAGTGACCGCACTTCAAGTGACCATCCCCTCTTAAAACAGCAGAGAAAGCGAAATTCTATTTCAGAGCTCTCCCCCACCATCCCCTTACTGAGAGCTTTTTTCTAATATTGACACACACACAGAGATATATATAAAAATATATCTAAGCCTGAGTTGGAAAGCTTTAGCACAGTGGAAGCAAAAATAAATAAATAAATGTCAAGGTCTGCGTGCATTCAACAAATAAAAGTAGAATTATATAAAAGCAACAGCTAATAAAAAAGATTGTTCTGTGCTGCATTTTCCATCTTTCCAACCATTATAGGAATAAAATTATCCTCAGAGAAGATCAAAAACCTTTTTCAAAACTAATACAATTAAGCTTTATTACACTGTTTCCAGTACATTTCTCTCCTTTCCCTTCTAGCCCCCACCACCTCCCACTCCATTCCAGACTAACAGTTGGAGGCATTCTTCTATTTTATTACCAGCAAAATGCTAGTCTTTACGGGTCAGAAACTATCCAGTGTTTCAAGGGTGGAACGAAAACCTGTTCTGTTTATCCACTTGGTTTTGTACACATAACAACTAGAAGATAGTTTCTCTGTAGCTCTGCAGTTTGAACAGGACTATGGGCAGCCCACCTTACTCCCCTCAGAACATCCCACACTAAAATATCCATCACATTGTTTATAAAGGTGTCCCTGTAGCATAGGACACAGACTTGCAAACACAACTACAACAAAAGATTTCAAAAAGAGGACAATGAAGCCTGGACACAAACTTCTCCCCTCCACTGTCCAAGGACAGATAGACAGGCTTTCCCAGTAATTTCTGCTTCACGAAACCAGATCTGGAGAGAAGAACATAATAGAGGCAAACAGTATGGGATAAAGAAATTTCAAAAATTCCCTTTGCGTATGAACATATGGACAACTGTGATAATTAAAACAATAGCGGCTAGATTGCTTGCAATTTCACTGAACAATCCCCATTATCTAAAAATAGAATTTAAAATACAAATGCAACACTGACTGGTAGTTTTAATAGTTTATTTTTAATGAATTGCACATATTGCAAAATTGTATCATGTGAATTTGCTCACTGATGGCTCAAAAAAATGCAGCATGGACAGTCATACAGTAGGAGGGAATGAAAAGAGGAATAGATATGCCAACAGCTTCCTACTGTTTCTACAATCTACAATTTTCCCATGTTCCATACTCACCATCCTGCTACATGTTGGTAGTAAAACTGATTGATACTCTGTCTCTTTACAATCCACCCTTTTCATTGTTTACAATTCTTTTTAGTCACACAACACAACTACAAGTCAAATGTATGCATCTCCCTGTCAGGAGGTCTAATTGCTTCACACTAGAGAAGATTATTCCCCACATTTATTTAAAAATAAAGACTACTTATAACATTATTTCATTTTGCCAGGAAGTGAAGAACACATCAGTTCATAAGGAACAGCATGGCTGCTCCTATTTTTATGGCATCAATTTTTAAATACTCATCATGGTAAACAATTAAAAAGGGAAGCAAATCCTACGTTTAGGGGAGAAATTCAAATCCCTAAATGGATTTTCAAAGGTCATTTCAGGCTTAAAAGATGCTTGGCAGTGTCTCTTTAAATCATGTTCATTTCAAAGGCTTATCCAGCAAGAAGCAGGCAGTGTACTGCAGCACCACTCTTTGAACTGTTTGGCTCCCCAGAGAAAAATTATTAATACAACTTTAATTCATATTTATAACAAAATTTATGTTGTGGTAGTTGATTATTTTTTTTATTGAGGAAAGGATTTTTAACAAAAGGAATAAAAAACAGGGCATGCATTTTTTTCAATTTAGCTTTCACCTAAATCCCACAGTGAAAAAGACAATAGTGTCTGAACTACCAGAAATCTTTTCTTAAAAATCATCCAGTTAAAAAAACCTTTATTGTTCAAATGAAAATTGCTCAAAAGATTTGTATAGCTTTTTCATCACTTATGCAAGGGGTGGGGGGCAGATAAGATACTGTCAGCTGACAGCTCCAGGTTGCAGCACAACACATCTTGATTCTCTATCTTTTGGATCCACACAGAGCCGTGTTCTACCCCTGCAGGGACCAGAAATAAAGACAACTCAGCCTTACCTTCTTCTCAATGCGGGCCAATTGCTCTTTATAGAAGACCTCTTGTCGCTTCAACTCTGCCTCCCTGCCTTGCAGCTCCACAGCCTGGGAAGGACAACAAAACATCAGCAGTAGAAGAAGAAATTTAAAAATGTAGTGCAAAAAAAGCACATAAGATGCAGACTGGAAGGAACTAAAAAAAAAAAATCACAGCTCAGGACTCATGCATGGGATCCCCTTGAGTGGAATTGCAAACTTGAAGAATTGCAACTCATTTTGGGTTATCTCCTGACATTTGAAATGCTCTTATTAGCATCATACTTGAACTCAAACCCTTGGTTTTACACTTCTTATTAAATGAAAGCATATAATCATAGAAAGGTGACACTTCCCCATTCCCTTTTTCAGAACTCCATCTTATCCATGTCTGTTTTTCCATGAATCATTACAGCCATTATTCAAATGCTCTTTACCTTACCTTAAAAAAACCCAAAACAAATCTCCTCGAATCCGCCTCTTTATAAACCCTTGCCCCTTGGAGTGTCCAAAAGCTTCTAAGGATTAAATACTTCTCTACAACAGACACACAGAGGACTCTCCACATGCTCTCTATGCATTCCCCATCAGCACCTTCAGAGTTCCTCTGGCTGGTGCTGCAGACTCAGAGGGGAGATGGCTGTCAGAGAATTTTTCTTCTACCTTCCAAATTATAAGCATGACACTTTCAAAACAGTAAATCTGGTATTCATCAGCTAAACAGAGCACAGTTAAAAAATCTGTGTAGGCACAGCAACAGCTGTAGCCTTCTAGCTCCTTACAGCCAGCACCACTTCATTATATTCCCACCCCTAAACTGAACTAGCATTCAGAAAACATGACATTGATGGAACTGAATCAAGCTTTTAAAGTTTCAAAATAACAAGCAACAACAGCAAGAAAATATGGCAGTTGTTCTTCATCCCCCATCCCACCTCAAAATCTCTGGGGCCACAGAAGTTAACAGCAGGCATAAGACCTTTCAAAACCAGAATGATGAGCCTGCTTAACACGGACACAAACCCTGCCAGTCCATAGCATCCCAGCAACATTCTCTTAACTTCTAATGATGGTACAACCACAGAAAATACTGGTCCAACATGATTAAGCAGCTGGGACAGAAATATCCCCATGGGCTCAGATCTGTCATTTTTCACCCAAAAGCCATTGCTAACAAGAAAAATTACATCTGAAAGCAAGTTGCTGTGCATGTCCTCCTTTCTGCTTCCCTGCTGATGGAAATACAGTGGTATAATAGGGCTTAGAAGAGATTTTAATCTAGGCAGTGAGGGTGGTTGATAAGCAAGCAAGAAAAGGATTATATGAAATAGGAAGATGGTAGGGGTGTGGTGGTGATGTGGGTTTCTTTGTTTGTTTTTAAAGAAAAAGAAATATTTTGGTTTCCATGTTTGCTAGCCCCGAAAACAGGACCAGGATAAAGCACAACCAGTAGAGATTCATATCTAAATCTTCTCTCTCTCAAAGGCACTTGATTAAAAGCAAAATCTCTGGCTTTGCTTTAACCTATAGCTGCTACACTATTTCCCACCTGCTAAACAGCTGGAGTAGGATGGGGAGACAGACAAGAATGAGCTGCCCCATACACACAGCCTGACAAGAGATATCACAACAACAACGGGGGCACCGATAGGTACTTTTTAAGTGCCAGAACTATAAACATTTTCTGGTAAGAGAACCATAGCTGTTGCTCTGAACCAATCTTCTACACAGAAAAGGACTAAGCAATTTCAAATAAAATGAAACAGATGTAAGAAGGTGGGGTGGTCTGGTGGATGACCAAAGGACCCTGATTCTCCTGCAGGTTTTCTGCATAACACCCATAAAATCAGATTACTCCACAAGTGGCTGGTATTTGCTTAAGGGGAAAATAAGTAAGAAAGAGAAAGAAGAGTAAGACAGTACTGACCCCTCTGCATGATTCAGATGGAAGGTGCATCATATGATGGAAGAAAAAAAGAAAAAAAATAGTTAAATAATGAATTCTTACAAACTCAATGAAGTTTCTGTTTAACCTAAATAATGATGTATCAGTGCTACTCTCCTGAGATAGAGGATATTTTGGAAGTACAAAATCAATACATGTAACAATACCAGTGTGCAACAGGTTTTATTCTGTTTCTGGCAATACATGGATCACAAACCCACATACTCACTCAACTTTCCAACCTGATAGAAAGTTCTACACATGCCTGATATAATTCACCAAGAAATCCAGCACATTTATCCTTATTCCCTCTGGAAGAGAACACAAACCAGATACCTAATCTCTCAAGTAGGGTGCTGAGATGCAGACATGCTAGGGGTGTGCTGGTCTGCACGATGAAGACCCACAGACTGCCAAGCTGGCCTCACTGGAGCTGGCAGTGAATAATGCCTCCATACCCATGCACCCTGCATCAGACAGACATTCTGTTAGTCACTTCCCCAGGGTCTTGCAAAACTGTGGTCAAAGAACCAAAACTGGATCTCCCAACTGCAGACTATAACCTCAGAGTACTACCCATTCTTTCTGCTAAGTAATTTCTCCCACATTATCACCCATTGTCCGACATCACCCATGATGTATGATGAACTAGGGGTTACAGAGAAACCTTGTATTTGCAACACTAACCTATTTTCAATGCCTTGCTTGTTTTCAAGAGCTGCTGCTGTTTCAGCGCATTGAAGTACACAGAGAAACACTCCATTTGTGACAGATCTGCTTCAAAGTTGCTTTCTGTTTCCCTCTGCCCCCAGCTGTTATTACTAAAAACTTTAGTGCACTTTATGAGGATGCTTGAAGTACAAAGGGTATAGCAGAGTATGTGTCATCTGAAATATTCACTGTTCCAAACTGGGTTAGGCAACTAGGGACATTTTTTAATGAATATAGGATATTTATTAAGAGTTCCTCTAGTCCTGCTGCTTATTCCCTACCTGAAGTCAGAAGCTTGTGATGTCCCAGACAGAACCGGCTGCTATGGAGATGATTACAATTTCACAGGGGATTGAGACTGCAAGTGCCAAAGCATCAATACACTTTTTGAAAAAAGGCCTTTAGAACTAAAAAAGGAAGGAGAAGGGAAAATATGCATGATAGCACACTGATTTGAAAATCAGGTATCAGAAAGCTGCACTTCACTTCCAAGATGCACAGCTCCACTGGAGCTTGAACATATTGTGCAAGAGGTGACCAAATCCCAGAGATGATACCTAAGATATCTAGAACATAGTTAGTGTGATGTTCAAGAAGTATGAACACAGAAACAAAACAGAGACAGGGGAGAAAGAGCATACTCACCTATAGAACACAGGAATGCACCCAAAACTTAGAAAAGAGAATGTATTTATAAAAGAACATATATGCAATTAGCCATTGCCCTCTGTACAAAAGCTAGGTACAAGATGTATTGACGAAATGCAGAAGAATCCCCTGTGATGGTGTCAGAATTCATAAGGATTGCATTTCTACAAAAGGACAGTGAAGGCATACTACTGACATGCTACATCTTCCATGGGTATGGATCCATGGACTGGTTGGGTGTTCTTTCAAATTTTTCCTCTGCTTTATCTTCACATTTTTTCTGCAGCCCAAGGTTTTTCAGGTTATCTCAGTGCTGCCTTGAACAGTGACAAAGAACCAGGGCAGAGTTATGTGATTCTCTGCCACCTTCTCTCCCTTATCAAGTAACTCATTTAGAAACAAACACTGCAAGCACATTTCTAAAGCTATACATTATATATTGGCTCAACTAATGCACTGGCCTGCTAGCTGACAGGCCAAAAGAAGTATTTTACAAGCTCCTAATTGAGGCAATGAAATAGTATTGGTTCATTCTCTATTAAAAAAACCAGACACTCTTAGCCTTGTCCTGAACTGACACCAACATGTCACACATCAGACTGTGATCTAGAGCTGGGTTTCATTCTAGCTATAACCATTCCCAGATTAGTTTTGGCTTTGTCATCCCCCTAAATATCACCAGATTTTTTTTATTATTTTTAAAGACAGTCCCACCTCATCACCTTGTTAAATATCAAAACTAGGGCAGAAATCTGTTTGGGGGGGTGGGGGTGGGGGGGAAAAAAGGGCTTCTTGGCAGGGTCAGATGATAGTAAGGAATGTGGCACCCAGGAATAAAGTGCAGTGTTAGTACAGCCCACAGCTGACAGCTACCATCGGGCTGTCTCTCTCCTCAATACAATTTGGGTTCTGGGAGTTGGGAAGAAGGTATGGAGAAGAGTCTACTGGAGGACAGAAAACCCAAAAACTCTCTCTCTGTAAAGGGCAACTCAAGCTAGAAGGAAGAGTCCAAACCTCAGCCTTTAAAGTACTTCCTAGAAGGCAAGTCACAGCACTTGGCAAGATTACTGCAAATACATTTATCTTCTTGGCAAAGCACTTCCACCACTCACAGACAAACTAGCAAGATGATGCCTAGATAATCAGTCAGAAGCAATCCAGGGAAATAAGCTACAAGGATAAAGGAAAGCATCTCAAGTCTATCAAATGTCTAGTTTCTACATCATCCTGTCTTTGCTGAGAGGAGTTATCAGCTTCCCCCAAAGGTATGCAGTTACATCTCTGCAGCAGCACAGGAGAGAAGTTTTGGCTGGGCACCTCAGCTTGCCACTCTTCACAACTGCAAATTCTAATACCTTTTGCTTTCCCAAGTCTCTTCCAGTCCTGGTAGTAGTCCAGGTGGCAGGAGAGAAAAACAAATGCTATTAAGGACTCCAAGATAAGAAGAAGGAATTGACAGCAATTCACTAAAGAACAGAGCTAACTCCAAAATTAGCTAGCTGGCATGTTCCTGGCCAAGTCTAAAGGGAATGGCAGAGCTGAAAGGGCAACACTGAAACAGTAAGAGGCAATTTGTGTACTTCATGTCCAAGACTGAATAGCAGAACTTTACAGGGAGGCTTGTACCAAGCATGTAGCCATGGGGGAGCCTTGACTCAACCTCCACTGGCATCAGCAGAAATATCACCATTACCATGGAGCTGTCTGCAATCGCTATTCCAGACACGAGGCCTACAAAATCACTGGCTTTTTGTCCCACCTTTCATTCTATTGAAGGCAGGTGACCAGGTTATATTTTAGAAACCAGATGCAACTCATGGCCTTAAAAAGCAATACTGGTATAACCTTAATTTCCTCCTGTTTCTGCTACTCTCTTAGCCGACAATACACATCACCAGATCAAGTTTGGTTTCAGCAGCTGTAAGCTACACAAAAGGAACCAGTGAAAATCTTTATGGAGGAAATAATATGCAATTTTCTAGCTGAACACCTTTTAAAATGTAATGACAGAAAATAAAATCCTTCATCTGTGCTCAGCAATAACAATCTGTACATGCACAGTAACAACATGACACTTGGAATAAGCAAGATCCAGACAAAAAAAAAGAGTGCTTACCCAGGCATCCAAATCCACAGGCTTGGAATAAAGACAGAGCAAGATAGAAAGGAAGGGAAAGAGAAGAAGAAGAGAAATCAGTGATTTTTGGAGGCTGCCTGCTGCTGTGCAATATAGCTTTGAGGATGACAAGTTTAGAAAAGTTCCTTCAAAATGACAAGCATCTTAAGCAATGCAGTGCTGTCCCCTGTTTGGAACTGTGCTGTTAAAGCAAAACAAAAGCACATGCATTCCCTAAACCAAAACCAGAGCAAAGTCCCCACAGCTTGCTGCAGGACCCCCATTTAGGGTGGGAGCTAGGCAAAGGCAGCTGGAAACAGCTAGTTCCAGGGGGCCATGCAAGGTGCTGCACAGTGTTAGAGATGCTGATACACAACATGCACCAGTGAATGCGGCAGTTCTGGGCAGACTTACAAGGAGGTGGTCAACAACTGTGCAGCTTTCAATTATGTGCCAAGAACAAGTAATCTTTTAAAGGTCATTTTTGAATGCACAAGCTAATCTACATAGCAAGTCATCCTCTTCCATGGACAATTTCAAAGAGTGACTCCTAACAGAAAGCCCATTGACTGATCAGGTTCCAAACCAGATTCCCCTTCATAGACAACTGAAAACCTCTTGAGGGCACAGTCCAAACCTCTGTCAAAGCCAAACTGCCTCCACCTGCTCCTTCTTTTGTCCTCAAGTCTATTTAAGTGTGCAGACAAGCAGATAAAGCAGGCTGTAGTATTGCCTCTTCTTTACTTATTACTACTTTTTACTTACACAGTAACCCAGCAGCAGCAAAGCAAGTACAAGATGATAAACATTTCATACCCATAACCACCTCCTTTTACAGCCAAGGCACTTATGAGGCAGGCACAGCTCTCATTTGCTGTCAAGGGCTGCATGCCTTCCCTGCCTCTCAGGGCTATCTTCAATCAGCAGCACACTGGCTAAGCAGGAACTTCAGAATGGCTGGCCTTTTTTCATTATGACTATTTATCTGAGGGGAGTTGATAGAGCACAAGGAACTTCTGTCTTGGTCACAGTTCACTGCCAGAGGGAGCAGATGGTGGAGGGTAATATTTTTATGGGATCTGCCATCCTTTAATGGCAGAGAGTGACTGCTTCAGGTAACTGAGGGATGATGTGTTATCAGATATGTGTATCCATCCATCCTCATTCCTTTGCACCAGCTCAGAGGGTTGGAACTGAACATCTACATTTCAACTGAGGGAAGCCAATTCCCCCCTTTCTGCAGACAGGTTTGATATAGCAGCATCAAGTCTTTGGCCAAACAAACAAATACACAACAAGTGTTTACTGGTGATCACTGACCAATCTTGACAAAAGCCTGATTTGAATAACATTTTTCTTCCTGATGATTTTTACAGTCAGGACAGATGCGGTTAATTTTGTTTTTACATTTTAGGAATTGCAAGTCAGTGCATCCTCAGCAGATGGACAGGAGGAACGCAGCACTCTTCATGGTGCCTGCTATTATTTCAGCAGGTAGGTCATGCACACCACTAACTCTATGCTGGATGTATATCTGCCATCCCTGGGTGCCTGAGGTATGAACTGACACATTCCTGATGGACAAATGATCGCATGCAAAATAAACAAAAGGGACTAACTCAGTGGCACTGGACAGGGGCTGAAAAGAGAGAGCAAGGAGAAGGAACCAGCCCTGCCACCAATATGTGCCCCATAAGATACAATGCACAGCAGCAGAATTAGGGTTTTAGAGAATATAACACTAATCACTAATCACAGAGCATCTCTTCTGCCTCTGTCAACCTTCAGGAGAGGGAAAAATTATTACTCTAAGAATAGGAATAGATACACTCCACTGAATGGAAACAGGAAAATTAGAACATGTAGTAGTACATACTGCTACATTGAAAAAAAAAAAAAAACAAAAAACACAAAACCCTGACTAAATAAAATACACTAATAAGCAAATAATACACTAATAAAATAATAAAAAAAGGAAAATTCATGAGGGCTACTGCCTTAAGTTTTGCTAACTTCTAAGCATGTGCCAAGATCTCTTTGCAGACCTGCATTTACCGATTTAATAACAAGAGAGACAGCCTGTCCATTAATATTTTTGAAGTTTAAGCAACCCGTTTAAGAAAGGAGCAGTATCTGGTTTCCTGGCTCCCTAAATGAGCTTCACTTCCAGTTCTAAGATGGCAGCTAATGAGTTTTATAATTCCAGCCCTGGGATACAAGTCATCTTTCAACACCCTTGGTCAATACTTCTGAACTCTTCTGCTGAAAAGGGTTTTTTTTCTCCCAGGGAGCCCACTGGACAGCAACCACAGGAACCAGAATAAATACTAGATTTAATTGTTTGAGGTCCAAACCCAGTCAAGATATTCCTCCTAACTGTATCAGAAGCAAAAGGGTACTGAAACAGGATCTCAGGCCAAACCAGCAACCTCTGTCCTAGCGATTCATACAGATACTTGGAGAAGACTCTGGCTGGATATAGGAACTACGCGAGTAACACATCTGTGCTTCTGAAAATTTCACATTGGAGCACTGATTATTCAGGCAGGGGATGCCTTCTCACATACTTCCAATGGAATCAAGAAAACGGTGCCAAAATTGTATTTCACTGACAAAGGCAATTCCCAGCAGCTTTTCCCAGTCTCACTACACTACATCAGCCTTACACATCGTGCACACCACTCAAGTCTGTTGCACTCTGGGGAAATGTAAAAATGGCAGTGAGCAATCAAAACATAGTTCTGTGATTGGCGGTGAGGGAGGAAGGATTAGCACAGGGCAGTGGCCTTTGAAAGGACAATGCCTTTGTTACCTGACTGGAACCAGCTTCCCCCTAAAGTCCATTTCCTTGCCGTGGTCAGTAACTCTGTCACAGAATGGATTTCACCGCAGTGTGACCAATGACTCAGGGATCCAGACTACCAGCTTGGTACAGATCTCCTACTTAAGAACTCAAAGTATTTTTAAGGGCACTGCCAGCTCCGGGAGCTGAAGACAGAGTGGGAGATGCGAGAAATGAGAGGCAGCAGGTGCCCCAAAACCCAAGATAGCTGTTGGCAACAACTTTTGCACTCATGTCAGTATCTGAAGAACTCTGCAGCACATATTCCAACATCTTGATGACCAGACTTCATCACTGAATGAGCAAACAGTCATTTCTTCTCAAAGCAATAATCCAGCTCTAAATTTATCACAGTCCACAATGATAGGAATTCCAGAATTTAAAGAATATATCTAGACAGTCAGTATCCACTCCACACTCTTCAACTCTTACAGTTTAGTGAAAAATTGAAGCAGTATCAATATTAAATGTAATGAGAGTCTGAGACGCACCCAACTGACAATGGAGAGGGAGAAGGAAGAGTCACCGAACAGCAATCAATTTTGAGGAAAAGCTGTGATGAAATTGCTTAACTCTAATGCATACAGACCATATGCAATTCTATAAACATGAAGATGGGAAACAGCCAAAAAAACCTTTGTCCTTTTATAATTCTGCATCCTAATACTTATAGCACAGCTACAAATAGGTTTGCAATGGTCACCATTCATGGTTTTCATTTAAAAAAAAATTAATAGAAACCTATTTTATAAAATACAAAGTAAACAATCTGCTTTCATTGCTTGCTTTAATACTCCAGCCCATTTCCACATTCTCCTTTCCCCATCACCACTTCTATACATGCATACATACAGTTTTTGTTTTGTAGGCTGCCAACAGACGAGGCATTAAATTGTTTTAGAAATCTTGCAGAGCATAGGTTCTCGAGAGATGTATGCTCAAGATGCTTATTTCTGATAGGTGAGTCAACAACTCACTCTAAATTTTTACCTTCTTGCTTAAATTCCTACCCTGCCTATTAGACTTAAGAATCTCCAAGTCCCTGACCAATTTAGAACAAGAAAAACAAACCAACAACTAAAACTTCAAGAAAGGGCATCATGAAATTTTGTATTAATTATGACTTTCTATCCCGGAATATATTTCAGAATGAGTCAATGAGGTATTTCTCGTAAAGCTAGAAACAAAGGCCATTCAACTCTTCTTGGATTATTTCTAGCTCATAATCATTAATGCAGACTTCCATTACACTAGCCCAAGGGTGGCATATGGCTTTCTAGGGATAGGACAGACAGGGGAAAATAACAGTTATGCATGCCTGCATCCCAATCTCATTGCTGTGCCTGCATATGGGGACTGAGCAATCTCTTGCCAGATTCCTAAATATATTAGCTTCTGAGTCAAACATAATACCTCACACATAACCCACTGTTTTGAAAAAAATCAAGATGGCATTCATAATCAACCCACGTGCCTCCAAACAGTAAAAATTATGAACCCTGTGTATTCAGCAGGAAGTCCCTTTCCACATTTACTCTCAGACACTACACGCAATTTTTACCTGCCTCTGAACAAAACAGGTATTTATAGGCACCAGCCAATGGATACAGTCCAGCATAGTAAAGCAAATACAAATTTCCTGCCACCAGATTAGAAACCTATTTTTTTAATTTAAAAGTTATTATCTCAAATACTATACAGTTTAAAAGAAATGCAGTTGACTTTGGGGCTGCTTTTTAATATAGAGAGACTGTCATAATTACATACTTGAGTAAGAAAATTCTTGAAAGCCTTCAACCATGGTCATGCATCCTCTGTCTGTCTATGAATTCTTTGGCAGGTGGAGAATCAGGTGCGCTCTCAAACAACACAGCTTGTTTTTACCCTTTTGACAGCCTTGTAAATTTTCCTCTTTTCCCTGCTCTTTCATCCCAGACATACACAAAGCACACTACTCAGCATTGCAGGGTCAGTATCATTCTGGGGGCAGATTCTAAGACATCAACTTGCCAAGGTGCATGTGGGAAAGACATACAGTAATTAACATTTAATATAAATCATGTGGATTCCAAAGCCATAATGGAAGGACCACACAAAGCATAGGGGTCTCAAAATAAATGGTCTGGGGTAGTCCATATACATAATCACACTTGTAGTAAGGTGTTACCTATGAAGTAAAAGCACATGGAAAGAATAATCAAAGACTACCCAGGAAATTAAAAGCATAGAAGAGACGAACTTGATTTCAACTCCTTTATTTCTCCAATCACTTAAGACATACAGGCAGTCAGCACTAAATTTCCCTACAACCAATTCTGAAAAGGTACCTTCATCTTCACCTGCAGCATTCCCCTACATACTAGGCCACAGTCAGTGTTATGAAAAGGCTGCCAATTAAGTTGTGGTTTTGAGCTATAGACAAAATGTCCACTAGAGACTCTGATTCTTGCTCCCAAAGCACTTGCAACCCACTGTGTGTTTTAGGACGGGCTATAATAGCTCTCAAATACACCCACTCTCGGCTGCTCTCAAGGCTGCAATAGGAGAAAACGCTGCAAGGTTACACCTTCTAATGAAGTCCGAGTACATCATAATATATGCAAAAAGAAGAGTGTAGATTCAGCAACAACAAGGATTTCAGGCTATTGTAAAACTGCATTCTTTATTTTTGCATTGCAATCTCCAGGGCATGATTGTGTCAAGAGCAACTCACAAATCTATGTCACTGCCAGCAAAATTTTGATTTCCATTTGATAGGACAATTTGCAAAGAGCAGTTTTCCCATTGTGTGTCTAATGTTTCTAAAAACTACAAGAATTCAAAGCTGATTCAATGACTATTTATTGGACAATGCAACACACTCTTGCTTAAGGCAGACAGCTTGGAAAATTCAGGGTAGGAGGAGAGCATTTTCTCTTCCAATGAAGGAGCAGTACTTGGAAGCACATCAACAAGGATCACAAACTAGGTCTTGCTGTTGTTGAGAAGAAGGTGGCATAGAGTGGGCACAGCAGGAAGAGTTAAGCAGTTTGAGAAACTTTCCGTAGGAAAAGAAAACATTTTGCTGTCAGTGAAGCTCCTGAAGCTCAAAAATCATGTCACATGCTAAGGAACCAGAGAAGTATTTATTTCTGGACCTTTTAATCAAAAGCAAGAAGCTTGAAATTAAGCTTTAAAATAGGGTATGCACTAAATATAGCGGTCAGATGACCTGAGAGAGCCAAGATTAAT
This sequence comes from Hylia prasina, assembly GCA_013397195.1. Classification (NCBI taxonomy): domain Eukaryota; kingdom Metazoa; phylum Chordata; class Aves; order Passeriformes; family Sylviidae; genus Hylia; species Hylia prasina. The sequence goes on along the minus strand of VYXD01017283.1, from coordinate 38,596 downwards.
GCTCAATGAGTTTGCAAATTTAGACTAAATATAACATAGTATCACAGAACCCTAAAGACAGATTGCTATATTTATTGTAGTAGATACTAGTTACAAACATCTCCACTCTGTTTGCTCTGTAATTATAGTTGGGACACATACAATCATTTATTTTCTGTAGACTCGTTTTGTAGGTTACACCTCTGAAGTCAATGAAAGTAATTTTAAGAACCTGTTGATTGATTGATTTATTGATCAAATAAGTTGGCCAGTGCAATAGACTGGAAATAACCAGACAGGCAAGTGATCTGATAAATATTCCTGGAAACTAGTCACTGTAGGCACTGGAAGTTAGCAGAAAAAAACCCTTTGAAGGCAGGTTCAGGCTTCTTTGAGAGTCTATATTAACAGTTGGGCCTAAAGCTTTATTCCTTATGCAGGCCTGCTTGGTCAAGCACACTCCCCAGCCAAATGTTTGAGATAACTCTGCAGAATCCAGAGTTAGGTATCAAATTGAGCAGAAGCAATTGGTAATATTACTAGAAATAATGTGAGAAGAAAGGGGAGTGGGGGTCTTACACACAGTTTTAATCAGGAAGGAGATACTTCTCTCTGTGCAAGGGCCTAAAAATCTCAGGCAGAGGATTATCATTCACAGCTTCCAGTGCTGGCAGCTGTTTTTTGGTGATTCTGTAGTCAGATTTCACCAAAGCTTTCACTGAGCTCCAACTGCAAGAAGCAGATCATGCCCCTGGCCAGCACTGAAAACCATAAACTCATCTATCAAGAATCCACTGAGATGGCCTATTTTTTTCCCTGTGGATTTACTTGCAATTTAATGAGGTTTTCAAAGAAATGTTAGCAGCTTATCATAAAACTAAGCTGAACACATCTTGTACTCCTTTTACACTGTCCAGTCAGTTGTGTGAAGAACTGTCATCCAGCTCAAGCAAGAGGCAAATTAGGCCTTAACTCCATTGCACGGGAGTGGTTTCCTATGAGGAAGAGGAAACGCTAACACTAACAAAGCAGGAAGCAAAGAAAAAGCTTTCACTACCACTGTTATTTGTACGATATTTTAGATAATCTTTTGGCATTGTGTTTTTGGGGAGTTTACATTTTTCCCCAGGACAAAGGAATTAAAAGTCCGTGAATGTCAATAGCTTCTTCCACAAGCATAAAATTCTAGTAGGAAAAACACACGTTCAAGTGCAGCCAAAATAAATTAGCCAGATCACATTCACAATCTCTCATAACCTCTCAACATTTCTGAAAATAAATGTCACACTTAACAAAACAACCTTTAAAATAAAAACCTTAAAATGTCTATTTATCTCAGAATATTATCCTTCCTGCCTGTCATGTATTATATATTACATACACATAAAAATCAAAAGAAAAATCCATTCAAAGAAACCAACATTCTAATGCTCTCTTTTCCATTTAATGTTTGTTATAGACCCACTGAGATATTAAAACATTTTAAGGGATCAAGCTCTCCTTCTCATTAGTTCTACTATCACATTGCTCTGAACTGTGGACATATAACCTTTTGCACCTTTTCACTCTATTGAATCAATCTCCCCTGGCAACTTCTGGTGTGGCATTCTGCTCCTCCTGCCTCCGGCTCCTCTTCCCTCACTAATTCTCTGTTCAGAACTGTGAACTACAAAATTAGACGTTTCAAATTAAGCAAGGAGAGAGAACTAGAGAACCTTATTAAATCAACATTAGCATCGAAGTGTCTTTAAAAGAGAAACTCAATTGCAAAATATTACTTGTCTCTGTAAAGCTCTACATTGATAGAAATGAGACAGTCAGCAGATGAAATGACCTTCCTCCATCCCCTCCTTCCTCCTCACGCTGGTCATAGAGCTCAAGCTGTAAATGCAGGATCCTTTTCAGACCAGAGCCCCCAAGGGAGAAAAGCCTATCTTGAACTCACCAGCACTGGAATTGTCAAGTAAAAAGGACAAGGTCTACTAACATGACATTGGGGAAGAAACATGCACACACCAAACAGGGTACCAACACACAAAGGTAGACTCCCTTTTCCTCCTCTAGGTCACCAACACACAAAAGCAGACTCCCTTCTCCTTCCAAGTATTCCACAGCACTGGTTGTTCTCTCAAGTCACATTACAAGTTACAGCCAAATCTTCCTTTCTTACAACAAGACAAAGAGCCATTGCAAGTTTTAGTTTCCATTCTCAGTCCCCAAAAATCGAAACTACTGACATGATTGTGATGATCAGCATATTCTGTTCCAAAACACCTCAACTTTCTGAATGCAAACCTCTAGCTGCTGACCCAATACCCTTAAACTCTTTTTCAAGATAAATCACTGGACTAACATACCATTTCCCTGTGAGGGATAATTAGACATGTTGTTAAAGACAGAAATCACCTCCAATAATGCACAGTCTTTAAACAGTACTTTTCCTTGGCATTTCTTGATGAAGAGTTGATATTTCCACCTTATGTCAACTGAAGACGTATACACACCTCACACCACTGAGCAGCAGGCTATGGACTTGTTGGATGCCACTTAAAACAGGGAGTGTCTTGGCAGTGTCCCATAGGGAGGGCTTCCAATGTGTGCTGCTACAGTCCTACAGAAACAAATCCTACTGAAACAATTTAAGAACAAAAAATATATATTTCAAAACTATTTCGATTAATTAAAATCAGAGTTCCCATTTAGCTAGGGAATATTATCCTAAGGACAAGCTACGTGAAACTAAAGCTCAGTTTCTGATAACGAAACAAAGCTTCCAAAGCATTTTTTAGGAAAACAGACACTACCCAAACAGAAATGGAGGCTGAAGCTTTTGATTTCTCTAGTCCTACAATGCAATGGAAACTTCTGTATCGGCCAGACATTACTGAAAACCCTGCACTTTGCCAACAGGTTTTTTTAGTCTCCCAATAAATGGCAGTTTGGGAAGTCAGAGGTACTAGCAGTTCTGATACCTCTTCAGAACAGTCATGAAAATGACCACTATCTCACGTGACAACTATGCTTACATGTCATCAACTAAGCACTAGACAAAGCAGTTACTACACCTGGGTAAAGACAAAGTGCACCAGGGAAACAGCAAGGAGAAGGAGGATAAAAACAACACCCACAAGAACTAGTGACAAAAAGCTAACTTGGTTGTTAAAGTGCTATTAGACATCCTTGTTTCATAAAACAAAATGCTTCATTTTCACCTCAAAGGGCAACAGTAGCCATACAAGACTGCTTGGAGCCTTCCAAAATGAAAGGGTCAGAGGAAAACAAGCAATTTACCATTCAATTATAAAAGCTGAAAAATGGGGCAAACAAAAAAAGTCAGAATGATGCACTGAACCTGCTGTCCTCTTGATGCCTACCCAGGATGGTAAAAAGCCTTTACCAAAATATACTTAACTGCCTGCTAGAGGCCTTCCAGGAAAGGACCACACCAAGCAAAAACTGAAAATATTTTTTTCTGTTCTCTGCTGCATCTAATTCTCCTCTAGCCTTTCCCTGGCAGTCTGACACAGAACTACAAGAGCCCTCCTGTTGTGTGCAAGTCACATCCCTTGCATATGAAGGGGTTATCACATAGTGCCTTTAATTCAGTAGGACAGTAACTACAGTCATCAACTAAAGTAATTAGTTGACATTCACATGCCCAACACTTTCAGATCTTTAATGCCTGCATTCGAAAAATTTTCAGGAAACAATCAACTTATACAAACCACACAAAATGTAGAACTAAAAGAAGAACACACAGGGGAGATAACTTGTGTAACTTCCACCTTCTAATTCTGTTTCTTACAAATCATTAGTCATTTTGATAATGCAGCATATACCAGCTCCACATGCAAACAATGAGATAACTAGGTATTTAAAGTCACTTATAACTGAAAACTTGGAAAAGCTTTAAATGAAAGCCAAATCTTTAAAAAAAACAAAAACCCATAAAAAACCACCAGAGGGTTCTGAGGGGCTTAATTTTGTTTACTAAAAACACACCAAGCTATTCACCTTCAAAGATCTCAGTATGACAAGACTTTTTGAGATAACTACTATTCCAAGAAAACTAAAGCACAAACAAGATGCAACAATTTGTCCTGATTCATGCAGAAAATATTAGAGAGGATCAGGACTGGTACGAGAGACCCAAACCACAGAAGAAACCAAGAATTTTATCATCCATGTATTCAAGCAGATTACCGAAAGGCAAACAGTCATGGTGTACTAATGCCTGCCTGTTATTACCCTTCCAACAGGGCACAATCAGAAAATTATCTCAAAAGATCCAAGTATAATGAAACAAATGGTTATACTCATTTGAGATGAAGGGAAAGAGCTGGAGCAGCAGAAAAACAGTCCCTATTTCATTCTGAAGTCTCCAAGGGATTCAGGAAGCAGCAGAAATGGTGCAGAGCCATCCACCAAACCCAGGTAACTCATATCGCTTGCAGTGATTAACTCACTCTGGGTGTCAGCCTGCTGCCTTCTACTGCCAATATGGAAAATCCAGTGTAAGCACTGAGAAGATTCTGAAGAAGGGAACAGAAACACTGGAAAAGAAGATGTAAGACAGACACAAAGCAAAGCTAAGAGACACAGCAGCCTTTCTTTTCAGTAATAACTACTGGCTGAAGCATTTATCCCACTTTTGAGACATCAGTAAAATGGACCCATCTCCTCAGCACTCACTCTTTCAAGCAGCAAATCCAGAATTAATATTCAGGGGTTCTGTGACTGACATAATTGCAATTTAAGAAGGGCAATTAATCATCAACCACACTGGTGGCTGATTTGCCAGGCTGGGATCTTTTCTCTCCACACCTGCCAACAAACTCTCAGGAGGCAAAAGCATCACAGGCGCACAAAGCCAGGAAGTGCCGTTCTCCCTCTGACCCCAACCCCAGGCTTATGGGGTTTGTTACTATTTTTTATGCCATGCCTGCCCCATTGGGATAAGCCACCCAAGCCTTTTCTGCAGGAGACCCCTTAAAATGACTAACCAAAATTCCTTGCCATGTGGCTAAGGAAAGCTTTCTCCACATTGCATCTCACTCATGTCAGCCAAGAGTGAGGCAATGGAACCCTATCACCTCCATCATGAAGTTCTCCTCATCTCCCTGTTTTCTCCTCTATCTTTGCAGAAACTATATTTGTTTTTTTAAGAGTGACATCTCAGTCCCAGTCTTATTTGGAAAGTGAATTACAAAGGTGACAGCACAGCTCCAGAGAATCAGATAACATAGGCAGATGATGGAAACATCAGACCTGGCAAGTGGATTTTACCAGAGGAGTCAGAAAAGCCACTAAGTCAGTGTTTACTTCTGTGCTCCTATGGGAAGGTTTTCAGGCAAGTTTTAAACAAAACCAAGAACCCATCAACTGTTCTGGGTATCAGTTCTGTCACTTTAAATTCCTTCTATGTGAGCACCCAACGCCTAATGTGAAAGGTATTTCAACCAATAGCATTTAGAGAAGAGACATTTGGAAATTTGTCAATCATGTTCAGGTTCCCAGAAAGAATAGTGCAAGGCTAAATTACTGTAGGGTGAGTATATAACCTCTTTAGGAAGTACAGTTCCTCCTGAGAGGAAGAAAGCCAAAGTGACCACCATGTTATGCCAGTCTACTTATCTGGGAAGTACATAAACCACTATAATGCTGAGCACCAGAGAAAACAAGTATGAGATTGATGGTAAGATTTAGAGCCTAGCAAGCTGCAAGGTCTTCAATGACATGCTTAACACTGTGTCCTTGGGCCAAAGAAAAGATATAACATACTTCTAGGCCAAAGGAATCTTGCTCGAACAGGTGCCACTGCTGCCAGCCAGGTGCAGTAGAGACTGAAAATGCCTGTTGTATCACAAGCTGTAGAGTCCTCCCTTCCTCATTCCTGACAGTCGGCAACCAGAAATTGCCTTCATCATAACAACACAAAGGAAAAAAATTCAGTGCTTTTGTATGTGAAAAAATGTAATTTTAATCCTAAGAACTCAGTCAGGATAGAAGCTGGAGCACAATTACATACTGCACGTCTTGGCCAGAGTTCCAAACAAAGGTAGTTGGCAGAACATCTCTGCCAGCAGATAACACCAACAAATGGCCTCATTTCCATCTATTATAAGATAATACATAGGTTTTGCTTCCTCATATCATCTTCATTTCTATCAGGCCCCTCTCAAGATTTGCTCTCTTTTTGACACAGGCTCCAGGTGTTCTTCATCCACAAACCTCAGCGCATCATTGCAATTTAAATGTCTCCAGCCCAGTCCTCAGCTTTGTGAAACTAGAGAAGTACCGTTATGAGCCCTCTCCAGCTTTTTTTGCCTTCATTTTGCAAGGGTTTAGAAATCTTTTATAGATCACTTCATTCCCACACCTTTACCTTTCAATGACACAAGTATCATATTGCCCACATAACCTCTACTCAGATCAGGCTGACCTTGTCCTCTCCTTTAAAAAAATCACTCCTTAACAAACAAGTGTGTGGTCTTAAGAAACAGCAGGTATTTCACTCAAGTATGCATCTTCTCCCAGTTCAAGAGTAAATACCCTGAATCTCTGTTTCCTCACAATGACTGGCTGGATCAATAATTTTTACTGGGCTCATCTGCACTCTGAGAGGGTGTTTACCAAAAACAGTCAGTAACAAAGCAGGGAGGGGGAGAAAAAAAAAGATAAATACAAAGAATCTTCCAAAAAGGGTTCTTCGGCTGCTGCCCAGGATCACTGATGCTTCATTTATTGCATTTCTTCAAAAGAAAAACAAATATTTATGCTTCCAAATCTTCCCAACACCTGTAAGCTTAATGCCTCCTAACAGCACTTTCTCACATCTTTATCTTCAAGCCCGTATTATGAAGTTTCGATAAGCTTTTTCCTTCCCAACGCCTCTCACTCCACATGGATAAAAACCACTAATAGAAGACTGAGACCAAAACACTTGTCTCTTCTATTGCCTACATTTAGCAATCAGCAACTGTCTGAGAATTGTGAGACCCAAAGCACTGCCATGTATTACACACTTATCTCTGCAAAACCACCCTGCACAAGTGACAACTTCCAGGCAGGGGGGAGGGGGAGTTGTGCAGCTTTGTGATAATTAAAGCATAGAGGAGTGTCACTGCTGTAGATAATTATGCATTAGCAGTGAAATTACTTAATGGAATTAAATAAACTAAGCCAAATGCTTTGTTTTAAACAGAATTTAGGGCCTACAAAAGGTGTCCAGCTGACAGCCCAGGAGAGCAAAAATGACAGTCCTCCATGATTCAGAGAAACCACACAACCCCAGCACAGCCTGGCAGGTAAAAGGAGAATGGAGGAGAAGCAAAGGAAAATTTCAACCTTCCCAGTCAGTCAGGCTCTGATCTGCCTGATGAGCATCCACACAGGGACCAGGCAGTCACTAAGCAGAGAGGAACAACTGACTGGGGTAATTTCCTAAAAAAAGAAACCAGCTCTGACAAAATGGGTTAGTTCAAACCACAGCACAACCCCATGAGCACCCATGAGAAAAAAAAAAATTAATCAGCGTCAGTACAGACAAGACTCCAACCAAAAACAGAAACAACAGGATAAGTAGGTACACGTTCCACAGTGAAACCACTTTCTCTCATCAAACCCAGGAGGCCTTTCCCCATTCTCTCCTCTTGCCTTACCAATAGCCCACCTACACACAACTCCCACCACTGGTCTCATCTACATGGCTTCAACAGCATCAAGGACTCTCAAGGTCAGTTAGAATTTATAAGGCAGCCATTTCATCTTTTGTGCTTCTCTGGCTACATTCCTTCCTAAAAGATGCTGAACACTGGAGATTCTGCTGGGTCTGAAAGCCCTGCCAGCACCAGGGCCAATTAGGTGTTTCAGGATGATACATATTAAAGTTATTATGGGAGGCAGTTATGCAGCTAGAATAAATCTTAACTGAACCTTTAAGTGGTTTTTATAACTTGTTTCTCCTTCTTGAAAACAGATGAAAAGATACAAATCTCCTGCCTAAGAATATGCAGGAATTTCAGTCAACCACCTCAAATGAAGATTCTGTGCTAAAAGCAATAATTCATTTCAGCCAAGGCCAGCTAGATCATCTTTATGTTTTTAAGCTCCAAATTACTCAAATCAGTCAGAAACTTACCATATCAGTGAAGACTGACCTGAAATACTACCTTTACAAAGCACTGCAGATACATTTCAAACTTCTGCTGAGAGAAATTCCATTTTTCTTCACTATTGGCTATCTCAGTCTACACAGTCTGATTGCAGATAGTCAGAGCCAAAGAGACACAGATGTAACAGGAAATTTTTACAGAGCAGGCTTTGGAGAGGATCTCATTGGAAGGCCAGCATGTAGGTCAAATCAGGGAATCCTAAAGAGGATCTGAGGAATGGAGGCAGCAATCTCCATTTTGATAGCAAACATGAGACGTCATTAGGACAGCATCTGCCACTCTCTTCCACCACTTCCAAAACCTAACTTGCTCTCAACAGCTATCTACCCCTCCAAGAAACACTACCAGAAACCAACTGGAGAGCCGAAGAACAAAGAGAAATCAGAGGTGGCTGAGAACATACCACACCGTTTGTGTAAAAACCTGCACTGTCTTCACAACAACCTTGTCCTCCCCTCTTGCAGCCTGAACACACAGCAATGTCACAAGTTCTAGATCTGCACATTGAGCAGAAAAGAGAACCCCAGGCAGCATGGACAGAAAATAAAAGAAGCAGTTTGTAAATTAGGTCAGTACACAGTGGCCTCACAACTCCAAATGATGACAGACAAGGGGTAATGTTTTTAAATTAAAAGAGGGAAGGTTTAGAGTAGATGTTAGAGAGAAATTCATTACTCAAAAGGTGATGAAGCACTGCAATAGGTTGTCCAGAGAAGCTATGGATGCCCCATCCTTGGTAGCATTCAAGGTCAGGTTGGATGGGGCCCTGAGCAACCTGTTCTAGAGAATTACATCCCTGTCCACGGCAGGACAGTTGGAATTAGATAATCCTTAGGGTTCTTTCCAGTCTAAACCACTCCGCGATTCTACAATTTCTGTAGGAAGCAAAGAACGTCAAAAACTTAGTGTAAACTCATCCTGAAAAATATTATGGTAACTCCTGGAGAACCTAGTCAGAATGAAAACAAATAAGCAAAAACTTTGAGACATTTCATTGGTATGCAAGCAATTTGAGGGCTCAGCAGCTCCCCCTTCACTTCTGGAAAGGAGACTTCATGGATGTCCCTTCAGTGACACCTTCAGGAACTCACTGTTGCTTTCCAAGTGCTCTCCACACTGCTGGAAAATTGTATGAACTAAGCGAAGGCATCATCACTGGCAGGCAACTGAGATGCACATTAAAAATATTTTAGTTCAAAAATAAGGGTATTACAACAAGAATCACATCCCAAAGAACTGCGAAGCAGAACACAGATGTGCTTGTTGTTGCAAGATCAACACACAGAGCAGCTGCTGAACTGAGCAGTGGGTTTGACCCCAAATAAGAAACATAATTCATCTCCCAGATTCTGCATGAGGATGTTCTCAGATTCTACATTCAAAGGGATATTGATGAGGATATGCTGTTTTTGGATTATCAATCTTTGCACCACCACATCTTAACACCTCACTTGAAAAGTCAAAAAATACTCTCCCTCAAAAATAATTATAAAAACCAAGCTATCAAAACTGTTTTGGTCATGAAAGCAGAAAGTTTCATGAGACTTCAGAGTCAATAATGAAGTGAAAAACATAATGCATGGGTCAAAAAAGACATTCTAATATCATTTATTTATTTACATACACGCTGGCACAAGATGTACCTTAAGCTTCTGGACAGTGTATTGACTTAGCCGTAGATGACATGAATTTTCAAGGAGGAAACAACTTCCAATCACTCTACATCAGAGCTCTTATAGGCAGATGACTCGATGACCTGCACAGTGAGGCCTAACCAAGCTCAACAGCAACATCTGCTGGGCAACAAGCAACTGGAGGAAATTAGTCTCATTGCATAAAAGTTTGTTACTCCTTCTTACAAACATGTGAACTTCTGCTACAGTTTTAGAATGCCCAGTAAGATACATTTCTTGTACAAAAAGCAGATGTAACTTCTAAACAGATATGCAAACAATAAGGTAAAATTTTTCCTAAGCCTGCATGTGCATGTGGTCAGAAAAACCCATTATCTACCGTTACTTGCTCACCAGATACTTCACAGTAAAATATTGAAATTAAGTGGGATTAAAATTCCTCTATGCTGGAGGAGCATTTCTTTCCTAAGGGATCAGCCTGCACTTGCAAGGCCTGAGGTAGGGAAGTATTTATCAACCACATTAGTCCCATCCACACAGAGGAGAATGGCAGCTAAGACCATTAGTACTCCTCTCCCTCCAGGTACCTTACCATATTCCTTATTAAGCTCAGAAAAAAAGCCTGCTATGGCAGGATGACATTGGAGCATATGCACAGGTAATGGTCCCCACTTAATCTGGGCACAAACTGACACTCTACCCCAATTAATTACAATGAAAACTCTTATTTTTACACCAGATGCATGCAACTTGATGGACCACTTCTAAACTAGTCTAAAAAAAAAAAAATGCAAGTGGTTGGCAACAGCTTCAAGGTTGCATTTAGACATTCAGTACAATTTGGAACAAGGGTAGTGACCTGAGAGGTGGCTTCTGAACAGCCATCAGATGGGAAGGTGTCATCTCACTTCTGCTCCCAGGAAAAGAACAGTATCAAAATCTTACTTGACCATGGAACCACCTCTTTTTGCAGATAACTGATTAACAGGAAATCACAGGGAAGCGGGTTTTTAACAGAACTCTATGACAACCTTCAGTAACACAAAACTTAAAAAAATTACATTGCAAAATGCCATCTTGAACAGGAAACAGCACAGCAGCTAGGGAGACAACTTTTTAAATTACAGAAAACTATAGGCTGGACTGATGTTCATTATCTTTAAAATTGTAGTTTAAAGCTCTCATGCTTTTTCAGGTTTTGTACTTGAAACAAAATTCTTTTAATGCTGAAAAAATAGGAAAAAGGGGATAAGAAACATGCAAGCTTATTAAGCTTATTTTCAGCTGATATAGCAATTGTTTTTATTGTTGTTGCTTTGGGGGAAGTTTTTCTGATATGGGGGTTTTTTCAGGGTGCTGCTTTGTGTGGTTTGTTGTTTTTGAGGGTTTGGTTGTTTTGGTTTGGCATTTTTTCCACATACCTTTATTTTAAATCTCCCTTTTTTCCACATTTAGCTGTTAAACTAGGCTAGAATACCATATGAAAATACAAAAACGAGTGATTACTCAGGTGTTCAGCTGAGCTTTTGTAAGGAACCTTTTGTGTATTGGAAGTTTGGAAGCTGGGGCGGGGGGCAGCCAGAGTCTCAGCTTGACAGTGCCAATTACAGCTATAGCAAGATGAACCAAGGAACAAATCCATTCTGCTGAGCAGGACGGAGAGCAAAGAAGAGATATGAACCTGTATCTTTGAAAAAATAAAGGGGCTTGAAATCATCTACCAGAGAGTGAGCCACTTTTTCCATGGCAAAAGCAGTAGGCTGAAGATGCAGTGAATGGAAGTGGCAAGCTCTCAGTCCTAATTGGAAGTGCACTGGTTATTTAACAAATGTATCCTTAGTCTAATGTTCCATTCAAGTAAACATTAAACTTTTTTAAGCTTTTTTCTTTTGGACAGTAATTATACATAGTCCTGTGCATCTGTTTGATCAATTTTTACTCAATTCCTACTGTATCATCCTCCAAGTTTGCCCATTACCACAAAGTCTTCAAGGTTAAAAGGGCTCTAAATCCCTATGTAATGCACAGACAGGAAAAAGAAATACAGCTAACTCTAATTCCTTCCCTTCCTCACAAGCTTGCAGGTGCTCTATTTTCATTGTCTAAAAATCAAAGTCATCAGCTCATTTCCTTTCCCTTAGTACAGTCCCTTTTAAGAAGCTACTTTCCATCTTTTTTTACTCAGCACTCATAAATAATATAGATAATTGCAGATGGTCATAGCAAACAAGCAGAGAAAGCATACAGACACAGTACAAAGAAAACAATAAAAATTCTGATGTGCTCCAAAAGCAGAAAGAATTCCTGGTAAATAGAAGCAGCTGCATCCAGGTCATTTTTTTAGTTGATGTACAGCAGTCAGAGAGCCAAAAATAATACAGGGGCAGACTTTAGACAAAGGTGCATAAGGGTGCTGACAACTCAGTTCCCTCTGCAGCAACACATTTCCTACCTTATCCTCATGTGCAAAACACAGCTATTTCTTCCCTAAAAATCTGCATTAGGAAGGAGGAATACTGGTCGTAGAAAGATACGTTTAAACCTACTGAAACTCCAAAACAGATAAGGAGCATTCAATTAGGAGGATATTATGCTGACTATAATAAGGAACTCAGAGAGTCCACCCAGCCACCCAAGAGTTAACATCACGTGTTTCTCATCAAAACCTCTTCCAAGAGGTTAAGCACACAATAGACTAGCTAAAGCACAGCTAGAAAGGCTGCTTGAAATTCCACACATGTGCCTCAGCAATGTATTTCTATTAATGTCCAGTGTGTGTCAGCGTGAAGATAAGGTACCAACATCATGTCCAACCAGCCAGCTAGAGAATGGGACGCCATGTAAAACATTGTCTGATGCTTAGAATCCTGGAGAACAGCGGTGTTTGCAATCTCACCCACTGCACACGTGCCTGATAACACCAACAACAAAGAGAGGCAGCAGGAGCAAACAGTCCTGCAGCTTTGGGAAAGTAAAAAGATGGAGAGAGAAAGAAGGAAGCAAGCAAGAATTAAAAATAAACATCAGCAAACTGGAGCAGGTTTGAGGATGCCCAATTGTCGCAGAGGGAATAAACAAACTGGAAAATACCTCAGCGAAACTTAGTCTTTGTATCAGCTCACTTTAACTGTTCTTTAACATGAGAAATAAAAAGTTACATCAGTGTTTATTTTGATTAGTCAGACCATACCGTTTAGACTCAGTTTGACCTAAGTATCATCCAACAAAGCCATTTGTACTGGGACTTGTGGAAGACACCGTATTTGAGGAAACATGATCTTGACCAGGACACACCTGCTCTGCTGGACCTGGCTCCTGCAGCCTGAGAAGCCCATGTGTCACCACGAGCAGCTGGTATACTGGAGCCCACTGGAATATCCATGCCAGTTGTGCTGTGCACTGACAGGTGCTACCACAGATACATTCCAGCCCATCAGGAACCTTCCTATTAGCTGAACAGTTTGCTAATTTAATCTGTAATTTACCTTAATCTATAACTCAATTTATGCTTGAGAAAGGCAAATTGTATGTGGATGGCAAATTGTATGTGGATGAAGGGGTGGAATGTAGTGATTCCAACTGGGACACCACAGTGTATGGAAGAGGTGGTGACCCACACAACAGGTAAGATACAGAATGGCCTTTGGGCCTGTCTTGTGCTGTTTATCCCCCCTCAATAAGCTGTAAATTAGAGCAGAATTCTACTACTGTACAGTAATCTGACAGTGGAATAAGAAGACTCAGTACAGTCGCAGAAAAATATCAACATATTATTCTCCTATTTCTTTATGAATTGAGTATTTTCTATTTATACATAGGGGAAAATGAAGACTAATCCTACCTTTTATTTCTTAAATGATGAAATGGCTTTACAGAAAGTAAACAAATATCAGAACAAATGAATCTTGCAGATGTTCCTGTGGAATATATAAACTTGGTAGACAGACAAAAAAGTGTGAAATATGGGCATGGAAAATTGAAGGCAAGACAGGAGAAGTAGGCAGCACCACAGACAACTTCAATTTGTTGCAGCTGTTGGATTTTAAAAAAGGCCAACCTTGCAATAAGGTCTTAGCTCAGGAGACTACAAAAACGAGAAGCTCAAACCATCATCAGCTGCTGAAATCTGCAAAAACTCTCCAAACACAAATTAACCTTCAATCAGGAGATAAAAGACTAGCTGTAGAAATTGGAAGTTGTTAAAAATGCTATGTCTGACAAATAAGAGCAGCAGTAGCAGGAAAATAAGCAGTACATAGGCAGAATCTTACCCTTAGCCAGGTAACACCTTCTTCTCTCAAGAGAAGAGGAGGTTCTCTTTTGTACTGGCTGTGTTTTCACTTTCTGCCATTATTGTAGTGCATGTTCTCCAAAATTGCTTTAGCTAAATTTAGACCTCACTGATGCTCCAGAGAACAGGAGTTATTAGCTTGCTGGAGGTAGAAGACATGTAGATAGATCCTCACCGTGCCAAGCTTAAATTTAATGCAAACCTTTCCAAAGTTCATCATTTAACACTTCAAGATCATTTTCTATAGGGTTCCCTTAAATGTTTAATGTTTCAATGGTTTCACTAAGTAATTCTTTCACTGAAGAAATATACCCACTCATATAGTAGAGGGTAGCAGATAAAGAGGAGCCCAATTGTAGGGAAAGGGAGGGATGTTCTGGCCTCAGACTGTAGAATAACAGACCACTAATTTTAAAGTCTCCACATACTCATATATTCTCTTCAGAAGAAAGTCTGGAAGAGTGCCTCACAGCAACAATGAGAGGGATACAACGACAAGGACTAAAGCCATTTAAATCCCCCCCTCCTCGCCCCCGTCAATAGTTTGCAACATTTGGTAACAAAACATTAAATCTCAAACCTAAAAATACATTTTTCCATTTGCATCAACATATTTAAAGGCAGCTTTATTCAATTAGTGAAAGAATTAGCTGTCCATTAGTGAGAGCAATCAAAAACAACTGCATTGCAACGTCCAGTCCAAGACACTGCCACTCTTGCTAACCTAGTTAGGACCTTACATGGCTCTGCAGGCACTGAGGGCAGGCCTGGATGTTTGACATACAGCTTGTGAATGCTCTGCAAAGAGCCAAACCACAGCAAACCATGTTCATGAGGAAGTGCTGCCCCCACAACTGGAGTCACCCACACTGTAAGTGGCAATGAAGAGTCTAATAACTAAATGCACCATTTATTTTCTAAAGAAAACATAAAAAATAATCTAAAAATAAAGGTATCTTTCATAAACACATATGGATACCTGTTGCTAACAACTGCAACATCAATAAAAATCAAACTGAATGAGCTTTTTCTTCATTTTCCACTATTACTTAAAACAAGCCTCCATACACTTTTAGATTTCAACCAATGTCTTTTGCTTCACCCATAAAAAACTTCAATCAAGAAGTATTTACAGAAAATAAAAAGCCAGAAATACCAAACCTCATGTGTTAGCCATGTTGCCTCCCAGAACCAACCGATTTTCTACACATAGGTTTACAACTGTAGAAAGGGAAGGGTTCAGCTCAGTGTGCTATGTTTTAGCTGTAGAGCCAACAGGACCAAATAAACTGCTCCTGAGGTGAGCAGTTTCCAAACCACAATGCAAAGCTCACAGAGACAATCAATACTTTTCATTACATCAACTCAAATAAACAGAGAGGAAAAAAGAGGACAAGTTTTGACAATAGAGACCTGACCTCAAAACCAGCACTATCACCTCACTAATGGCTCCACGCTGTCACAGTTCCAACAAACACCAAGCTACTGCTGGGCCTCATCCAGTCTCTACAGTTTATCACAATGGTAGGAGATTATGCACAACAAAACCCCAGTTAATCTAGCAATGCTTACCTATGGCTAATCAGCCAGGATGAAGCTGATCCCCAGCGTATCACAAAGTAAATGAAAGCTTTAACAAACTAAATCATGTTCTGCAGAGTTTCTAAAACAATCTTCAGTACCAGCTCAGCTGCATCTACAGCTGGCACTGATCAACAGTGGGCAATTCACAGCAAAAAAAATCCACAAGATTCACTTAAAGCTTCATCAATTACCAGAAATATAAAGGAAACTTCCTGTAAATGGGCTGATTGGATCATTCCTCCATCCCTACAAAGCGAAAAAGGAAGTATCACATCACTCCCTAACACCTAAATTCTCCTCCATTGTGCCAATCTATTAACTGGCTGTTTACGCTGTTTTCAGCAATTTTAAGCAGTTTTACCTCCACATTCTTTGAAATGGAGAAGAAAACATACCAGTTAAAATGTCAGCAGCCCAATATAAACTAAATCAAGGGTGGAAATGTCCAAAGTATGTCCAAAGTGTCCAAAGTCCACAGCAAAGCCCGAAAGTTCAGAATGCCACATTCACAAGGTGATACCGTTATCAAAACCCACTGCTTGATCAAAGCTATTCCCAGGCATGCATTCTTCCTTCATCCCATCTTTCCTGAATCAAGAAGAGATGAGAGGTGCTAAAAAACAAAGAGATTATATCCAGGCAAGAAATCATCTGAAAGAATTCAACAGCCTATGACCTATTATAATCAGCTACTAGAGGAATCTGAAACAAACCCATATCCTTGCATTTCCTTTCATGCCCATTTGGGCCATGATAGTCATAACAGTCCAATGCTGGAACCACCAGAAAGCACACGTTGGCATCCAGCAAGCCAGAGAGAAGGCATGATCAGAAACACTGGGAATAGCAAGCCATCCATCATGGACAGCTGGATAAACTTTCCAGCAATTATGAATTCTCTGCCCAATCTGTTTTCACGCAGCAACCAGTGCCTGTCAGTCTTGCCTGAAACAGCTGGTCATAGTGCAGAGTTTGTCCTACCATCACTCTGTTTCTGAACTCATTCTTTCAGAGTGAGAAGGAAGACAACGATGACTTTTGGTCAATAGCTCTGCCAAAGCCATTATCTTTGGGGTATTAAATGGGGAGATAAGAACTTCAGAGTTCTTCACAAATCATATTAGTTCAATGCTCAAATCCAGGTAATGCTTCTTTTTAAAGTATTAATTTAATTTATTCTATTTGCTCTCCCTCTGTCCTGATAACACAAGTGCACATGGCCTCTAAATGAGATCCTCCTATTTTATAAGTTATAATCCTTTCTTTCTACAGTAGTAATGAGATGTCTTCACTTAATTCGCTTTATTCCCCGCTTCTGCTTTTATCCATTCCCATTCCACATTTATTTGTCTTAAAGGTTTCAGTGAAAATCGTCAAGCAGTCACTGGCTTCAAGAGGCTCACAATGCATATGCTGCACATGCTGCTCAACCTTCAGAGATTACAAAAGCAAAAAGGAGGAAAAAGAGCAGTTTGTTTGCAAAAATTCCTTTATTGGTAGGAAAAAAAAAAAAAAAAGAAACCTGAAAGAACTGAGAAGAGAAGGCATTTTGATTAATTGGAAATGAAAAAGGAAAGACTTCTCACATAGGGGAATGGTGAGACTATTCACAACATAGTCAAGCAATTAAATAACTTGACTGACAACTTTGCAAGTTCCTCATGCTAGAAATAGAAAAGGATTTAAAGATAGCTGTGTTAATTCTTGGGTATTTCACATGAGACTTAAGGCATGGCACCAGCATTAGTTAAACACCCTAGGCTAGGCCTTGCTCTGAAATAGTGTACATATAATCCTTGTTGTGTTTTAAGTATCCATATCATTAAATTATTCAAAAAGTCTACTCAGCACCATGATCCTGCAGTGTAGCACAAACAAAGAAAACATTTTATCTCTAATACAAATTGGGGAGAGTTCTTCTACAGCAGCTTAGCAGACTAGTTCCATTTGAGCCAGTCCCCAGGGTTAATCAAAATGCCATATTCACTCAAAAAGGAAAAGTGAATGCTGCACTAATACTTACAGAGCTGTTTTGCTTCTTAAACTAAAGCTGTAAGGAGTTTCACTCAAAACCTAAGGTATCTATAGAAACTAAGTACCTTCTTCAAAGTCATTAAAAGAAAAAGAAAGATCAAGACAAAAATGCAGAACAGACCCAGGTACTTAACTCTAAATCCCATTTGAAACCAGTACACTTCAAGGAGAAACAATTAGCAAAACAAACCACACAAACCACAATAAAATAATGATAAGTTTAAATCTGCACCCTGCCCCATAAACAATCAGGTAGCTGGCCCCAGAAGCTGACAGCAAGTTCCATATCAAAGGTTAACTCTAGTCCACCCTTTCTTTCTGTGCACTATATAATAACACTGAAGTGCTTATAGCAATATTTCCAATAATAGAAGTCAGTGAGTGAAAGCCATAAAAACCAGATTAAATGACAAGCAACGTTCAGTACAATCACAATGAAATCACTTCAAAATACAGCTATAGTACTTGGATTTATACTAGAGGTATGGTTACAGGAGAATGTTCCAGCACTGCTGCAAACAGTACAAGAGAGGGCTACTAATCACTGAACTATTGATATGTTAAGTGCACAGGGCAGCTCAAGATCTTAAATACTCAAAAAAACCCACTTCTTAATTATATGGTTTTCAATGGCATGGTTTTCAATTTTTACCAAATTAAGTGCTACTTAAGAAGCAAATTATTCACTTGTTATTTCTTTCATGGAAGTTACTCCGTCTTTAATCTCACTTCCCTAACAGGTCACAGTAACAACAAAAACAACCCTGGAAGTTTCTCCCTTATAAATGTAAGCAGATAATTTCCATTGCATTTCTCTGCACCTGGATTACCACTAGGTACCTTGAGTTCCACAACTATCTTCTACCAGAAAGAGAAGATTGACATAAGACATGGATGAGCAGCTCATATCCAGTATTTTCCCCATTTCCTGGGGCTAAAAAAACAGAAGAGCAAGAAACACTCAAGCCCTACTCATAATAAAGGACGATAATACTGGAAGACAAAAGACAGACATGGTTTGAGTAGAATTGAGTCAATACAATAAGGTAACCATGCCCAAAAGGAAACTGTAGCTGAGATAAAGCAAGTCTGATAGGGATCCCAGTAATTTAAGTCTGGCCAAAACAGTTCCTGTTTACGAAGATATCTAGAAGCTGACAAACAATAACTCTGCCCTCATCTTTGCAAGGACAGACTAGACTATCCCATTTTTTAAGGATCCTAAATTTATGACTGATAAACAGATTGTTAAAGAGCAATTAAATTCAACAGTTTCTCATTCTTGCATCACATTGTGGGCTTACACACCATGGCCACTATTTACCACAAGGGCACCCTAATCATCTTTTTACAGAGCATCAAGCACATCATATCTGGGTATGCAAAACTACAGGATTAAAAGCTAATTCAGATAATCAAACAACTTTTGTATGAGAGCAGTCAGGTCCCAACTCATTTTTCAGGTGTCCTCTTTGCATTTCACAAATATTGCATGACTCTGCTAGTCACAATTCTTCAGGATTACACTCCACCTGCCATTGCAGGAGGGCAGGGCTCTACTGTGAGCAAATTTACATCTTTAGACTGGACAACAAATCCACCAACTTCTTCCCCTTGCTCTTACAAAAGCCAGTTAATTGCATTCATAAAGAGAATATTCTCTTTCTAGTGAAAAGAGAGTCAATACTACACCTGCTGACCCAGATGTCCTTTGCAAAGGATCAACAGTCACCTGCCTCAGACATCATTGCTCTGAAGCTCAGCAACAATCCAACACCCCATGGTCAGGATACAATCTGCCAAGAGGAAATTTCCTGCGACACAGCAGCCGTTAAGCTACATCTATCTAGGAGAGCAATCTCAGACACCTACCAATCCAATCATATACAAATTTTATCATGGAGACAAAGTACAGTTGGGTCCAAAACCACAAACAGACCAATTCACAGAAGAGAATTTCCTTAAAGACTGTTAACCACCCAAATGAAAATACAACCTCTTGCTTTCAAAGCCTCTAAGTCTCAGAACATCAGAATTTGGAAACATGTAGGTGAGAAATACTGTTATATACCTGCTTTGTTCTCATGTTTTCCATTAGCAGTTTTTAGGGATCACTGTCAGAGATGGACTACCGCTATAAAGACCTTTTCTCTGAACCACTGTCACCATTCTTATATAAATTTTATTTATTCAGTTCCCCAAAATATCTTTATATTATAACCTCTAAATGCTTCACATTTTGCTTGGGTAAGCCAGGCCTGTTAGCATTCAACATATAGAAAAAGCCCCCAAACCTCATAGTATTCTTTTCTTAAATAAAACACATACCGGTTAAGCTACAGATCAGCAGGATGAAAGAACCACAATAAAGACTATCCATACTCCAGTGCGTCCTTCCCCTAAACTATCCTTTCAGTATGCACCAGGTAACGAGAATTCTCTTGGTCTAGTTCTCTCAAAGTTTTAACAGCACAGTCTAAATGAATGGGCAGTTTGACCTCACTGTGGCAAGCATGTCCCCACCAGGCTGTCACACCCTGACACCACTGCAGGTCAGAAAAAAGTGGCAGTTCCAGTAAGACTCTGCACTGTTTACAGGCAGTACACTATTGCTATAGGAATGGCAGTATGTAAAAGAAAAAGATATAAAATAGTATCATGTGAATATTAGCCCCAATAGTGAATAAGCCCCAATGACAATCCCAATGCACTGTAGTGATTGATAGAAACCTTTTGCTCTACTCAGCCTCATGTCACTGTACTTCTGCCTCCAGCAGTGCTCTTCTGAGCACTAGTATAACAGCAACCCAATGGGTCATTGTGACAACACCAAGGTGCCTGACTAATAGTAAAAGCTGTAGCAAGAAGTCCCCAAAAGTAAGTCTGCCTGCTGGGCAAGAACTAAGGGGTTTGGGAGTCAGCGGTGTGTCCAAAAAAGAGTTTATGCTTCCTGGTCCCTAAAAAATCAATCATAGACCTTCTTCAAAAGGTTACAATACTTGACAGTTTTATACTTGACAGTTCTTCTGTTGCCAGATCTATAAAAGACTCAAACAAAGGAAGAAATTATTACTTTTTATCAATTTGTGTACATGCGCAATTATACCCTAGAAAAAAACAGAACAAAGTCTCAGGATACATCAGGCAAGCAGAATGTGATCCTGTATATATTGAAACATTTATTTCACACACTTGAGAGTTCAAAAGACTTCTCTGTAGCTAGACAAGGGCCACATATACACACACACCATACTCCCTGCCACTGGCAAAGCTTCCCCAGCACAGCCAATGTTCATGCCTTGGAAGCATGGAGTGACATGCTGCAAGTGGAGCTTGCAGCTGCACTGTGAGCCAAATGTTAAGTGATGTAGGTGAGGAGTGCTTCAACCTAAATCCAAATTTCTAAGTTCATCACACAAGTGACATTAAATGAATCCCCTCAAGCAAAGCCATGTTAGCCTGTTCAGGTTGGAAACATAGAGGGGGGTTTGTTACTCACCAGCTGGGCTGTTCTCTGCCTCTCCTCATTAATGCTGTTCCTTTCCTTGGCCTCACTGGCTGCTTCCCTTTCTCTTTTGGCCAGCCGCAGCAACTCCTCTTGGACCAGTGCCTGTTCTTGCTCATACCTGTATGACCATCAAAAGCAGAGAGAAGGTCATCAGCAGACTTCTGGCAACGGGGTCATGGCTTGTCACGGAGTACCCCTGCTTAGAACCAAAACACAAATCCAGAATCTATTTGACACAAAATCTGCTCACAATTCCATTATCAGCAGGAATTCAAAAGCCCAACAAACTTGAAATATGACCAGCAATTTCAGTGAGGTACAACTCTGGCAACAACTGCAGACATAGCATCACATAAGCTTATGTTTATATTTAACAGTTATATTTAGCTCTATTAATTACTTAATTATCACCTGAAAACAGTGAAAATAGGAAGCAGTTAGCCAGACAAATAGACGCTGCTTTGGAAAAGATCAAGGGATACAGAACGATAAAAGGAGTCAGCCTAGCTGACAGTGCTGCTTTTTGGCTCTTACACAGGAAAGAAAAATCACAAAACGCATGCTGCAACAGCACTAGGTAGTCCTGAACTGAAAAAGGCTTCAAAGGGGATTCTCAGGCATTAAAACATAATCATAGAATAAAATCACAGAACTGTTAATGTTGGAAAAGATCAAGTCCAACCATTAACCCAACACCACCATGTTTACCACTAAACCAAGTCCCCAAGTGCCACATCCACAAGCCTTTTGAATGCTTCCAGGAAGGATGATTCCACCACTCCCCTGGGCAGCCTGTTCCAATGCCTGACCACCCTTTCCCTGAAGAAATATTCCCTCATACGCAACCTAAACCTCCCCGGCACAACTTGAAGCCATTTCCTCTTGTCTTGTCACTTGTTACCTGGAAGAAGAGCCCAAGCCCCACCTGGCTATATCTTCCTTTTAAGTGTTGTAGAGCCATAAGGTCCCCCCTGAGCCTCCTTTTGTCCAGGCTAAACACCCCCAGCTACTCCCAAGAGACTCGTGTTCCAGCCCCTTCCCCAGCTCTGTTGCCCTTCTCTGGACACACTCCAGCATCTCAATGTCTTTTGTGTAGTGAGGGGCCCAAAACTGAACCCAGGATCTGAGCTGCAGCCTCAGCAGTGCCCAGTACTGGGGGACAATCACTGCCCTGGTCCTGCTGGCTATACTATTGCTGATACAGCCAACATGCCACTGACCTTCTTGGCCACCTGGGCACACACTGGCTCATGTTCAGCCACTGTCAAACTCACACTCATTATGCTCAGACTGAAGTAAAACACAACCATATGCATACATAGATATATTCCCAAATGAGCTAAACTACTGTCTTTTTCAAGAGCTTCACCTCACCTCCGGTAGAGATCATGCTCTGCAGCAGAGTCACTTGCCTTTGGTGGCTGAATTCCTAGAAAGGACAAGAGAAACCTGTGACAACTAATAATACTACAAATGTAGTCCTTCATCACATCATAAAATATTTTAGGAGAATTCATATTATTCATCAAGAGAAAAAAAATCAAGAAAAATTAAGTTTGATGGATAGAATTTGAATTTATGAAACATAGACACCAACAACATCATTTTCAACCAGGCACACTGAATAAACCACGCTACAGAAAACTTCTATGTGAGGATATTAACTCCTCAAACCCTTATATATACTGAAACATGAGCATGGTTGTAGACCTACTTTCCATCTCCTTCCTCTAGTTCCAGTACATCTTCCTCTTGACCTCCTTCTCTCCTTGTACTTACAAGGGATTCCACAACTGAAGATGAAATTATCTGATGGAGTTCAGGCCATTCTTAAAGCTAAATCTACATTCAGGAAAGGCATAGGCTGACAGCAAACAAATCCGTAAAAACAAAGGCCTGGTTCCCTAACTTCATTTTAGTCTGGATGCCTCAAACAAATCCACACTGCTGATATGTATCAACAAAGCCTATTTGAGAACCAACAGAAATCAAATTGTTTTCTGACCTGTGAAGAAAGACAAGTTCAGAAACCAAGTTTCCATTATCCACTTAGCCAGCTGGGCTTAGACAGGTCATCCTTCCTTATGAGCTTCTTT
Organism: Hylia prasina; assembly: GCA_013397195.1. NCBI lineage: Eukaryota > Metazoa > Chordata > Aves > Passeriformes > Sylviidae > Hylia > Hylia prasina. The sequence continues at coordinate 15,296 of VYXD01017283.1, read as the reverse complement.
CCAAAGAATAAAAAGCAGTACCTCCCTCACCCATGCACAGTATACACCCTGCATATGTAAAGCAGACAACAAGGCAGCTTGCCAGAAATGAAAGGCAAAATATTGCTGCCTTAGTTATTGCATGTTCATCTGAAAGCTAGAAATGTTCAGAGTGATACAGGCTAACCAAAGAGGTAGCATTGAAAAATACCAGCATCCTCTGTAACAGGCAGTGGCAGCACCACCCCAACAGTACCTGTAGGTCTGGGTTTCCCCTCTGCAGCCAGGGAAGACGGAGCTGTGCCATTGGATGCACGGGGAGACCTCTGGTTGTACCTTTTACTTTGAGAGGATTCTTTCATCCGGTTCACTACATCTTCAGTGAGCTGAAACATAGAACCAGGGAAGACATTAGCCAAGTCAGTGTCTGGTGTGTATTTCACTGTGAACCTCCCCGTCTGTTACTTCCCATGATACAACAGAAGTATTGCCAGTTACCTCATTGCAATGTCCCTCCAATCCAGGCAGTCAGCACTTGTATGTTGACTTCACACTTTTAAAACCCATACTCTATCAGTAAGTAACAAAACCTCCAGTCTACTACTGACCCTAAAAACTTCACTAGACCATCTCCCATAAACACCAACAAAGGTGGAGAGTACCCATAAACAAGTCAACCTTTTGTATAGGGACAAATCTACCAGAAGTGGAAGGAAAGGAATTAAGCAGGTTTTAAGTCCATCTTTTCCTCTTCTTGCTCCATGCTTGCTAACCTAGCTCAGCATGGCAGATATGCTGCAAGCCATATGACAGAGAACAGCCACACAGACCTCCCACTCACATAAGGCTGCAAACATTTTTGCAATCTCAACTTCATTTTCACTCCCTCACTTGGGTTCAAACCCATGAAAAAGAAAGAAAAGTTAACTTGAATTCTTCTGGCAATTCAGTCCAAAAGGCCTCTCACAGCACTGTTAAAATTGACCCCTTTCTCCTGCCAAGGTCAGAGGGTATGGCTGCAGAACAAAACAAAATGAGGCTGTTCCCCCATCTAGCCTTGCCACAGAAGACATATTTTCACCTATACCACTATTACCCAACTTAACAGCATTTTTAATACATTAATTTTACATTGTTATTACGCCCAACTCCTGATTTTAAAGACACAAATCCTGGTCTATATGCTGTAAAGAGAAATTGGGCAAAGACAATTTTACCTCCATCAAACACTTTAACAAGGAGATAGGCACAATCTTAGCTAACTTTTGTCAAATAATTAGTCAAAACGGGATGAAAACTAAGTAGCCACAGAAAACACGCTCTGCAAGTTCATTTCTGGCAGATTTTACAGAGAAATCACATAAAAGTATCAAGAAGCAAGAGCAATGAAAATGATGGTAGTACTAAAAAAACCCAAAAACTAACAAGTAAGAAAACAAAGAAAAATGTTAACCGGAAAAATATATTACTTAATGTTAGCACTACTCTCTAGAGCTTGTTTCCACAGCACACACTTGTCCATTTCCGACCGAAGGTCAAGAAGCAGTTTGCCACTGTCCCTCCCAAAGATACCTCCCTATTTCCACACGCTCTTATCTCCCTGCCTGTTCACACAGCGGTGTTTTGCATCGGCTCTTGGCACCACGAACAAGGGCAGAGCTGTCTCCTCTTGGATGCCCTCAGAGCCGCGCAGCGCCGTTAACACCAAACTGCTTGCAAAGCACAAGGCAGGGGCAAAACGAGGTCATTAAGCAGCGAGGAGGGAAAGAGGGTTGAGAAGAGTTTGGAAGTGAAAATAAAGAGCTGGCGTGCCCCCACTCAACAACAGCCATGCCCAGGCCCCCAGACCTCTTTGCCACCACTCACCAGTCGCCCCATCACTTCTCCAATCCCCTATTCCTTCAGCCTTCCGGGTTCCGTTCCCCTCCCCTCCTCCTTGCTGTTTCCTCCGCTCCTCCCTTCCAGCCCTGCACCTGGGTGCCCTGACCTCCCGACCAGACCTTTCCCCAACCCAGCTCCCTCTGCCCCGGGCCCTCGCAGCCTCCCTGCCTCCATCACCCGGCCCCACGACACTCCCAGGCCACCTCACCCTGATGCCCTGCAGCACCCGGACTTGCTCCCGCTCATCCAGCCCGAAGGACACCCTCCTGCCGCCGTGGCTGCTCTCGCTGCCGCCCATGCCGGCTGGGGCCGCCTGTTCTCGCCGTACCCCTCTCCCGCACCGGCTACCGGCAGCGCCTCTGCCCTACCAGCGCCTACCAACGTACCCGCTCACCATTGGCGGCGGCCAATTGCGCGGCGCGGTGCTAGCGGTCCGACGCGGTGCACGCTGGGGGCTGTAGTCAGTACCCGCACAGGTCGGCCCGCCCGGGGCCGGGGACGCTCAGGGCGCCAACGCGCCTCCAGGACGGCGGAGAGTCCCGATCCTGTCCCGGTGAGCCCGCCCTCCACACCGCCCTGGCAGTGAACACGGCGGCAAAGTTGCCCGTACAACTTCCAGCGCTAGACGTCCAACTCAGAGGGTTTTCCCAAGCTGAGGAAGGATGACTTCTCATCATCAGATACAGCAGCTGCGCAGGGGGCAGAATTCATCTCTGCTCCTTCCAGCCACTGCCCCAGCCAGATGCTGCCGTCACCTGCCCCGACACCACGGGTGGGTCCTGCGTGGGTCAGGCCACGGTTGATACAGTCCCCGTTGCCAGGCATGGCTGATCCACAGCCTAAACCAAAGGAAAGAAGGAATGCAACACAGAGGCCGATGGACCAAGAAATAACAGCTTTGAAGACTCTCTCAAACAAGCTTTCTGCATTCCCAGAAATATAGACCAGTTGGTATCAATGTGCTACTGATCTACTTAGCACACTACTCCTCACTAGTGCATGGGAGCAGTTTTAACTGTTTAATGCTGCCTATTCCTCACTGCAGCAACCAGAGCTTTGCCTCAGAGTGGGACTTGGGCCAGCATTAAGGAGTACCTGGGACTCTGCACCCCTCAAACCTTCCCTGGATATCCAGGCCTCTTCTAGAGCACATTCCTGGAAGCAGAGAATATTTAATTGCACAGTACCTTGTGTGCTGGAGAGTTGCTCCATTGCTTGAACTCTCAAGACCAAGGGCACTGCATCCTGCACCATGAGCCGTCTCACTCAGAAACACTGCACCCAGCCAGGCAAGAGCACAGGGGTGGCTGAAGCTCCCTCCCAGAACATGCTCACCTGCCTCCTGCTTGTTTCTTATCTGCCACCTGCTCACCTCATTTGACAGCACCCAATTTTTGTACTGAAAGAGTCCACGAACACTCCTTATTCACCTATTCTGTCCTCTCTACAGGTTTCACAAGCCTGCACTATTGCTCTTCCAGGCTGGTGAGTTCTCAACCACGTAATTACCCCTCCAGAAGTCTTTCCATAATTGATTATTCCTGTCATCCTTCCCTAGGCCTTTTCCAGGTGCACACTCCCAGCCAGGTGGCAGACATCATCTGCCAAGATCCAGGAAGCAAAGTGGGTAAAAGCAAACAAAACCCCCATCACACCTGTGCCCATGCCTTCCTGCAAACTATTTTTTTAAAAATCTTCAAGTTATTTTTCCTCCCCAATATGTCTCACTTGAGAAATACAGCATGACAATTTATGCCAAACTTAACTTTATTTATTTTACAAACAAAAAATATACATTTATTCTGTATTTTCTCTTTTCACCACCCCTCACACATAACACACTTTGCTCAAGAACCACTTTAAAGATGGCCCAAAGCACTATATATACATATATACACAACAGAAGGAAGGTCAGTCCATGACCTAGTGCAGAAGCTCCTCAGCAGCAGAACGTGGGACATTCCAGAAATACTGGAGTCCTGCCAGCAAAAGACAGGATGGATGCACTGACGACCTGCACAGGTGATCCTTCAGCACTGAATTCAGATGGTAAAAAAGGCAAATTCATAACGGGCTCTTCACATCACCAAGGAGGGCAGGTAAATCCTTTCAGTCAGGCTGTTGAAAGTAAACAAATACTCCTTGGGATGGAAAAGCAGTTGTTCCTTTAGTTCTCAACTGCTCTGAAATCTTCATCTGTCTTGACTCTGTCCAAGGCCAGGGAAGCTTTGCAGGTTCCCCCATCCTTTCTAACCAACAGCAGCTCGGGATCAGTGTTGTAAGCAGCATTACAAGCAGCAGCACAGCGATTTAGGCATCACATCCATCCCTTTTACAGCAAACAGTCCAGCATGGCTCAGGCCAGCTGACAGCAGTGACACAGGAGCATGGAACACTTCTCTAACATGGCAAGGGCTGACCTGGCCAGCTCCTTGTCCAGCCCTTGCAGTCATTGTATGAAATGGAAATGTGAAAGGCTGTGACCTACAAGAAACTACTCAGCTCTAGCACACAGACAGATGGAAGCCTTTTTCCCCAAAAGTAAATAAAATAAAAATAAAAAGGGAGGTGGGGGGAGTGGGAGGTAGGGGCATAGGTGCCAGTGCTACTTAGAGGCCCGCAGGGCAAAGTCCTCAGGCAGACAGAGAAGCTGCATTGCTCATTAACAAAAGATAAGCAAAGGCCTGCATAGTTTTGGCAACCAATATGAACTTCATGTTTTTACCCATGTTTTCTTTCCCTGTGGTAGGAATACCTGCAGCACACACCACCCTCTACCTGCTAATGATCCAAACCAACACCTCCACACTGCACCTTGCTAAGTCTTACCTCACTATTCTTCAGGAACAGCAGTAAGTTGGGGTGAGAGATTCAGAGTCCCCAAACATTGTAAATTCCCTCTTTCTACCATCCCAAGTGGGAAGTTGTTCATAGCACATATCCACCTACCTGGAGGAATCAGGTAGGAAAGCACTCCCAAATGTAGAGGAATATACACCTTCATCCCTGGAAAGCACAGGATAGCCCAGAAACCAGACTGATGCAGCCTTTATATGAACAGTCGCTGGATTGGAACACCATGTCTTGACCCTGCATGCCAGACTTGACCCTGCATACCAGACAGCTCAGACAACAGTAGTCACCCTTCCAGCATGGAAGAGGTTAATATGAAGTTCCAGAAAGTCTTTAAAAGGACTGTTCCCCACATGCATGTAAGTATTTTCAACATATCGAGCCATAAAACTTACTCAGACCAGCAGCAGTCTGGGGATCTGAACATGTAAGGGAAGAACACAGCCAGAGATACACATCCACCTCCCACTCTTCTGCCACTGCAGCACACTAGCCAGCTTGATTCTAGCACACCTAAGGTGTTTGAGTTTCCAGCCACTAAATTCTGACTGCTCAGACTCATCATAGGCTTCTGCTCTACCTCAAGCACCTGAATGTCTCGGGAGCCTTCATCTGCAGAGTCACTTTCCTCCTTCACAGCACTCTCCAAGCCTCTGCCAAAGCCATGAAACATATGGAAAACACACCTACCTCACAGGTTTTACTCTTGAAACTCAGTCCTGATCCAGTGTTGTTACTTAGATTTTCCTGTGAGCTTAAATGCACAGCACAACAGCCTCCACAGACTGATTCACAGCTCTTTCAGCTCAGCTAGACAGCAGAACTGTCTGTCCTTCTGTCTCCCTACTGTTCAGTCACTTCACATCCATGCTGTGAGCTACCAGCCTTCCCAAATGTTCCCTGGGCACAGAGAACAGTTCATTCCTCTTCATACCTCTTTTTCCCTATAGACTGAGAACATTCCTTTTAACCACTAGCAACTCCAATTCACCACGTTCATCAGTGTTTGCTGAAACCAGGGCTGAGCCCCAGTAACCAGCTTTCTTTGTCAGACACTATCACCACCTGTGCTATTGCATTATGGCAAAATACAGGAAGCCATGTTGCTTGAAAACGCCCAGGAAAACCATCTTTGGTTTCAACCACCAAAATCCTTCTATATATGTACAATACAGCACTCAAATCAGCACCCTCATCCCTAAACACCATTCTTCTAAGTGGAAGACAAGTGCTTTCAGTTACTGAAAAGGAAGAGATGCCAGCCAGGGCTATCTTCTGGGTCATATTCACATCTGGAACATGGAGGATCAGGAAAGTTCAGTGTTTAAAGGTTTACGAACAGAACTGCTCTACATTGTTCTCAGGTAGAAACAGAAAGTGTTCTTTCTGAAAGGGTTTGGGCTGCCAACTTAGTTCCACGATAGGTTTTGGAAATCCTAAGGACAAGAGGAAAGCCATGGCAGGTAGCCAAGGGCAGATTTCCAGTGGACATCCTAACAGCTGTGGTATCAGGGAGTTTGGAAAGAAAGGAATGAGGCATCAAGTGATTCAGGTGCCCTGCCTCAGGCATTGATGGATTTCCAGCGGTCACTGTCTATGCTGTTGATGCTGCCCACATGGTAAGGCATAGAGGCCACATCGTCCAGGTAGGCTGTGGTGTCAATCTGAGTGCTCGAGTAGAACCCAGAATCCATTCCTTCCTTCTTGGCAACAGCATAAGGGTGGGGTAGGTGCACATCCACATCCTCAGGTTCATCCACCTGACATTTGTAGGAGAAAAGGATCTTTGGTTCAGACCTGGAGTGATGAAAGATTTAAAATGCATGTTTAACCAATGTGGTATCACAGCCACCTATCCTTAATTGAAACTCATCAGCATTAAGAAGTTGTGCATTCAGATCTTAAACACTCTTTTAAATGAGCTTTTGGTCTAGAAATTTGTGGCGGAGTGACTGCCATAAAGTAATGCTAAATGAAGCTTTGGATGAATTCACTTAAGAAAAATACAAATGGCAGAATCCTGATTCTACTGTGGGAAAAGAGTTCTCATCTTCGGGAGCTTTGAATTACTGAGGGCAACACCACCCAAACACTACTGAACTCCACAGCAGCTTGGCTACTGACACCAAAATGAGTCAGAACAGGAGTACACTTCAAGTTCTACCCGTGCACATCACAAAAACCAAAACACTTGTGGTCAGCAGTGGTCAACAGTTTTCATCTTTAATTCCATACAGTGTTCCCTTCTAATTTCAAAGGGATGCAGAGCTACATTTTTATATTTTAAAAGAACTTCACCGTCTTAGTTATTTTAAAGTCAGTTATTTTAAAGCCTGCTGTTTCTTGCTAATGACCAAAAAATATTAAAGCCTACACTAAACCACTCATTTCCCCACCAAGGTGCATTTCCTGTAAGTGGCCACACGGCGGCGACCCCGGCCAGAGAATCGACCTTCCCAGGGCTTTTCACCGGTGATTTTTGGGCCCATGGTAGAGTCCTCGGCCAAAGAGTTACTGAACCCCCACATGCTTTCTACAAAATTACCCCAAAACCCACCCATAAGACCGTTTAAGCTCCCAGGACTCAATTCCTCATTAAGCATTTAGCTATCAATTTCAACAGAAAAATCTTTGTACTACACAGGATGCTGAGGCTGAAGAAATCATCCTCTGAAAATGTGTGAGGAATACAGGCATCAGCTCTGCTCTGTATACACAGGACCCCTGCATAGAAGTGAGCAGCCCCGGGTCACAGAAATTCTTCAAGGGAAGAAATTAAGGCTGGTTCTTAAGAGGTGATCTAGTTCCTGTCTTTATTGTACAGATTGAGAGAACCTGAGTGCAAAACACTTAAATGACAATATATACCCGTCTAAACTCCTGTCCCTGGCTACTCACCCAAAGAAACCTTTCAGGAATGCCACATAGATGAGAGGTGCAAAGAAGCTGAAGTAAAGGAACGTGGTAGCATCAACACAGCTGTCAACAGCAAAAGGCAACACGAAAGGATTTAGCACTCAAGCACAATACAGCTGGGTAACACCACTCTCATCCTCCCAAATGATCCAATTTCTCTCTAAAGTCTCCAGAGATCAAGGAAAATCATGCCAAACAAATTTAAACTGATGCAAAGTAGCAGCAATTGTCATCAACATGTGCCACTGCTTCTAGATACTTAGGGGAACCATGCCAAAACCCAAGGTCTGACCAAGAGCAGAGTCTCAGTGCTCCCAATTTTGACTCACAGGTGTGACACATCCCTGCAGAGCAAGACTCCAGATATAAGGGTGCCTCCACATTTCTAGCAAACAGCCTATTTCCTCTCTTATTACCTACTAATGGCCAGACATCAGTGGATTCGCACTATTACTCTCGCTCACCCCCTCAAGACAACTGCAGCACATGCAGTTCCACAACCTCTCCAATGGGGAAGTTGCTGATTACTTTGAGGTTTTTTGGCACAAAACAGAACCAACAGGTTTATTCCTTCCTGGGAACACAGCATAGGCTGGTTTTCTTGGGAGAGGCAGTGTTGAAGGACACTCAAATACAACACAAGATCCACGGCTACAGACCTCCTCCCCCAGAGTACATACCACAGTCCTTCTATGATATCCACACAGAGGAGGGCACTGCCCAAGCCCTGCACCAGGTTCAGCAGTGCCAGAATGCCAGCATAAATATAAAAACTCTTCCTGGCTGTGGGAAAGACACAGACACACATGAAACTCAACCTCAAACACATGGAAATCTGTTTGATGGAAATGCCAAATCCAACAGAAACTTCTTACCACCTTGTCTTTAAGAACTGCAGAAGAATTAAGACTGCATTTTCCTGTCCCATGCTGGCAGGATTAACGGTGGTATAATAGACTAAACCATACCCTCCTGCATGTGTATATGCACACACAAGAAGGGTTTAGAAAGCAAGGTTACAGCAACACATGCAAAGATTTAATTTGCAAGCATCTGGAACCAGTGTCAGTCACATAATTGAATGCAAGAAAAACAAAAGACAACCCAGCTGAACCAAAAGCTGTGCTCTTCCATCAGCACTAATAAAACTGCTCAGAAGACCCCAACAGAAGCAGTAGGATGTGCTGGATACCAAGCCTGTGACAGACATATCATATCCCCTCCCTAAGGATACCCACACAGGGATGTCAACACTAGTTGGAGAGAGAACACAAACACCTTAATAACAGCTTCTCTCTATTCAAGAGCTTCAGATATTCTGCAAAAACAAAAAACCAAACAAACAGAAGCATCTTGATAAAGTAAAAGCCCAGATGAAAACTGATGAGCACCTCCCACTTTGCCTTCACAGGGGATGGCTAGCATCCACACTTTAACATTGTGTGCATTTCCAAGGAAGCTGTTATTAAGAAGCCATTCCTTAAGGCTCTCAGAAGATTATATATTTACATTATACCTGTTATCATTAACTGAGCAGTAGGTCTTGTTTTCTTAATGTAATTGTTTAGCTACTAAAGTAGCAGTGCTCTTACTCTGCTCTCCAAAATACACAACATATTAATTTTTCTAGGGATAAGTTATCACTCCTTTGTCATGTTATCTAAACTCTAAGACATGGAATGCATCTGCAGCACAAACACATACAGGAAACTTTTACTCCCACCTATGCTTTATCCTGATGCTGTACCCGTCTACACTATATATGGAAAACACTACATTTACCTACAGGGCAAAGAAATCCGGTCTTTCAGAGGAGTTTTTGGAAGAATCACCACCAAGGAATACACCTGTCGAGACAAAGAACTAACAGTTCCATAGCTGCTTGGCAACTGAACTCTACAATTTTTGCAGGGATGGTGTGAGGTATTATGCACTCCCTACATGTCTTGGGGCAGAGGCACAAACCCTTAACATTAAACACAGTATAGATGTGAAAGCCCCGCAACTCACCTCCATCAACATAGAATAGCCGTGAAATATAGGAGGGAAGAACATCTGAGCTCAGCTGGAATACAGCTGCTCCAGCTTACACGACTCCCACTGCACCATTATTGCTTTAGCTTCTCCATCACATGAGAAGCATCAATGCCACACTGTAGGAGGCAGGAGGGGGACTGGGGCGTTATTGTACTCAAATCATCCTACTTGCTCCATTTAGAAAATACAAAGAAAGTATCAGAGTGCAGAACACATTCCCAGTACTTACCAGGAAGAAGAAACAGGAGCTGGCAAGCCAAAAGTGTCGCCCTCCATGGCCATAGATATTGAAGTCTTCTGCTGAGAGGTGGGCATCAGGGTATAGGATTTCAAGGGTGCCCTAGGAGAGAATGGCACCAACTTCATTCTGTTACAAGCAGTATCCTCACTGAAATGCATATTTGGACAAGGGACACTATGCTTAAAGAAGTTCAGAAAGCAGCTGGCGTGCAACCCAACCAAGCCCTGTCCTGCTTAGACCAAGTTACACTCACACAGAAGAGGAAGAAACTGAAGACAAGAAGTGAGGAGAAAAAGAATGGCAGGAATCTGTATCTGAAGGAAATCAGTGACATTACAGACGAGAGACTGAGGTGGACACTGTATGCAAGCACTTATCCGTCTAGACCAAGAGCTCCTTTTCCATCTTTAAAGTAGACCTTTCTGCTAAAACATCCACAATATAGTCAGTTTGGGAAAGGACACTGTCTTCTTTAGAAGCTACCCATACAGACAGAGGAGAGAAAAGTGCTTGTAAGCACTACTGAACCCAGATATAGCTCCAACACTTGACATTTTATGAAGCTCCTCCAGCTTTATCATGGGGTAATTATCAGCTCGTTGCCTCTGCAGCCAAGAGCCTGGACCCAGAACAAAGCTCTATGTGTTATTCTGGTGCTGCCCTGAGTATACAGACATGGTCTGACCACTGACATGCTGAGGAGGAGAATACACCCAGACACAGATTGCATTGTTCAGGGACATGAAGACATGCCTAATAAACTAAGCCAGCAAGCCAGCTGCTAGTCTGAAGAGAAGCAAGAGCTCTCAGCTCTGACAGGCTCAGTGGACAACGGCACTGCAGTGCCCTTACTTGCCAAGCACATAGTTTTCATGGCCCTTGAGGCCAGATCCACAACTTGTGGCTCAGGTGTGGAAAACCTCACTCTTGTTCCAAGACTCACTGGACAAGGCAATCCATCCAAACCTCACCTTATTTCTTCACGTTATCTGACCTACTTGTGCAGTAAAGGAGACAAGCAGATACTATCTGCTTATACACTGCCACAAGCATTCAGTCTTCCTCCAAAACCTCATCCAAAGAGCAAAGCTGCCACTTTCAGATAGGAGTCACACACTTAATTGCTTAACTGCAAGCAAAGTTCTTCTTTTGCAAATTCTTCTGCTTCAATGTACTCACCTGGGTGACAGAATATGCCAGAGACAGCACAGTGGTGATTGCCAGCACATGTTTCACGCTCGACTTGCTCTCCAGGTGACCTGTAATTATAGGGTATGGAAGTGACTCAGGATGTAATCCCAGCACTGGTTAAAATTAGTTCTTTTCAGAACCAATAAAGGAAAACACTTGTATTTCCAGAGGCCTTCAAAGGAAGGCTAAAGCTCACTAAACCCTGTCTGGAGAGTTGAGCCATTCACAGGCAAAAACCCTACTTACAAAACAACAGATTTTAACTTCCTTTCCTCCTGTCCACTCTAAGAGAAAACAACTAAGTCCTGCTGGGGTTACAGGAAAAAAGAAAAAAAGGAATAACTCCAGCATCAAGTACACTGAGATGTTATAAAAGCTGCTTCTCAGGAAGAAGAGTTGATGGGAAGCTGGGATAGAGAAATCTGTACTGGAATGTACTAAAGTAGGCAATTTCCAGAAGCTCCTTCCAATCTAAATTATTCTATGAGCCCTCAAAAGATGAAAAATATACTGCTCATATGTCCCACAGACACGTGCAACAGTGACACCCACCCTATCATCTACCTCTAACCCACAGGGAGAGGCATTTTCACTTGCATAACTGATAAAAGTAGAATTACAATTGCAGGTACAGATAAAGCATTTGAATGCAGCCAGGATGCATCAAACCAATTAAGGATGGCATGAAGGGGATATAAGGGCCCCAAAAGGGACCATCTTAAATAAAATGGGGTTCGAGCAAAGATCAGACTGTTGATCTTGGCATAAAAATCTTATCTAAGCTGTACACTCCATCATATGAGTGCAGAACAAACTAAGCACATATAAACCCTTAAATCATACAAACCATAGATCTGTAAGTATAATCAGGCCTTCAGCCACTTCTAACTAAATCTCCAAAATTTGCCCTTTGTATTTATTCCACAGCCTCTTCACTTTATAGAATCAGCATCACACTAAACTTACAAATGCAACCCCTGTGGATGGAAAGACAATAGGAAGTATTCAAAGCAGTCAAAAACCTCCTGACACATACCAAAGGCAAGGCCTAGAATCACCACACTCAGTTCAATCGCCAGAAGAAAGAATCTTGTGATCTCCCACAGGATCTGAGGGATAACAGAGACCAGACAAACATGATTAGAAGGAGCCAGGAACCAGTTTGAAGTTAATAAAGCAAAACTCCAGGGGATGGCAGCCTCTGAATGGCTGGTCATTTCCACAAGCCCTTCTCATGCTTTGTAGGGATACTGATCACATGCTTGTTCCAAGCCCTGTTCATGCCTGTGGAACAGAAGAGTTGTGTGGGAACAAGCAAATAGCAGCTCTACAGCGAGGAAGTGACCATGGTTTGTCCCAGTTGAGGACCTGTCAGTTCTTTCAGATGTGTTCTTACTGCCGCGCTCCCAAAGAGCACAAGCCCATGATAACCTCAAAAGTAAAATATTAAACAAGGCCAGTTCTTAAAGCAGTAGATATGCCTAAACAAACTGTATTCTGCCCTCTTCCAAAGTTACCGGTCAGTAAAGCTAAAGCATATTCAAGTAAAAAGCATTCCCCCTTCCAGCCTGTCATTTGCAATCTCATGTTTTATTTGGTGAAACAATAAAAAGCAGGTGAGGCAATTTTTCAGGGAGTCATGCAATAACTTAGTGCCAAACCTAGAACAAGCACCCAGATTCTGGCTTATTAACCCTTAACTTCTAAACACTGAATGGTACTCTCTCTTAAAGACATGCAATATTTCAAGAGGCATTGGATAAGACATTTCTAATCCAGCAAATACAGTGTGTGTGTGCATATATATAAGAGAACACAAAGAAACATAATAGGATAGGACATGTTTACAGAAAAAACTGTCAGAGTATCTGTCTTGCTATATGGTTTCTCAGTTGCTGCACTTCGCAGCAACATCAGAGCTAAAGAAAAACACCTTTCCACCTCTTTTTCATTATTCAAGTCCTGCACATACATCTGTTGGACAGAGGTGAATAAAAACACTACAAACATCCAGCCACTTGCAACAGCAGCTCATCACAATGCTTTGATGGTAACATTAAAGAGCAAAGCAAGGAAACCACATGATCCAAAAGAATGAAGCCCAAAGACCTGTACTCTGTAGCTGGCTCCTCTTTCTCTAAGAGCTCAAGAACTGCAGAGCTTTTTGTTTTAAGTAACTTTTTGCTACAAGTCAAGTTACTATAAAGGAACAGCACATACAAACATATTTCCTGTTTGCTGAAGGTTCACCCTTTGCTCAGAGTAGTTGCAAGGACATTCAGGTATCAGTCTCAAAAGAGAAGCTGGTTTTATTTGCATTCAATACAAAAACTTCAACATTTTCAGAGAGCCAAGTCTACCTATCTGCCTATCCACTAAAGGTATCTGAATGTTTATCTGTTGCAAAAAATAAACATTTCATCCCTGTAACAGGAAAACTTCTGCTGCCACTATTTGTGTGTCTATTTTAGGATATCCATTGTTTTAACATCCTGGATGTTGTGATGATCTAGATCCAGCTATCAAAACAGGATTCCATAGTAAACACAGCTAAGAGTACTGCAAAAAGAGCACATTCTTCTTGTACATATAGAAGAGGGAAGCCAGAGCAGATTGCTGTGATCAGAAGTACACAAAGCACAGCCTCTAACGTCAGTGCTGCACCTACCTTGTCAGCAACCATGGCAGCATCAGAGGCACTCACAGTCATGGAGACAACAGCTCGGGCAATGCCAACTAAAGCCACCACAAATACCTGCAAAAAAAGAGCACAAGTGAGCTCATGTCAAAAGGTACCTTCAAAAGCCCTTTTGGAATACCATTTTCAGGTCAGCTTTCAAGCCCAATAATGTGTACTAAGAATTCCCTGCAGCAGACTAGGGTTAATTTCTTGAAAAAGATTCCTCAGACTCGTTAGATATGAGCAATGCCTTAGAATTTAGGAGGGAACAATTGCTTCAGCTGTCAGATTAAGCTCTGAAGAGTTCTTCATCAACTTTATAATAGTGTCTTTACGGTATTCCCACCCTTCATTCCACTGGGGCAGGGGAGAGAAAAAGAAGCAGACAGAAAACATATCCCTCTGAATTACAAAACCAAATAATTGGTATATCTGACTAAATCAATCACATCAGAGAACAGAAACCACTCAATACCAACTACCACACTGCACAATTGTGACAAAACTAAATCTGCAGTTCTCTCACTCCATACTGACAATGCTCAGCAACACAGAGGAAATGCTACCTGCAGCCACCAGCTTTAAAACATCTTACCCTGCTGCACAGTGCAACATTCAGATCCCCAACTCACTTCACATACCACTGAAGCATGACAGCTCAGCAAGTTTTCCTGTGCTGTCAAAGCCATATGATGTAATTAAGAGCTCAGTTGGATGTATCTACTCTCCACTGTGCAGTTACACTCTAAGAAAGTGGACTTTTTCCAGACAAAATTCTCTAAATGTCAGCCTGATCCTAATGATGAAGGTAGAAGACAGCTAAACCTATGAGAGAACCAAGAGTCCAAGCTGATTCTAAGGTGGTTGCAGAATGGAAATGACCAGTAAGTGACCCACAGATGAATATCTCTTTCTTAGAGGAAGAAGGGACAGCAATGGCATGAAAGAAGAATACAACTGGGTAGAAAACTCCATGATGAAACACTAACAAAAGAGAAGGGTCCCTGAATATACTGGCGTTCTAGAGCTGCAACAACTCACTGGAGAGGAACACACATCTTTTTGTTTCCTCTCTAAGCAGGTAGATACGCTTCCCAATCTTTTAACTCCACATTAATCACCACCTCCACAGGAAAGCATTCCTATAGGACATGACAAACAGCCAATCAAAGAAAGTCCTCAAAGAACACACTCCCATCCTCGTTTCCTAATAACATACTCAACAAATGAGTATGAAACTGAGTTAAAGCATTTTCCTCTAAGACTGTGTGCTGGATTTGGCTAGGATAGAGGAAATTTCCTTCACAGTTGCTGGTATGGGGCTGTGTTTGGGATTTTTGTGCTGAAAACTGTTGATAACACAAATGTTTTCATTACTGCTGCACTGCACTTACACAGAACGTAAGGCATTTTTTGCCTTTTTGCCTTGGGACAGTTGACCCCCGCTGGCCCAAGGAATGTCCCATATGGCATCATGCTCAGCACTGTCCTAGGCTGAAAATGTAAGATGTGCCCAAA
>VYXD01016931.1:11235-27071 GCA_013397195.1 Hylia prasina | reverse complement strand
CCCCCCCAAAAAAATTCCCATTTTCCCACCATTTCCCACCTCATAGGAGCGTTTCCCGGGGCAGAGCAGCTGGAAGCAGCATTTTTTCCGGGAATCTTTCCGGAGCTGGGAATCCAGGCGGGCCTGGTAGCGCTCGATGGGAAAGGAGCCTTTGGGCTGCTTGCCTGGGAAAAGGGAATTGGTCAAAATTTGGGATTTTCCAGCTTTTTTCCACCCCTGGATGTGGCACGGGGCAGGGTTTATCCATGGAGGGAAACTGAGGCACGCGGCGGGAAAATTCCAGGAAAATTCCCGAAAAATTCTGGGAAATTGAGGTGGACGGGAAATTCTGGGCCAGGAAAATGGGCCACAGAATTCTGGGAAAGGGGAAACGGCTGCGAAATTCCGGGAAAGGAGAATGGCTGGAGAATTCTGGGAATGGGAAACGGCCAGGAAAAATCCAGGAAAGGGAAATGGCCGGAAAAATCCAGGAAAAGAGGAATGGCCAGAAAATTCCCTTTGCTCCAACGGAAAAAATCCCGAATCCGGCTGGGATTTCCCCTTTCCAGGAGCCGGGAATTGAAGTTTTCCTTCCTCGGATCCCTCTTTTCCACCCAAAAGTTGGGAATTCTTCTCCCACTCACTTTTCTCATTGGCGTAGTAGAGGAAATTCCGTTGGGTGAGGACACACCAGCGCTCGTGCCACTCGGAGCCGAAAAAGCTGGGCTCTGGAAAACAGGGAAAAAGTGGGAAAAATCGGGAAAAATCAGGAAAAGTGGGGGAAATCCTCCTTTTTATCCCTTCGGGATGCGTTTCTCGTGGATTCAATGCGGCCAGGGAACGCGTTTGGGGTTAAATCCCTGGAAAATGTCCTTCAGGCGGAGGTTAGCGGGAGTTAAGCCAGGCCTAACTCGGAGCTCAGCTCAGGGAAAAAGCAGGATCTGTTTCTGCCTCTTCCCATCAATAATTCCCGAGAAAATCCCATTAGGGAAGGGAATAATTTGTGGCTTTCACGGGAAAAGGGAGATAAGGCCGAGGATGATTCCAAGCCCGGCTCTTATCTCCACATTAAATGCGGGATGATCCCGAATCCCTGGAGCTTTTCCCGGCTTTTTCTCCTCATTAGTTTTGCCCTCCAGGCCTGGGCTGGGCTTAATTTAATTCCAGGATTTAATTTGGATGCTCTGGAAAAGGGAATGAGCCCAGCAAGGCATTGGAAAAAACCTGGAAGCTCCTGCGGGTGGAAATCTGTGGATTTCCTCTGTTTTCCTGGGGTTTTTAGGCTGGGAATTTGGGGTTTCCCAAATGTTGAGGCGGCAGCCCCAGATCTTCTCCTGGAATTCCAGGTTTTACCTCGGGATCTCTTCTCCAGGTATCCTTGCTTCAAAATATTCCCAGAATCCTGGACGGGCCTTGGGATCTCCTCCAGGCCTGCAGGGAGCAAAGGAAAGAAAAATCTTGGGATTTGCCATTCCCACATTCCAAGGTTTCCAGCTCCTTTCTTTGGGGAAACAGTGCTGGGGGTGGAAATCCCGGTTTATCCCGATCCTGCTGATATTCCCAGGACTGGGAATAGGGAACAGGGTCTTGGAATTCCAGGATTCAGTGGGATGAGGCCGGAGCTGCCCTTTTTCCCTGGAATCTGGTTGGGTTGTGGACATGGAAAACCCCATTCCCATGGAAAACCCCATTCTCATGGAGAACCCAATTCCCATTGTGGATCACGGCTCTGCCCCTGGAATCTCATCCCAGAGTCTGGAAGGGCTCTGCCATTCCCAGCACATCCCAAAAACCTGGGAATCCTGGGATAGTGGGAGGTGACCCTGGATGAGATTTAGGATCCCATCCATCCCAAATTATCCCATAATAAATCCATATAAAAATGAAGAATAAGGAAATAAAAATATAAAAATACATAAAAATACAGATCCACAACTTAAAAATCCCTGGAATTCTTTCCCTGTCCCCTCTCTTCCCCAGTCCCAACATTCCGAGCCCGGCCCTGCCCGGCCGAGCCCTCCCTGATCCACAATGAGCTGGAAAATCCTAAATCATTCCCTAATGGAGCGTCCATCCCATCCATCAGCGGGCGGGAATTCATCCCCATTAATTCCCTAATCCATGATAAACTTCCCGTCCTTTCCTGTCCGCGCGGGGACTCCGTAAATCCCGACTTTTGCTCCGGCTCCACCGGAGCGTTCAGGTGTGCTCCGACCATTCCTCGTTAGCCCGACGGCCTCATTTTCCCGGGAATGGCCTTGGAGGCCTCGTTTTCTGGGAATGGAGAGGTCTTGGAGGCCTCGTTTTCCTGGGAATGGCCTTGGAGGCCGCATTTTCCCGGGAATGGCCTTGGAGGCCTCATTTTCCCAGGAAGGGCCTTGGAGGCCTCGTTTTCCTGGGAAGGGCCTTGGAGGCCTTGTTTTCTGGGAATAGAGGGGTCTTGGAGGCCTCGTTTTCCCGGGAAGGGCCTTGGAGGCCTCATTTTCCCGGGAAGGGCCTTGGAGGCCTCGTTTTCCTGGGAAGGGCCTTGGAGGCTCCATCCCTGAGGTGGCAAACTTGGGAATTCCTGAGGGAACAAATTTGGGTATTCCAGAGGCAGCAAACGTGGGAATTTCAGAGGCAGCAAAAAACTCGGGAATACCAGATGTGGGAAATTCAGGAATTCTAAAGGCAACGAACTTGGGAATTCCAGAGGTGGCAAACTCAGGAATTCCAAAGGCAANGGCCTTGGAGGCCTCATTTTCCCAGGAAGGGCCTTGGAGGCCTCGTTTTCCTGGGAAGGGCCTTGGAGGCCTTGTTTTCTGG
This sequence comes from Hylia prasina, assembly GCA_013397195.1. Lineage (NCBI taxonomy): Eukaryota > Metazoa > Chordata > Aves > Passeriformes > Sylviidae > Hylia > Hylia prasina. The sequence continues at coordinate 24,287 of VYXD01016931.1, read as the reverse complement.
GAATAGAGGGGTCTTGGAGGCCTCGTTTTCCCGGGAAGAGCCTTGGAGGCCTCATTTTCCCAGGAAGGGCCTTGGAGGCTTCATCCCTGAGGTGGCAAACTTGGGAATTCCTGAGGGAACAAATTTGGGTATTCCAGAGGCAGCAAAAACTCAGGAATTCCAGATGTGGGAAATTCAGGAATTCTAAAGGCAACGAACTTGGGAATTCCAGAGGTGGCAAACTCAGGAATTCCAGATGTGGGAAATTCAGGAATTCTAAAGGCAACGAACTTGGGAATTCCAGAGGTGGCAAACTCAGGAATTCCAGATGTGGGAAATTCAGGAATTCTAAAGGCAACGAACTTGGGAATTCCAGAGGTGGCAAACTCAGGAATTCCAAAGGCAACAGATTTGGGAATTCCAAAGGTAAGAAACCGGGCAATTCCAGAGGTGGCAAACTCAGGAATTCCAGAGGCAACAAATTTGGGAATTCCAAAGGCAATAAACTTGGGCCAACTCCCCGCAGTGGGGCAAATCCAGGGGGGATCCAGCCCTTCTTGGAATTCTGCCCAAGGTGAGGCTTGGCAGAGCTGGGGAGCAGCTTCCATAAATCCCTGCTCATCCCGGGAATCCGCAGAACGCCGGGATCGCCCCCCCCCCGCCCCCGCATCCGGCNACCCCCCCCGCCCCCGCATCCGGTCGGGAAGCGCGGCCGGAGCACCACCGCGGCTTTTCCGTCTTCCTGATAAGGAGCTCATCCATCAGGGAGAAGGGCGGGAAGGGGGTTGGATTTATCGGGAATGTGTCATTCCCTCCACACGCCCCGCGGGATAAATGGATCCTCCATCATTCCCGCCCGCTCCGCACCTGCGGCCGCGCGCGCTCCGGGAGAAGCGGAGCCAAGGATTTGATGGATTTTCCCGGCTTTAATGAACGTAAACAAACAAAGGAGAGAGGGAAACATCAAATAATTCCCGTGACAGCTCCCAAAAGGAGCCGGGAGAGCGGGAAGCGCTTCCCAAAGGGAGCCGCGTTTGATGTGGGATCGGGATTTGTAAACAGCAGCAGCTCTGGATCGCGCCTTATCCAAATATTTCCCTTTCCCAGCGCCGGCTGAAAGTCGGGATTGACGGCTTTGGACTCTTCAACTTTCAGCTTTCACCCCGCGGCTCCGGAGGGAGGGAGAGGGGGAGAGGCCTCCCCGTTCCCGCTGGAATTTGTTCCTGAATTTCCCCTTGGAAAAGCTGACGTGGGGCACCTGGAGATCAAAGTCCCAGTGCTGCTTTCCCCACGGCATTCCTGGTTTTCCAGAGGGCCCCAAGCCCCTCCAGGGATCTGTCGGCCTCAAAGGAGGGAGGGAGGAGTGACCCCAATTCCTGACGGGATTTGTTCCTGACTTTCCCCTTGGAAAAGCTGATATGGGGCACCTGGAGGTCAAACTGGTCCCATTCTTCCCGCTCATTCCCCGTTTTCCAGAGGGTCCCGAGCCCCTCTAAGGACCCCACAGCCCCAAAAGGAGCGAGTGGAGGAGGGAGAGAGGGAATGGGAGGGATGAGCCCCATTCCTGCCGGGATTTGTTCCCAACCTCCCCGTGGAAAAGCTGGTGTGGGGCACCTGGAGATCAAAGTGGAGCCGCTCATTCCCGTTTTTCCAGAGGGTCCTGAGCCCCTCCAGGGACCCCTCTGGTCACAGCCCTCGCCCATCCCATCCCGTTATCCCATCCTATCCCATCCCATCCCGTTACCCCATCCTATCCCATCCCATCCCGTTATCCCATCCTATCCCATCCCATCCTGTTATCCCATCCCGTTATCCCATCCCGTTTCATTGATTCCATTGATCCCACTGATCCCATCCCAAGTCATTGTTCCCAACCCATTGATCCCATCCCAACCTATTGATCCCACTGATCCCGCTGATCCCATTGATCCCTTATCCCCTCCCATCCCTTTTTTCCCGGGTCAGGAGCTGTCCGTGAATCAATCCCAGAGGGATGAACCTGCCCCAGCCGTGGATAAACAGGATTTGGGATGCTGAGCCACGGGAGCAAATCCCAAATCCCAGTGGGATCCCCTGCCTGGCCGCCCCTTTTCCTTATTCCCAACAGGGGCAGCGATCCCAGGGAAAATCCCAAATTCTGGGGAGCTGAGGGTGTCACAGAGCAGGAATTCCACGTTTAACCCCGAGCAGCAACGAGGCTGAAATTCGGGAATAAAAGGAAGGGAATGAAAGAACCTTCCTGCCATAAATATCCCGGGAATTGCCACCCGGGTTCTGGGGTTACATCCTGGCTCTTTAAAAACACATCCCAAGAAAATCAAGCACTTCCATCACCTTTCCCGGGAATATTTACGGCCTCTGGGAAGGGCTTGCCAGCAGAATTCCCACTTGGAATTATCAAGGAGCCGGCAAAGGTCAGCGCAGGGATGGAGGCGGCTGAAGGATTTCCCTCCCGAGGTTCCAAGGCCGGGACATCCCAACCCTGGAGCCTCCCAAGGGATTCTCCCGGGGTTTGGGGTCGCGTCTCCGGGGCAGGAATTCAGGGAAGGGCCGTGTCATTCCAAGATTTTGCCACAAGGAAGCAGCAGAAGCTCAGGATTGGAGCCGGGAGCGGGAGCGGCCCCGGCGGGAGCGGCAGCGGGGGGCTGGGATCCCAATTCCCAAATTTCCCACCCTAAAAAGGGGCTGGGAACCCCGGCTTGGATCCCAATTCCCAAATTTCCCAACCCTAAAAGGGGCTGTGCTGCTCCCTAAAATCGCCCGTCCCTTTTCCCATCCCTTTTCCTGTCCTTTTTCCTGTCCCTGTCCTCGTCCCTTTCCCAGGGGTTCCAGCCCCCACCTTTCCCCCAGTTTTGGGGTGGCAGCTCCCTGTCCCCATTCCCGCTAGGAATTCCAAGGGAAGCAGAGAGAGGGTTTGCAACCTGTCCCCATCCCTGTCCCCATCCCTGTCCCCATCCCTGTCCCCATCCCTGTCCCCATCCCTGTCCTTTTTCCTGTCCCTTCCCATTCCAACTCTGTCCCTCCAAACCCTTTTCCCATTTCAGGATGGCAGCTCCGTGCCCCATTCCCGTTGGGAATTCCAAGGGATGGGGGTTGGCAGGTCCCTGTCCCTGTCCCCCCAAACCCTTTTCCCATTTCAGGATGGCAGCTCCGTGCCCCATTCCCGTTGGGAATTCCAAGGGATGGGGGTTGGCAGGTCCCTGTCCCTGTCCCCCCAAACCCTTTTCCCATTTCAGGATGGCAGCTCCGTGCCCCATTCCCGCTGGGAATTCCGAGGGCAGCGCCAGCTCCTCTCCCTCCCTTTCCCTCTCCTGACCTCATCACTTTTTCCCCCCTCTCCAAAAGTGCTGAACCGCAGCTTTCCCCAGGAATTATTTATCCGCGGGAGAAATGATTAAAAAAATTATTGGGAAAAAAAAGGGAGATAAAACAAAACATCGATCGCTCCGGCCGCATCCGCCTCTGGAAAACGCTGGGAAGTGACAGCGGATAAAGGATGGAGGGGCCGGAAAAACAGGGAGCTGCTTTTTATGGCAGCTCGGGTTCCCTCAAAGTCATAAATCCGGGATGTTATGGATCGGGAGCTTATCGGGAAAAGCTCCAAATGCGGTGGGGTTTGGGGACCTTTGGGTAGAAATCCGGGAGGGATCGGAGCTCCAGGAGCCCAAAATCCAGGTGGGATCAGGGGCTCGGGTCGAGGGGTGACATTGAGGCTTCGTCCCAAAATCCCGGTTGGATTACAGCTCCAGATCCCAAATCCAGGTGGGATCAGGACTCCAGGACCCAAAGTCCCAGTTGGATCAGGGTTTTGGGATCATGGGGGAACATTGGGACCTTACCTCAAAATCCAGGTGGGATCTGGGATCAGGGCTCCAGATCCCAAATCCAGGAGGGATCAGGGCTCCAGATCCCAAATCCAGGAGGGATCAGGGCTTCAGATCCCAAATCCAGGAGGGATCAGGGCTTCAGATCCCCAAATCCAGGAGGGATCAGGGCTCCAGGATCCCAAAATCCAGGAGGGATCAGGGCTCCAGATCCCGAAATCCAGGTGGGATCAGGGCTTCAGATCCCAAATCCAGGACGGATCAGAGCTCCAGATCCCGAAATCCAGGTGGGATCAGAGCTCCAGGATCCAGGGTGGACATTGGACCCTTATCCCAAAATCCAGAGATGTGGGATTGTACAGAACCCCAGGACACTTCTCCCATGGGATTGGAGCCCGGATCTGAGCCGGGACGATCCCAAACTTTCCCCTCCGGGCTGTTCCCTCATTCCCCCATCCCCTGGGAAGGGAGGACGGGAACAGCACCGGGAATTTGTAACCCCGCGCGCGGAGCTGACATTTATGGGGGCCCTAAATTGCAAAAGTGAGGATTTTATTGCTCTCTCCGTCAAAAACTCCGGCTCCATCCGAGGCCCGGGAAATGTGGGATCGATATCCCGGCCTTTAATATCATCCCAGAAAACAACAAAAAAAATCATTATCCTGTTATTTTTATGACGGAATTACGGCTGAAAAATGGGAGCTGGGGGCGGTTTCCATTTCCTCGGCCGATTTTTGAGGAGTTTTTCCCTCCCCTCTGGATCAAATCCCGCCAGGATGGGAAGTGGGATTTGGGTGGGGATGGGAAGGGCCCGGCTCTGCTCTGGGATGGGAATTTTGGGAGCCCCAAACCTCCGGGATGGGATTTTGGGAGGTCCACATTTCCAGGATGGGGATTTGGAAGCCCCAAAGCTCCGGGATGGGAATTTTGTGAGTCCCACAGCTCTGGGATGGGAATTTGGTGAATCCCAGAGATCCCCACAGCTCTGGGAGGGGAATTTCCAAAATTTCCAGAGCCCCAAAACTCTGGGATGGGGGTTTGGGAGCTCTGCAGTTTCAGGGTGGGATTTTGGGAGCTCCCAAACACTGGGATGAAGATTTTTGGGAGCCCCAGATCTCTGGGATGGGAATTTTGGGAGCCTCGGACCCCTCCTGACCCTCGGCAGGACAAACTCACCCTCACAAAGTCCCAGGTGGGGAGCGGATTCCCAGCGGGAGAGAATTCCCGATGTCCCGCTGGGGCCTTGGTGGAGTCACCTCCGCCTGTCCCCGTGTGGGATTCCCGGGATTTATGGGATGGGCGAACACGGAGCCGAGACCTCGATGTCGCTTGGGAAGCAGGAATGCAACGGATCCGGGATGATTCCTTGGGATCCATCCCATTATCCCACCTCCCCCTGCAGGTGCTGGGAGGTCGGGATTGGGAAATGCCAGCCTGGGGCACGGCGGCACTTTTGGATTCCCGGGATTTATGGAACGGGGGAACACAGGGAGAGTCAAATCCTTGGCCTCACTTCGGAACCAGGAATGAGACGGACCCGGGATTGTTCCTTGTGATCCATCCCATTATCCCAGCTCCCATTCCAGCTGCTGGGAGACCGGGATTGGGACAGGAAATCCCAGCCTGGAGCACACCGGCACATCCGGGACGCTCCAGCACGTTTGGATTCCTGGGATTTATGGAATGGGGGAACACAAGGAAAGCCAAATCCTCAACTCCACTTTGGAACCAGGAATGAGACGGATCCGGGATGGTTCCTAGGATCCATCCCATGATCCCACCTCCCATTCCAGCTCTCAGGGATAGATCCAGTGGCCTCCTTCCCAATCCCAGGGATGTCCCAGCACATCTGGATTCCCGGGATTCGTGGAACATGGAGCCAACGCCTCCTCCTCACCCCGGAACCAGGAACGAGGCAGATCCGGGATGGTTCCTGGGATCCATCCCATCATCCCACCTTTTTCCAGCCTCCACGGGGGTGGCTCCGGTGCACGGAACGCCGGGATCCGGGCGATAAATCCCAGCCTGGAGCAGCATCCCGGCAATCCCCGGGAATCCTCTCCATGCCCTCTTCATTATCCCATTCCCAGCGGGAAGTTCGGAGCTCCTTCCCGGCTCCTGCTATAAAAAAGTGATGGATGGTCGGGAAAGCTCCGGGAGTTCATCCATTCTCCCATTAAATTTTCCTTTAATTGGTCTCGGAGTCAATCAGGAACTCGCCGGGCAGTGAATTAAGGAAAAGAAAAAGAGGGAAAAATCCACGGAGCCGAAGGGAGGGGTCTTTGTGCTGTTGGTGGATTAAAAAATGCTGGATTTGCTTCCAGAGGGGCTGGAATTTCACACTGGGAGAGTCCCGCACGGACTGAGGGATGTCCAGGAGCGCGGAATCAGCCAAGTGCTGCCAAATAACCACAAAATCCTTGGAAAACGCCAGGAAATCTGGACAGGAGCGACAATGAAGAGATGGGAGAGGGAGGATGGGAACGGCCTTGCTGGATAACGAATCCATGATATTTCCTGGCACTGGGACAGCATTCCCGAGGCCTGGAAAGCTCTGGGAATGCACAGCAGGAATCCCTGGATTGGGAGCAGGCTGGGAATGAGCCGGGGCAAAGCCAAGGACGGCACTTGGGAAGTGCCTGGAGACCCATCCCGAGTTTTCCGGGAATACTCGAGGACCAATTTACCACGGAGAATTCCTAAAATTCCATTGGAAACCTGGAGCGGGAAAAGCCGGGATGGCCAGGGGGATGTGGGGACAGCAGGGACATTCCAGGGCCATTCCAGGGACATTCCAGGGCCATTCCAGGGCCATTCCAGGGCCATTCCAGGGACATTCCTACGGGAATCCAACTCCCTCATCCCTTCGGATGGGTCCAAAGTTTGTGATTGGCACATCCCAACCCCACCCGAGCCAGGGCAGGATCTTCCCTTCCGGAATGTTCTTTCCTTCCCACTTCCCCCATTTCTTATGGAATTTTAAGGAGCAGAATCAACTCATGTTCTTCTCGTCCCCATTTCCCCTGTTTTCATGAAATTTCAAGGAGAAGAGTGAATCCATTTTTTCCTCTTCCAGCTTTCCCCGTTTCTCATGGAATTTCAAGGAACAGAATCAAAGCGCATTTTCTTCCCCATTTTCCCCATTTCCTTGGGATTTCACGGAGCGGGATCCAGCCTCTCCCTGCCCCACACCCACCTGCCACCCCTGGGGCTCAGCTCCGTCCCTCGGGAGCCCCGGGAGCGGCTCCGTCCCTCGGGAACACCGGGAACGGCTCCATTCCCCCCTTTCCAGGAGCCCTAAATCTCCCGGCGGGAGATTTACGATTCCCATTCCCGTTCTTTACTGCAAATCCAATCGGGCAGTAATGGTGGAACACGGGAACGCCGTCACCCAGGGCTGATGGCTCCCATAAAACCGATGTCATTCCAAACGGATGAGTTTATAAACGGGAACAAACCCTCGGCGCTGACAGGAACATGAAACCCATTCACCATTTAAACACTTCCCATTTTTTATCCCGGCGCCTCGGCGCCGTTCCGAGGATTCGCGGCTGCCGGGGGACGCGGAGGGCGGAGGGGATGGGCTCGGAATCCCAAAACTGGGATTAAAATCACTCTGGATCTGCTCAGTGCCCAGCAGGATTTGTCCCTTTGACACTTCGGAAAGGCTCCCAGCCATCCCAGATTATCCCAGGATTCCAAAAAATCCTAAAACCAGCCCTAAACAAACTCGGATCTCAACATGCAGCAGGATTTATTCCTTCACCGCTTCGGGAAAGCTCCCAGCCATCCCAAATTATCCCAAGATTCCCAAAATCCTAAAACCAGCCCTAAAACCCACTGGACCTGCTCAGCATCCAGCAGGATTTATCCCTTTTCCAGTTTGGAAAAGCTCCCAGTGATCCCAAAGTCCCCCGAAATCCCAAAACTGGCCCTAAAACCACCTTGGATCTCAGCATCCAGCAGGATTTATCCCTTTCCCACTTTGGAAAGGCTCCCAGCGATCCCAAATGATCCCTGATTGTCTCCATGGCGACGGGCGGGAACAAATCCCCTTCCAGGTGTGTTTGGATTGTTCCTCCCGGAGATTTTCCGGCCTCTCCGGGGCCCTTTCGGCACCTCCTCATTTCCCGGAGCAAATATTTATGGAATATTGTCCTGGAGNGCGGGGGGGGGGAAGGGGGAGAGCTCCACCTGCTCCCAGAAATCCGTGGGGTTTTCCTCTGGGAGTTTATGCCGGAAAAACAGGGAAAATCCCAAACTGGGAATCATGGGATGGTTTGGGATGGAAGGGTCTGAAATCCCATCCCATTCCCATCCCATTCCATGGGCAGGGACAATTCCCCTTATCCCAGGGTGCTCCAGCCTGACCTGGGAGAATTCCAAGGATTTCTTTCCACAGTCCCACCCAAATTTCCCCTTTTCCACTTGGAACACCTTCCCTGTGTCCTGTCATCCCAATTCCCAAGGAAAATATCCAGGATATTCCCTGAAGGATGGGGAATGTCCCTGCCTGGTGCTGCATCCCAGAAAAAGTGGGAAAATCCTGTTTTCCCTCTCCAGTGATGGATTTTCTCCCCCTGGAAAACTGGGATAACACTCCTGGAAGTGCCTGCTGATCCTCAGTGCCAGTGGGAAAACAGCTGGAATTTTTCCTGGTTATTCCAGGGATTAGGATGGGAACGATCCTCAATCAGCCGAATCCAACTTTTTTCCTTGGGAAAAAGGAGTTGGAATATCTTTGGCTCCTCCAGCCAAATCCATGGGAGGATTCCTTTGGAGAGATCCGTGATCCCTGAGGAATCACAGAATGGGATTGGGATGGGAGCGACCTCAAAGCCCAGAATTCCAGAATTCCAGGAATTCCGAATCCAGGATCTCATTCCAACCCCGTCCCGCCGGAGCAGGCTCCAGTGATCCACGGATAAAACCATGGGGAGAAGAGAAGGAAAAGAATTCCCACACAAACATCCTGGAAGCGACTTTTCCGGATCCCCATCCCGGATCCGGGGCGTTCCCGGTGCCCGCGGATCCCGCCTGGATCTCCTCCCTTCCCTCCTTCCTTCCTGCCCTGGGAACGGCCTGGAATCCTGGCCCCAAGGGAAGGAAGCGGCACCGGAGCCTCCGGCCGTAAATCCCAGCCCATCCCATGGAAATTCCGGAGTTTCCTCCTTCCCTGAGCAAATTCCGAGGCTTTGGCTCCATCCTTGTTTTTACTGGGGATGGGAGCAGCATTCCCTAAAAAGGGAATTTCCCAGCCCTTCCCTAAAAACGGAATTTCCAACCCCCCCAAAAAAAACACCAGGAAAAGCTGGAGCAGCCTCTGGATCCACCCCAGGAAAACCTCTGGAATATTCATAGCAGGGATCCCAAAATCCCGGGATTAATTAAACCCCCTAAAAAATAACAATTCATTAATGACAGGCTGGCACTAATTAGGACAAGAAGCTTCTGTTCCTACAGTTTTCCAAAGGTTTTCCCCGTCCTGCCCAGGGAATGGATGTCCTGGAACAGTTTCAGCTGGGATTTGGAGGGATCCGGGATAAAACCTGGGAATTTGGAGGAGGGATTGAGCTGAAACCCGGGATTTGGGATGTCCCAGCTCCTTCCCACATTGCAGGAACATGGGAACTTGGGAATCATCCCTAAATCCCATTTGGGGGGGATTGAGGCCCAGTTTTCCCACCACAAACCAGGAAAACCACAAAAAACTCGGGAATCCTCCCTAAATCTCTTTTTTTATTTAGGGAACTGAGGCCCAGTTTTCCCAGCACAAACCAGGAAAACCACAAAAAACTCGGGAATCATCCCTAAATCCCATTTAGGAATCATCCCTAAACCCCTTTTTTTGGGGATTGAGGTGCAGTTTTCCCACTACAATCTGGAAACACTCGGGAATCCTCCCTAAATCCCTTGTGGGAATCATCCTTAAATCCCTTTTGGGAATCATCCTTAAATCCCTTTTGGGAATCATCCCTAAATCCCTTTTTTGGGGGGATTGAGGCCCAGTTTTCCCACCGCAAACCGGGAACACCCCAAAAAAACCAGGAATTTTTCCCGGGCTCATCCCTTGGCTGTTTAACCAAGCCATTTTTTCAGGAAAATCTCCAATCCCGAGGGACGGATTTTTCTCCTTTTCCGCCCGGGAGCCGCTCGGCTCCGATGTTTTCCAGGATGAACGGCCCGAGCCGGAGCCCTCCGTTTTTTCCCAAGCCTTCAAATTCCACTAAATTTCCTTTTCCCTGGAAGAACTCCGCAGAATCCCATAAAAGATGATTTATCCGCCTGCGTGAGCTGCACGGAACCGCAATTTCCAGGATAAATGCCGGGTGTAAATTGTTGTTTATGTCGGATTCCGACTGTCTTTACGAGTTTTCCCGAGAAAACGGGATCTTCCCGGATTTATTTCTTCCATCGGAGCCTCTTCTGCTCGCGGAGGAATGCTCCAGATTGGGGGCTTGGCTGGGAATCGCCTTTTCCCCACTTTTTTTTCCCCAGGTGGGAATTGTGGGAATTCCGGGATTTGGGATGAGTTTGAATCGGGAGAATTGAAGGGAATGAGGGGCCATTCCCAGGGTTTTAATCTGAGGATTCTCTGGAAAATCTTGGTTAGGGGAAGGCTCATTCCCATCCGAAGTTTGGACACGGCAAGGGGAGAATTCCTTGGGAATCTGGGTGGGAAAAGTTCCCACTCGTTCCCACCCTCATTCCCACCGGAAATCCGGTCACAGCAAGAGGAGGAGCCTTCAGGAATTTCCCTGGGAAAAAAACCAAAAACCTCCATTCCCACCCAAAATCCAGCCCCAGGGAGGGGGAATCCCTCAGGAATCTGCACCTGGATATCCATGAGGATGCTCCAAGGCACCTCCCTGAATCCAGCCCCAGTGGAGAATCCCATGGGAATTTCCCTGGGAAAAATCCCTCATTCCCACCCAAAATCTGGCCACAGCAAGTGGAGAATTCCTCGGGAATCTGGGTGGGAAAAACTCCTCGTTCCCATCCTCATTCTCACTGGAAATCCAGCCTCAGCCAGTGGAGAATCCCTCTGGAATTTCCCTGGGAAAAGCTGCTCATTCCCACCCAAAATCCAGCCCCAAAGGGCAGAGAACCCCTTGGGAATCTTCCTGGAATGCCGGGATGCAGAGATGGGAGGCGAAATGCGACAAATCCAGAGAAATCCCAGGAAAAACAAATCCCAAATTCTTCCACACCTCAGGAATCACCCAGAGCCCAATGGGGACCCCAATCCGTCCCTCCCCTGCTTCCAGAGGGAAGGGATCCAACCCACTCCCTGGATTCTCCCGAAAAACCAGCACAGCCCCCAAACCCGAGGAGACTTTTCCTCCAGCGGAAAAGCCGGGAAAAGGTCAGGGAGCGGGAAAAATAATAAGATTTTCTAACGGCTTCCTTCGGAGCAAAATATTATCAGTTCTCCCGCTTTTTTTCCGGGTTTTATGGAAGGAGATTCTGCCAATTCCAAAGAAAAAGGAGGATTAAAATGAGCTTCTGCACCTTCGGGGGCCCATTTGGAAGTTTTACTGTACGGAGCTGACAGGAAAAATCGGGAATTAATATCCCGGAGCCGCTTCCGAGCTGCAATAGCAATTATTGGACTCCGTGTCCCTGGATAAATAATGGGGCCATTCCGCTAATTAGCTCCGACGATCCCGGCTCCGTGGAAATCCTCCCCCGCCCGGAAAAACAACGGCGGGTTTTTGGGAATGGCGGGTTTTTTTTTCCCCCCGCCTGGGAAAACCGTGGAAAAATCCAGGAGTTGTCCGGGCGGAGAGTGGGAGGTGCCGTCGGAAAAATCGGGGATGTTAATGGGGAATTAAAAATGTTATTCCTAATAAATTATCCCGGTGATTCTTGCTCCGTGGAAATCCTCCCCTGCCTGGAAAAGCGACGCCGGATTTTTTGGGAATGGCGGTTTTTTCCCACCTGGGAAAATCGTGGAAAAATCCTGGAAAAACCCGAGTTTTTTCCAGGTTTGGGTTTAGAATGGGAGGTGCTGTTGGAATAATTGGGAATGTTAATAGGGAATTAAAAATGTTCTGGATTGTCGGTTATTCCTAATAAAATTATGATTCCTGTTCCCGCGCGACTCCATTAATTCCAGAGGCGTTCACCGGGAGCAGAGCTCGGAATTAATTAATCAATCAATCAATCAATCAATCAGCGTCCCGGGATGGTTTTCCCACTTCAAATCCTGATTTTTTTTTTTTAATTATTCCCTAATTATTTCAGGGCTTTGGGGTTGCAACAGGAGCTGCTGTTCTCCAGCATATCCCGATTTATCCCAAGGAAAAACGGGATCTCCACCTCCAACCCATCTTCACCCCCCCGGATTCCCAGGATTGCAGCCTCATCCCGAATATTCCAGAGTTCAAATATCCAAACCTGGGTTTTTCGGGATGTTAAATCCCCCTTTTCTCACTTTTTCCCCACGTCCCGTCCATCCCAGATTTTCCATAGGATCAGATCCCACTCCAAGTGCTCCTTGGGATTCTTGGGATCGTATTCCAAACTCCCCGAATTCCCAATAATCCACTGGTCCCAGAGATTACCCCGAATCCACCTTTTCCAAAGGGTTTGGAGCAGGGAAGCAAAACTTCATCCCAGAAATTTCTCTTTTTTAAAAGCCTTGATGATCCAAGAAATTCCAGGTGCTGAAAAATTCCCAGCTCATTCCAGGCTTGGAATTCCAGCAATTCCTTATTCCCTTCCCAGCCCATCCGGATCCGCCAAAACCAAGGGAATGCTGAGGATGATTCCGGGGTTTTTTAAGGTGAAACATGGAAAACTCGCCACATCCTACATCCCAAATCCCAGATCCTGCATTCCAGATTTCTCATCCCAAATCCTAAACCTCTCATCCCACATCCCGAATCCCACATCCCTTATCCAAAATCCTGCATCCCAGATTTCTCATCCCAAGTCCCTTACCCCAAATCCCTCATCCCAAATCCCAAATCCCTCGTCCCAAATCCCAAATCCTTCTCCTACATCCCTTATCCCAAATCCCGTATCCCGCTCCCATATCCCGGCTCCGCAGGCAGGGGGCAGTGGCGCCATTTCCCGACGAACATTCCCAGCTGGAATCTCCGAAGTGGGAAGAGGAGGGGGGAGAAGGGCGGGGAACGAACCCCCCAAAAAGACCCCGGGAATTCTCTCCCTCCGTGGATCCGCAGATCCCAAAAAATCCCTCTGCGGCGGGGGGGGGTGGAGGCAATCCCCGAGAAAATCTGG
>VYXD01016929.1:16905-40890 GCA_013397195.1 Hylia prasina | reverse complement strand
AGGGAAGGGAAGGGAAGGGACCAGAATAGTATCAAATCCATAGAAAATTCTGGATCTTTCCTCTCAAGTTTCTATTTACTTTCTAAAGTCAAATCCTTCTCAAGTGGAGCCACATTCCCTCCTGCCTAAGGAAATTATATCATTTAAGCATTAGCAACTGTTTTTGGAGATAAATCTGGAGATTTGTTCATAGTATGTTCACGAGACATTTCACTCATTCAGCTGCTCACTAGGCAAACAGTGTAACCAGGTGCATAACTCTAGGCATATGAATAACACATTGAATAAATCACGATTCCTCTGGCTTATCAGATACCTTTTCAATCCCTGCATGTAAAAGGATCTAAATTATAAACAGTGGAGGAAGCACTAGTCAGTTTTTAATTTTAAGGTAATTTGACGGAAGCTGAAAATGAGATTATATATTAAAATTCATATCTGTATAGGAATACCCAAAAAAAAACTACTAATGCTGAAAGCACCATCACCTCTGAATTTTTTAGAGAGAAGAAAGGCAAAAAGTAAATCAAAATAAATAACAGAGTTGTTGGCAAACTCAAATGATCACAAAAGAACCTGGAGAAAAGCCCCAAACCACCCACCTTAATGTCTCAATTAAGCACTATGGGAGATAGCCAAAAGACCTGTTTTACTGGAAGTAGTCTGGCAAAAGAGAGTTAGAAACAACATCAATATCTACTTTGTAGTGCAACCTAATGATCTGAAGAAAAACAGGCTATGAGACTTTCTTATTCCTACCAAAAAAGCCAACAATTCTTGTTTCAAACCACACTTTAATATATGCATTTTCCCTCACTAGAATAATATCTGTTTCACACTTAATTTTAGATCACTCAGGGTGCTTATTTTTTGTTGGATTTGCTGGTTGTTTTTACAATGTAGGGTGCCCTTCAGAGAAAGATAGAGATATTCCTTATATTCATGCAGAAGCACTTGTGGCACATGTAGCTTAACAGGACTTTTTCTAATTGCCTGAAATTCCCATACACAAACACAGCAAAAAGAACAGCCAAAAAAAGTAAAGACGGGAAAATAAAGTATTAAAGAAAGAGTTAAAGAAACGCCCAGACTAAAACTATATGTGAAGTTGGATACAGGTAAGTTGTGTCCCAGGAAGAATCAATAAAGGCAATCATGTACAATCATCACTTATGTGGATTTAAGTCACATGTCTCTAAAGCTTAAAATAGAGATGCATTTCAGCAGATGGCAGCTTGTGGAGAAAAAAAAAAAAAAAACATGGGTGCAAGAAATTCTGTCCTTTGAGGACATTTCATAGAGATGCTATTGGCAGGGAGAATATATTTTTTTTTCTCTTGCCCAGAAATAAGAGAGGTAGGTTTTTAAGAAAATCATAATCCAAGAGAGTTGTAAGGGGTTGTATGAGCAAGGAATTTCAGAGATGTTTAGATGCATTTATGTGCAGCATGGCTGAATGAAGAAGGAAAAAAGGGGGTTGAAGGCCTTCTGTCAAGCACTTCTCCTTACTTTCTTTTTCTTTCTTCTTTTTTTTATTCTGCCTTGCTTTCACAGTCAATTTGCTGCAAGTTGGATCTTGAAAAGAGTGCTCTGACGTCTAGCAGTGTGGCTAACCTGTTAGGGAGCTTTTCAATATTTATATATTGTAACCCCTGATAAGACTGTCTTTTTCCAAGTAAGGTCCTGCATTGCTCCTTGGGGACCTTTTAAAACATTTTTGTAACTTAAAATCTGCATTCATCTTTACATTTTGGTTTCTATTCAGTAATCATTTTGTCTCGCTTTCTTTCTTTCTCCTTTTCTTAATTCTTGATGTTTCATCCCCTTCATGGAGTTGCATCTGTCTGTTGCTCTCTTCCATTTTTAATTTAAAGAAAATAACTACAGAGCTTCATTGTGGTGGGGGGAGTGGGTGTGACCAGCAGCCACCTCCTCTTGGAGATAATGAGGGAACAATTAAATGGCCCTTTGCTAGGAAGCAGCTGGAACAGTGGGAGCCACAAAAGGTCACACACAAAATAAATCAGAGATGAGGACCACGTGGGTGAAAAAGTTCATAGTGGTCTGAATCAGAATACAACAGTGGTGGAAAAGGAGGAAGGACGAATTTGCCTGCAGCTGTTCAGAAGAGGGGTGGGAATAAAGGTTGAAAGGGCAGAAGCAGAAATAGAAGTAATAGGAAAGGGACAGTCAGCAAGAAAAAGCCTGGATACATGGGTAAGAAAAAGAAAAGGAACCATATCCTGGTAAAAGGAAGGAACTGTCAAAAGTTTTTTCTGTGACTCCAGTCTTTCTGTGTCCTGAAGGCAAGCTTGTGCATATGTTCAGGCCAAATCACAGGGAAAAACTAACATTTTATTTCCTATGCTCTTTGGAGTTAAGCAGGGTTCAGACCCTCTCTGTTGCTTTCCGTATCTATCCTTATGAATTGTTTGGATGAGAGAAATTATAATCTTCATATCTCTTCAGAGGGTGGACATATGGGCTTCTAACTATAGTGTCGTTCAGTATTTTGCAGAGTCCTATTCTGTGTGGATGACTTGGTCTCTCATCCCTGAGACGACAGGAAGGGAAATCAAGTATCTGAATGCACATGGTAAAATTCTCTTCCTGGGTAGGCCTCTCAGCTTGCCTGTAAACTATGGACATTGAAAGCTTTAACACAAAATTCTTCCTAAAACTGCAACTGTTTTATTTATTAGAGACATAAAATTGAATAGGACCTTCTTGGCCACTAAGGTCAATTCCTTAGTTTCCTTTGTTGTTCTCTTAATCAAATTGATAAAAATCCTCATGACCTGTTAAACAGGTTTATCTGGGCTCGTTAGCTGCCCTGGTCCAGGGCAGTCACGAATTGTAACTGAATTCCCCTGCTTTGATAGTTTGGAACTGTTCAGCCTTGGGTCTTGCTAGTTTTTCAAATTTTATCAATAAACCAAATGAAGCATTGCCTTTTTTATTCTCCCCATGAATTTTCCAGAGATGAACAGAAACAGAAACTCTTCATTTTGGGTCTGAATGTAATTTTGCTACTTTATGTATATTGCATTTCATTTTTCTGTCCTTTGATCAGATATCTTCTTTTTCCTTCTTTGTTATTTAAATGAGAAATTGCTCAATTTTGTCACTGGGAAAGTAACAATCCCTGTGTTAATTTCTGACAACCAGCTGGTATTTAATTTTGGCTGATATGCACTATATTTCTTTAGCTATGCTGAAATTCAAAATACATTAGAAACAAGGAGAAAAAAAAATTACACAAAACAAAACAAAATAAAAACTTTCCAACAAATTATAAAGGAGAGTTCTAATATTACATGGCATAAATTACAGTATCTGAAAGCTATTTTTAGTCTCTTAAGACATTTCCCCTCAAAAAGAAAAATTCAATCTAAAATATTAAGAATTAAGCAAAAGTTCCTATTCATCCAGCCTTCAACCTTCTTTTGTTTTTAATTGAGATTTTTTGCTCCTCAAATGGAAAGATAATCTCAGTGCTTTCTTTAAGTTTATTTTTCTTTCAGGATTTTTTCCTTCCTGTTTCTCACTTCCCTCTTATCTGTATTGACATTAAGGATGGAAAGTGAGGAAAAGTAAATATTAGGAGAGCACCAATGGAAGGAAAATGGAAAGTCACTTATACTCTTAATATTTTTCTTTCTTTCAGCAACACCTCCAAGGTGTCGCTCTCTTCACATCACAAAGCTCAAAACCAGAAGGAAGCAAACCATTATTTTAAACACAAAAGACAAAAATGTGATAAAAAACCAAAGGTGATAAAAAGGAAAACAGAGTATTTCATTCAATCACCACAAAGGCCCAAATGCTGGAAAGTTATAGGTTAACAGCTGTCTAACTGGTAGAACAGATACCACACACCAGCTTGGAACACTCTGGCTGGGGTTTTCAGGGCAAAACCCTTACAGAAGGGTTGTTTCCTTTATATTTGAGCACTTATTTGTTATTAGCCTCCTCTGCACAATGTGTAATCAATGTCTCTATCTCCTTTGGGCCTTTGGACAAGCATCGAAGTTGATACTTTGGACATCATCTCCTTCACAGGAACAGGAGCAAGGTATGCAAGGAGCCCCTAGGGATAGGCTTTTGCTTCAAGTGAAGCATTTTGCACATCTACCCCTCTACAATGAGAAAGAGATGTGTTTCTATTTCACTGCTGTTTGAAAAGACGCTATCTCATAGTGCATTCCCTCTCCCCACTCACCCGTTTATCAGGAGAGTGATAGATTTATTGAGCCACATTTTCATGTGGTGTAAATTGGCATTGCTGCATTGATTCCTGTGGGCCTGCCTTGATTTATGCTAGTTGAGGATCTGGTCCATTTTTATGATGTTTGAACATCAATCCTTGCATCTCATTTTCCCATCTGTAGGCTTTTCCTGTGACGCTTCTGAGAAGAAAACGCATATGAGTTAAGGTACTGTCACCAGCCCAGGGAGGAATTTGCTATTCTTTCTCTCTGACTAGGGTCTCTCCTGTTAATTTCCATGGCAGGTCCCTCTCAAGTTTCTCCAAAACTTGTTACCATGTCCTCCTGAGGATGTCAGCTCCTGTTGCAGACTGAAACATTAACAGGGGAAGTTATTAGCGATTCTCTTTACATACTGCCTTTCTTTATATCTGAATTAATAGAAGTATGAATGCTGGTCATCAAAAGAAATAATGAGTTTTACAAAGTGAAAATGACACTGACAAAAACAAAAGAAATCTGATCTCAGCAGAGGGGTCCACAGAGAAGAGGAACAAAGAGGTGGAAGAAAAAAAAGAAAAATTGAGAACCTAAAAGGAAAAGAAAAGAAAGAAAGGGGAATAGAGAAGAAAAGAGAAGAAAAGGGATGCTTGGAATGAGAAAAAGCAAACTAGTTCTTCAGCAGAATTGAAAGCAGTCATGATGCAGGCAGAAGGAAGAGAACTTATCAGATTTTAAAAGACTTTTTTTTCTTCCATTTGACTGAATAATATAAACACATGTTGTTAAACCTTCTTACTGGATGATCTGCTTGCAAATGTGCCTTTGATTGTTCCAGACTGGACAGAAGACCACACGCTCAGAAACAAAATATCACAGAAGCACAATATATATCCACATAAAGCCTGAACAGAGCCCTTCCCCCCTTCTCTTACAGTCCAAAAATCCTACTCACTGTAGGACATGAGCAATACATTCACTGTGGCAAAACTGCTCCTGTTTGAGGAAGAAGCACAAGAGCAAAGAGAGCAAAGGAAGAATGAAGGGAGGGGAAGAAGGAAAAAAAAACAAACCCAAAAACCAAAAACCAAACCAAACCAAACCAAAAAAAACCCCCAAAAAAACCAAACCAAACCAAACCAAACCAAACCAAACCAAAACAAAACAAAACAAAAAGCAACCTGCCAAGCAATCTTTTTGCCCCTGTCTTTCTTGGTATATAATTGATGAAATCTTGTTACAGGTTCCCCTAGGAAAAGGGTCTTTTCGATCACTTCTAATACAGACACATCTTTTTTCTTTTTCTTTTTCTTTTTTTTAAATCCCTTTTCCTCCATTCTGCTGATAAAATAAAAAGCTGAAAAGAGTAAATAATTAATATGAATATTTTAACTATACTTATGCATCTACTTTTGACAGTTTAAGCAATTGATTTCTTCAGCTTGAGGCCATACAGTCTCCTCTTAATGCATTGTATCTCTAGTTTACTCGTTTGACACCTGCCTGTCGGCTGTTTCAGGAAGTAGAAGCAGTTAGATTAGCAGTGTAGTAATCATACAAATGTTAAGCTATAAAAGACCTCTGCTATCATTGAGTCCAACCATTAAGCCATCTCTGCCTTGTTGCCACCAAACCATGTCTCCAAGCGCTCCACATCCACAGATTTTTTAAACACTTCCAGGGTTGGTGATTTCACCACTTTCATGGGCAGGCTGTTCCAATGCCTAAACATTCAGTAAAGAAATGTTTCCTAATATCATTCAAGTTCCTGCTTTGCCACATGTCTTCTGGATGGTGATAGCTATGCCACTTTCTCTAATCTGAGTCTCTTTTTACCACAAATATCATGGTGGTTTGAGACCTTTGAGGGAAGATAGGGAAGAATTAAAATAGTCTAGAAGTGCAAATGTACCACAGGGGCCCTTGATTTAACGTTGTTTTATAGAACTGGCAATGACAAAACTTCTGAATAATGGGTGGAGTTTGATATTCCTCTGGCAGAGTTTATCTATATCTTTCTTTTCTGCACTATTCAGAGTGGACATCTCTAATTCATATTTCATTATGTGATTAATTACACTTGAGTCATCTATGTGAAAATCAAAAATTATAGTGGAAGATTCTCGTGAAAATAGCAAAGTGTTGGTTTTGTACTACCCTGACATTTTACACTCCCTGTCTTAATATTTTACACGCTTATGCACTTTAGATTGATTCTGGGAACATTTCAAGCAGTGCAGCATGGAATTTCTGGTTCTCCCCTACTGGGGGATGATGAAAATTCCTCCTGGAGGGCTTTCCATGCATAGCTATCTGTATCTCTGCCTCTGTCTATGACACTTTTGACTGCCTCTAAAGTCTTCAGTTTGAAGGTGTTATGCTGTTACTGTAAAACAGAGTCTATGAGTTTTTAAATCTTGGGTGGATTGTTTGCCATGGAGAAATAAGAATGCCCTGCAATATATCTAAATATTTGAACCTTGAACCAAATTTATGGAAATATACCAATAAGACATTCGAGACATTCAGAGACACTCAGCACTATCTTTTCCATGGCCATGGTTCCTTCACAATCCTAATTCAAAGAGGACATTAATGAATCTTGAGGAGGGGTTATCTTGATTTTTTTTATTTCTTTTTAAATTCTTCTTCACAAGGTACCACATATTTCTTTTTTTGAACCTACTAATTAATGTAAATTTGTGTGATATCCTCCTGGGAGTCACTTACCTTGTATCACAGATGGTCTCTGGGGAATATGGATCTCAGCTGCAGTCCTGTGAAGAAAAACTAAGTGAGCCTCTACTGTAGAAGAACCGTGATCAAGACACTCTATAACACAAAGAGAAAGAATCTCAGGACACCTGATACAAGCTGCATAGAATAATGAAATGTTGAAAGGCAAAGTAACTAATGTAAATTATGAAAAAATACACTCTTAAGACTGTTTGATACCTCCCTTTGAAGGTTTCAAATGAAAAGAGATAAAAGCTGGTTGGGAAAGTCTGCTTTTCAGTATGACTGATTTTGAAAAAATAGCTGTTTTATTATACTCTTCATCAAAAGTCTTCTTCAGAATTGTTGTCTGAAGTATGTTAAAAAAATTAAAAATCCATAAACCCGCATCCTTTTTGTATGATCAGGAAATGAACAGGTAAAATTAACTGGGGTTTTAGTAGTCATTTTGTATCATTACAAAAACAAAAAAACAAACAAAAGGAAAAAAAACCAAACAAAATACCCCCAAAAACTAGAGTCCTTTTAAGAAATATTGGATTTCTAAATAACTTTTCAAAATTTAATATTTTTGATAAAATATTTATGACAGGGAGGGATTTTTCTTCATTAAATACACCTTAATAAGCCTAAGAAATATTTTTAATAAAGATGAAAAAAAAAACAGTTTCTATTTGTTTTTATGTATTTCAAATCAGAGAAAACAAATTTGCATAATCAAAAACTAATATAGCAGCCTATGTCCCACGATAAGGCAAGGGACCAGAAGCTATTGGGAATTCAGACCATTTGACCCTGTGTTGGACTCTTTCATCCCCAAGATAAATTAGGTTCATGAAGAACCTATCATTTCATGTCAGAACAATATGTACTACACAAACAAGAATTACATTGGTGGCTGCATAGTTCTTCCTTCATTTTGATAGGGTTATTTTCATTTCATTTTAGTTACTACTTTAGAAGCCTTTCACAGGATGTCTTAGTGAGATGTTGGCTCTCAGTTTGTAAACAATGCTTTGTTTTTTTCACTTTTCGTTTGAGTTGAGATCATCAAGGCCAGAACTGACTTCTAACTAACTTCAAGATATATGATAAGGCATTATGATGTGTCACTTACTTAATCATACTCAAGGGTGTTAATATTTTGTGACATGTCAAGAATGAAGAGGTACTGTAACTCAGAAGTTGCCTTCTGTCACAACTGTCAAGCAGGACATGAAATCTGGTCCCTCTGGTAAAATTTACTTATCCCCTACCTAATTTAGGACCAACACTTCAATATGCCATTCCTGTACTACCCCAGAGAAATATTGTGTTAATGAAGAAGTTAAGGAACAGGTTTTTTAGTTTCTATACACATCACCTGTGAGTTTGTCCATTGAAATTCTGAGTGCTGTTGTATGCACCAGATCCTTTTCCTCCACCATTTAGATGAATTTTTCAGAGCAAAGAAAGGTTGGCTCTCATATACTCCTCTTGAAACCAACCACTTACATATGACACTGACACCAAGATTGTCAATGTGGCAGAGAATACAGCCAAGTGCAATAGCATTACATCTCCAAAGATGATTAAGCAGCAGCAGAAGTCTTTAAAATAAAACTGCTACAAAGGGTTGTAAATAAAGTTATTGTTCTGCCCCTTAGTACAAAATCCTGGAGTAAGCAGTGGAATTTGAGGAAATATATATTTACTTTTTTTTCCAGTCTGGTGTAACTTTTTGGCACAGCCTGTAACAGAAAACAAAAGGACACTTTAGCTACAAAGGAATTATATTAATTTCCAAAAAATGCATTTCTTATAAAGCTAAATTGTTGATGAATGTTGTTATAAGTCCTATTAGCAAGACCTAATTGCAATAGCATTTTAAGGCAATTTTTAAGCAATGCCAATGGCTCATCTAACTATTAGGTCCTAATGCAATAAAAGGAATACAGAGGCTTCTTTGCCTGGAAAATTATATTTGATTGATGGGAGGACTGAAGGTACACAACATACCAGTGCTCTTCATTAAAGGAGTACCAAAATTTCTCTGGTAACATCAGTTCAATTCAGCAAACCGTTTTTGTGTGGTTAATATGGAAAATTTGGTCAACTTACACAGCTGCTCTAGTATGAGTGATCTTAGAATCATAGAAAACTTTGGATTTGAAGGCATCTTAAAGACTATCCAATTACAATGCCCCTGTCAAGGGTATGGTCTTTCTCCACTAGACCAGGTTGCTCCAAGAAACCTCCAACCTGGCCTCAGACACTTCCAGGGACTTGGCATTCACAGATTCTCAAGCAGTGCCAGGGCCTCACCACCCTCACAGGAAAGAATTTATTCTTAATATCTAATCTAAACCACTTTCTTTGAATTTGAACCCACCCCCTTCTGTCCTGTTACTCTATGTCTTTTTAAAGTGTCCCTTTCCATTGCTCTTATAACCCCTTTAGGTACTGGAAGGTTCCAGAAGTCCTTCCCAGAGACTTCCCCAGGCTGAACAAAAAAAATGCTCTCAGCCTGCCTCCCTAGCAGAGGTTCTCCAGCCCACAGGTCATCTTGGTGGCCTTCTCTGCATTCATTCAAGAAAGTTCATGTCCTTCTTATGCTGGAACTCTGCCTAGTAAATACTGAGGCAAAAAAAGTTGTTGAACACCTCAGCAATTTCCACCTACTTGGTCCCAGGTAACCAAACCTCCAATTTCCTTCCAGAAAGGGCCCACATTTTCTCTCATTTTCCATTTATCACCAATGTACCTAGAGAAACTTTTCTTGTTGCCCTTGACAGAATACTGTTCTAACTTTTGTATGTCTTTTAATCTTACTGTAGGTCAAAGAAAAGTCTCAAATCTGTATGTTTTCCTGAGGCTGTCAGGGCATTAGGATATCGTTCCGCATTTTCTTGTCTACATCCATCTTTCTTCCAAATACATAAAAAATAATAGAAGGAGGTCAGGGGCCAATTATTATGATTAGTCACCAAGGTCAGAACTAAAAGTAATGGGATGAAGCTGCAACAAAGGGGAAATTTTAGTTAATGATTAAGACAAACTTTATAACTATTAGGATAGCTAGATCCATGAAACATACTGCCAAGGGAGGTCACATCACTTTCACTGAGAAGCATTCAAGGGCAGACTTATAATCAGTCTCACAGTAATGTCTTAAGGAAAATTAATTCAGTCTTGCTGTGAAGCACAAGCACAAGATATGCCACTCACTAGGGTCCCTATTCCAACTCTAATGTTTCTGCTCTGAATCTGTGTAAAAAAACCCAATAATTTTCTGTTCCTATAGAAAAGACGTTTGAGAAGAGAAAGCTGCTAATGTATATATTGACTAATACTTTGCTAGTGTTCCTAGCATATCTGAGTGCCACTATACATAAGAGCTTTTAAAGAACATTAACACTGATTCCACCCAATATTTATTATTTTTATTCAAACATCTCAAACCCCCTTGCAAGCTTTGTGAAGCTCAATTAACCTATCAAACTTCACCACAGGAACATGTTGTGCCCAGGTGGTTATTGTGACAAAAGCAGCTGTGTCATCAGAATTGATGATTTATTTCAAAATCATAATAAGTAGCTTGAAGCAGTGCCAAATTCAGGATTGAGTTGAAAACATTGAGTGTATCAGGAAAAATAGGTGCTCTTTTAAGGGCAGGTAGACAATTAATAGTGCACTCTTGATCCTCTGGGCCATGTCCTGAGAGCTAACTGAATTGGGCTTGAAGTAAAAATACATATGGTCGAACTCCTCATGGTTACTTTTGTACTTGGTTAACTCTTGGGCCAAACAAAGCATTGCTGACAGTGTAATTTCTTTAGCTCTCTGGATAAAGGAAAACCTCTTTCCACAAAGAAAGCCTGAGGAGTTCCTTATATTAATTCCTACTATTCCTTATATTAATTCCTAATTGAGTCCAAAATCTCTTTTTGAAGTAGGAAAAGAACAGCAAACCCATTTAAAAAACACCCAGAGATGGAAAATCTATCATCATCTTTGGTAAATAGCTCCCATGGTTAACAATTTTACTGTTTAAATCTGTACTTTATTTTCAGTTTGAATTTCTGTATCTTTAACAACTAGCCATTGAACACTACTGCAACATTGTCCACAATGCTCTTTACATAGATATTTACAGACTAATCAAATCTCCACGTGTGTTTTACCTCTGCCAAGTCAAATCAAATGAAATATCGAATTCATATTGGAATGAGTAAGAAAAAATTATCGGAACCCTGATGTGAAAAGACTGTACAAAGGAAATGAGGATGATTATAACCATGTCTAAAAATTCCTTGCATTAACCTTCAGCTTGTATAGTCAAGTCATTTCAATTCTTGTTCTTCCCTGGATTTGTAACGGTACCTTTGGTCCCAACAGTTTGCTTAACCTCAGCTTACCAAGTAATCTAGAGAGCTCCAAGTCTGTTATCCATTCTGCTCATTATTTACTGCTGCACCTAAATTTATGTCATGTAAAAATGCTCTCAGTAAATGATTTTCTGTTTATTTTGTTTTTCCTTCATGTCCTTGTTAAAGCTATTTCACTATGATAGGTATGAATCATGACATCATTGGAATTCCAACAAAAGGAGTTTTTGAGGGCTGACTGCACATTTTATGTGATATTTTGGAATCAAATACTCAGTCTTTTTTTCAACTGTGCAAAGTAATCTATATTAATTATTCAAACCAAGAGTACTGACTACCTCTTCCAGTTATTCTTAGGAAAGTGTTCTAACCTATTCTTGCAAAAATGTTCTTATAATTGGCAAACCTTTGTCTGGGATTTTGAAGCTTTTGTCTGAATATCAGTCTGTCCAAGTTATAATGACTTATGCATTAAAAATGAATTTAGGCTACTTTACATTGTCTGGTCATAAAAATCAGTTATTAGTGGAGCTTTTTTGTTTGTTTGTTTGTTGGGGTTTATTTTTGTTTGTTTTTTGGTGTTTTTATTTTTTGGGGGGGGGGTAGTTATGTGACAAATACCTTTTTTCAGAGTTCTTCAAATTACTTTGGTTTCCCCAGAACAAGTTAAGTGTACATGAGAAGCATAGAAACTGTAAAAAGACACTTTTATTTTGGCTATTTCACAGTAGCAGTAGAAGCCAAGGAGGGACTATTGTAAAACAACAGGTTTGGTAAGCTCCAAGGCTAGACCATATAAAGAAAAGGTATGCAAACTATAGACCAACTTATGTGTCCTTAGACCAGGAGAGGGAGAAGTTACTTCCTTCCCTTTCATTGAAAAATTCCTTTTTTTTTAAACTAACAAACAAACAAATAAATAAATAAATAAGTTTTTTAGGCTGGAGCAGAGGAGATGGAGGGGGGATCTTATGATTGTGTGTAAGTGTCTGGAGGGAGGGCGTCTCGAGGGGGGATCCGACTTCTACTCAGTAATGCCAGGCAATGGAATGGCAGAACCTGGCAGATGGGAAGTTCCATGTGAATTTGAGGAAGTATCTCTTTGATGTACGCCTGACTCAGCCCTGGAAAAGATTGCCCAGAAAGGTTGTGGAGGCTCCTTCCCCATAGATACTCCAGAGACATCTGGTCACAATTCTGAGCAATGTGCTGTAGGGGACCCTACTGGAGCAGGAAACTGGAGTGGATGAGTTCCAGACCCTCCCAACAATTAGTTTAGTTACACCAAAAAAGAAGCTGCAGCTCCAAGTCTTAAAAATGTCATACAGCAACACTTCAAACAGAACAATTATGCCAAAATTGAACACTGATCAGCAATGTGACAATTGAACCCATTGCTGCAGACAAAATGCTGTTGTAAACATTGAAAAGACAGTGAAGGGAGAGAAGAGGAGGAAAAAAAAGAGGGGATATTCATTTTTATCACATTAGGATTGATTTAAAGATTGTTTGGGAGCTACTTTCATTTTCATTTTAATATTATTAGGAGATAGCAGCATGTAACAGGCTTTGACACTGCTATGCTATGCTTTGCATCGGTTGCAGAAGATGCCTTGGGAAGCAGGGGGGAGCAGGGAGGAATTGATCAGATTCTTTCTTTTTTAATATGGGAGGGAAAAGTTGTGTGACATTTACAAAGTCAACTGTCACCTGAACAACAGGCTGGAAGGCAAGTTCCTACATTTTGTGCTTTATGTCTTATTTTAGCCCATACCCAACCATTTTTCTTGGTATGAAGTTAAAGGGAACCTGCTACTTAAAATGATGAAAATAAGCTACTTTTACTTATTCATCCATTATCTCTCTCTTCTATCATTCTATCTATCTTCTTTTATTCAGTGTTCTACTGCATTGTTCTCTCCACCTCAAACCTATTGTCATCCTATTTTCAGATGAAAGCAAGCATTCATACCTGGACTTTCACTCACCTACCAGCCTGTAATACAACCTTGCCAAAAGTTGTTAAGGCATTTTACAAATAACTCTAATAATGGAATTTGAGATTTAGGATGTGTCTTATTTTGAAGGTTTGATTATTTTGACAGGGAATCTGACAAAGAGAGAAATGGAATCTACTGACAGGTGTTAAATGGTGAAACAACAGTTAAACAGGAACGGCTGTATCCCAATCTTTGTTTTTGCAACACGGTTTAGCAGCATACAGCAAACCATTTATGTTAGTAGTATGGTTTGACTACATGCTTTTAAGGACACTGCCTCCTTTAAATATATATATATATATATTATTTTTTTTTCCCCTGTTGCAGATATTTTTTCATCCATTTAATCCTAAATCCCTGAACAACCTGTCCAGTGATAGATCATTAAAGACTGATCAGGGTGCTTGAGGAAGAAAGGAGGTCACTAAGGATCACAGAATCATAGAATTGTTTAGGTTGGAAAAGACATCTAAGGTCATTGAGGTAACACAGCACAACCAAGTTGCCACTAAACCATGTGCTCAAATGATATATCCACAACTTAAAAAAAAAAAAATTCCAGGGATGGTGACTCCACCACTTCCATGAGCAGTCTGCTAGTCTGTTTCAATACCTGACTATCCTTCAGGGAAGAACAATATTCTAATATAAAATCTTAATGTCCCCTGCAAAAACTTAGCATTATTTCCTCTCATCTTGTTTCTTACTGCCTGGGAGAAGAGACTGACTTTCACCCAGCTATAATCTCCTTTCAGGTTTGAGATGGGCCTGTCAGAGCAGCAGACTATGGAAGAGCCTAAACCACTGAAGAACCAGCCTAGGTGTGATGTATGTATCACTGTGCAATATCGCACGTTCTCCTGTAGGTTTTAATTTCCTGCTCTTCATGTCTTCTTAAAGCAGACCCTGATGCTTCACCTGGACCTCAGCTTGGGCTTTACTGTTTGAACTGAGTAGTGAAAATGTTGCTTCTTCCTCCATTTGGAGTGTACAGAGTAGACAGGGGATGGAGGGGAGAATCTGGAATCTTTGTGTTATCAGCATGGCCAATTGGAAACTGGGAGAGGACATAGTATTGATGGACCCAAAAAAATATGTGGAAATG
Source organism: Hylia prasina (assembly GCA_013397195.1). Taxonomy (NCBI): domain Eukaryota; kingdom Metazoa; phylum Chordata; class Aves; order Passeriformes; family Sylviidae; genus Hylia; species Hylia prasina. The sequence goes on along the minus strand of VYXD01016929.1, from coordinate 26,474 downwards.
AGTACATCTCAGCCAGCTGGAATTTTCTGAAAGGCATTAATCTTCTCTCCTTTCCTGAAATGTGGCATCTAACATAACAGATACACTTATGACCCCCCACCAGGGCTGGTGTGCAGTTGGTTCTTGCTTTAAATGCATAACAGCTCCTTCAGTGACAACACTCTGCATGGCAAGCAGAATAAGAAATCAGTCAGTTTATGGATCGATGGTACATTTCCAGTTGCATCCCAGCCTGGGGGAACATGCATGTTTCTGCTAAAGTCAAACACCTTCCCAGAAGGAGCCTATATGCCTCATTCTCTCATGGAAATCATAGGTCTCATCAGTGCAGTAATTCAGTATGTCTCAAATATTTCAGATTAGACAGGACAGCTATAATCTTTTTTCTTTTTCTTCTTTCCCAGAGGAGGGAAATTGCTTTATTTGCTGAGCTATGTCTGTTTCTCTACAGGCACTTCTGTGAAGAAATTATGGAGGTAGAGTTGAGTTTTGCACTTGGATTTGAATGTGGTTTGTCTGAAAGCTTGGCCAGGCTAGATAACAGCACAATTTGAAGGCACGCACTGGTCAGACCAGATAGGAATAGAGGGAGCTATTATTACATGAGTGGTGGATAGAAGGCTGACCTCTTATCCTACTTATTTCTACATAACCCAGATGCCAGGGAATTGTGGACACCAGAAACAATCTATTGCTTTCTGTTGCTGGCATGATTTATTTTCTCCCAGGTGGATGACATTATTAGCAGGTTGAATATTCATATTTAAGTTTACTGTCTCTTCCATTTAACTTGGTTTAAATAAGAATAGTCAACTGATAGAGATAACTTGTTCCTATAGTCAGGATTTACTTGTAAGTATCACCTGAAGAGGGAAGTGTGGTTAGAGCCATGCAGGTCTTGCCCCTGCAAGAAGGGATCACATCTTACTGTTGTTGACTTCAGAATAAATAAGTTTTCCACATTCTGACATTGAAACAAAGGTGTTGGTGTCTTACCTGCCTGCTTATATCACAGACTAAGGCACTTAAATATTGTTTGGGTGGGCGCCTGTCCCTAGCAGTTTTCAGGTAGTTAATGTGTTTTATAATTCCAGGTACTTGGTTTCCTTTGTCAGATATAATCCCTGGGATCATAGCTCTGGGTCTTGCTTCCACCGCAGAGGGCAGATACTTAATTATAACTGCAGTGGATCAGCCAGGACAAAGTATGTTGCCCTACCAGGTACTGCATACTGTACTAGCTTCAAAATCTGACCTATGTACCCTGTGTAATTTGTTTTTTAATTACAATACCTGAATAACATCTCTGTTATCGTATTAAACTGAGTGATAAGAATCATATCCTGAGCTTGAATGAGATCTAACATCTGGTTGAGCAACAACGAGCTCTTATTGAAGCTTCACCGTTGCAGAAATAGTTACGTCAAGTTTATGCTCCTGTAAACTAAACTGCAATCTACCTGACTTTATTCTTATAAGAGTCAATCCTCTTTACATTTACAGTTTAGATGACATCCTTCCCTTCAGATGACTTTCGTTCTGCACTGAATTATTGCCTTTCAATAGAGCAGAATTAGCTCAGACTCTCTGCGTCAAAGTTCATTACAATTGTGTTACAAACCGCATCTGCAGACACATCCAAGCAAATGTAATCATTTGTGCTCCTAGCACCCTGAATTTAAAACCATTATAAATAATTATGATTGTGCTAAGTAACTAGAGCAAAAACTGTTCAGGATACGTTTTTACAGCTCTGGGTCAAATCTGTTGTAGATGTAAATTGAAGGACAGTAAGACTTACGCTAGCTAAAGAGTGTAGCAAATCTTGACAATGAGTCTGGTTCCTAAGAGCAGGCACAAAAGCCTCAAGCCAGCTGTTCTGCCTGGTTTATGATGAACCACACCTTTGATCAGAGAAGAGGGGCTGAGATGTGATGAGGTTTATTAACTGCAGGTGTAACATTCAAGTGTGTTTGCCCCAGAGGAGCTTCACAGTCTGTGGTGACACCAGTGGGATTACAGCAGCAATACAGGTGGCCCACCACCTTTCAGATCCATCATGTAAATACCAAATTTCATTTCTAGTAATGACACTGCAGGTAGATTGTTAAAATAGGTTGCCCACATGGGAGGACCAGGAGATGTTTATAGTTTCATGTCTCTGTTTCTTGTCTATGTTTTTCATGCTCTTTCCTCAGGACTATGCAATTTTCATGCACTTTCCATTTGCTGCTCTTCCCTACAGTACAAATCTCTTCCTTCAATTTGCGCCCTTGAACCTCATTTTCTGCTATTTTAACTTGTACTCTCAACACTATCTGTGTTTCATCAATAAATCTGTCCTACTCATTTATCACTTTTGCTCTCTACCAAGAAGCCCTTTTGTAGTATGACATCCCAGCACACTTAATCACAACATGGATTAAGGAGATGCCTTCCTTCAGACTGGTTTGCACAGCACAGACAAAATTTGTGGCCAACAGCAATGAGTAAACCACTGCAATAACAATGAGTAAACCACTCCAGTGATAATAATGATGGAATGCTATATTTAGCACATCTGAGAAGTTTTAAGCCAATTCAGAACATTGTTAGGGAATTTGTGAAGTTGAAGTTGGCACCTGGGTTGTCAGACTCAGGTTCTATCTGCTCTGGAAGATACTTCTTTTTTATTTTAGAAAAGTAAACAGCTAAACCTGCACAAAGTGCCAAACATGTTTCCTCCCTTTTCCAGCTATTACTTTCCCTTTGGGTCAATAGGGTACACAAAAAGATTAAAGATTCAATTACTATTGAATTTAACATGCCATTATATTCAGTACTTTGTTTGAGTTTCCTTATTCTTTTAAATGATATGTCTGTACCAACTCAGTTACAGAGGAATTTTTCTTGTGCACCTCCTAAAACTTATTATACATCATTTTGCAAGAAAAAAGGCAGAAAAGTTGGCCTTTATATTTACACACTTACACAAAAGAAATATTTATAGATCTGCATGTATGTGTGTATAAAGGTATCTTATCATCAGAGCTCTGGGCTGAAAAGGCCCCACTTTGGCTTGGTTTATAATACCTTTTATTGCTTATAACACATTTTACTGTTTAGGGAAAACATGGTATGTATTGTCTTTTCAATCAAAACCTCCAGCTCCTGGAGATTTTCAATGTGTGATGTATACTCAATTGAATTTGGACAGTATATCATTCTCAACTTTATTGCACATACATGAAAACTATTTAGAGATTTTCAGTGAAAAAAAAAATTATTTATTAAAGACATTTTCATTCATTATCTGGCATATTTATAATGAATAACATGCCATATACAGTGCTGTATTCTATCAAACTGAAATAATAAAGACCTTGTGGAGTCTTATCCACTTATTAATTTATTTAAAAAACAAATTTAAAAAAAAAACCACAAAAAAACCCACAAAAAACCACAAACAAACAAACAAACAAAACCCCACGAATTTGTTTATACAATCTGGAATTCCAAGGAGGAGAAGAAACATCTGGATATTTTGTGATAAAAGGAACTTTGCATATATGAAAAAATTATATTTCTGTAATATGTACGATAATTTTAAAAGGAGAATGTTTATCTAAAAAAACAAATACAAGTCAGAATCTACATCATCTACAAATGCCTTCCACTCCTCTTCCGATGCACTTTTGTCTCCTTTGTTTATCAGAGACTGAATTGTGCTGGGACTGTGTGCAATAATCAGAGACATCTAGTGGCTGTCTGATAGACTGCAAACAAACATCATCACATCCCTCTCTTCACAAACCTCCAAATACACAAACAGCCGTAGCTGTCCTCATGTTTTAAGGATCCTTTTTCACAGTCCTTTCTAATGGGACACTAGGGATTAATATAATTTCCCCACTAATGGAAATACAGTGATGCTTCAGAGATACCTTACTATAGTTCTCTCCAGCAAAAATGTTTAGGGATCCTCTTTCACCTCCATGGTCTGTGCTTTGCTTAATGTATTCCTGTCTAATCACTTACAGTGCACTTCTGCAAACAAACAATTAAAAATGAAAATGCTACACTGAAGCAATGGATGCTTATTTGAGCCATAAAAATAAAACAGTGGAGGTATACACCATGTAGAAATTATAACACTAATGTTACTTCCAGAATGATAAAAAAATGCATGGTTTCCAATTTTGTCTTACTTTGAAACTTCCCTGATATGCTACTGCTCATGAGAAGAGTAAATACAAACTAGATTTTTCTTCATTTTCCTCCCCTCACTCTTGCCCTGCCCTCTTTCTAGCCCCAAAAGCTGGCCAACATTTTTGCCCAGGTTTTCTTGGGTTCTGAGGGTTTATATTGTTGTTGTTGTTTATTTGTCTATATTTGTTTCCTTGGGGACTATACTAAGGAAATTCTCTTCTGAAAAACTGAAGTCTTCCCTACACTGACAGGCCAGATGCTGATATAAACCTTTAGACTATATATAACTAACCCTAAATATCATATTTGTCAATTTTAATGTTCACATCCCTCACAGAAAATCAATTTGCAGCCAAAACCAGACCAGGTTTGGGTTGTTGGGTTTTTTTTAGTTTTACAGGTGCTTGTGTTAAAAAAAAAAGAAGAAAGCAAATTACTTCAATCAGTTTGTTGTTTAGGAAAAAAACAAACAAACAAAAAACACATTGAGGATTTTTTTTTAAATTATCTAACAAAGAATTTTCTTCGTTCTTCCTAAATAATTATTTTTGCAATGCAACAGGGAAACAAATGGTGATCCCTTTCTGCATGAGACAACCCTACATCTATAGAGGAAAAAAATAGACAAAGCTCCAGAGAAAGTGGTGTCTGGAGAGAAGAGAAACTCATTGTTTGAAGCAGCTGGCACAGTCACACCATAAGTTTTCATCTAGTTAAATCTTTGCATTCCCTTAAAGCAAACTCCAAAATCACTCAGAACAAACACACTCCATTCCAAACCAAGTCAAGACAGCAAGCAAACACACAATAGAAAACACCAGGCAATTAGACTTCTAAAGTCAGTTTAAACACAGGCACATCAGTTCAGCAAACACTTCCTTCCCCTTATGGAAAACAAACACGGAAGGCAACCACACTGCTCGGGTTGGCAGTCCTGGACCCCAGGTCCCCAGGGGAAGGAGGGCCTCCCATGACACATTGTTCTCTCTCTGCCTGGTTTCCTGACTGGGAAAGAAAATATTGATATAATTTTGCTAATCAGATATGCTAATATATGCATATATGCTTTTCTATATGCTTTTTTTGTTGTAGTTGTGTTATGCTATTATATTTTATAGGGCAGTTAGGGATGGGAAACAGCTTGGCAAAATAGGATGTGGGGTGGGCACGATCAACCAGTTGGCCATGAGACAACAATGTATTCTTATAGCAAAGAAAGTCAGTAGTGTCCTGGGCTACATTAGACAGAACCAGTGGGTTGAGGAAGGAGATCCTTGTCTGCTCAACACTGGTGAGACATCTCTAGAGAGCTCTGCTCTTCAGGATGTGAGAGACATGGATACATCAGAGTCTAGCAAGGCACCATCCAGATGGTCAAGGATATGGAGAACAACAGGAACACAGAGAGGCTGATGGAGAGGATGTCTGTTCGCCCTGGAGAGAAGATAAATGAGGTGTCTGGGGTTTTATTATGCCTTTGATAAATTCATAGATACTTTAAAAGTATGAAATTAGCTATTTCCAGAGATGCCCAATGGAAAATGAGAGAGAACACAGAGAAGATAAATATTGCTCTGTCAATTTCTGCATCAGGGTAGAGTATACATCTTTAACTTCAGACTTAGCTCAAGAGAGACATTCCTGCTCTCTACAACTACCTAAAAGGATGTAGTAGACAGGTGGGAGTCCATCTCTTTTCCCACATAACAAACAATGGGACAAGAAGAAATCTTCTCAAGTTTCATCAAGGAAGATTTAGATTGGATATTAGGAAATACTTCTTGACTGGAAGGCTGCTTAGGCATTGGAATAGGCTGCCCATGGAAATAGCGGAATCACCATCCACTGGAAGTGTTCAAAAAATATGTTCATGCGGTGCTTAGAGTCATGGTGATAAACTTGTCACTGATGGGTAAATGATTGAACTCAATGGTCTTAGATGTCTCTTCCAACCTTAATAAATCCATTATTCTGATGAAAAAATTATCATGATCAATGTTAACAACAAGAGCTCTTGTAATAGATGTATTACTTTTTAACAGCATGCCATGCACAGCAGCACCACTTATTTACAATGGAAGATACAAAAACAATGTATCAGCTATCTGAAATATTTCTATAGTCCTATAAGGTGCATGCAGGACAGGGCTCCAATTTACATAATGCATTAACAGTCCCAAACTTCTACTGAAGTTGCTAAAACCCCTTTTTCCAAAATGAACACTGTAGGGTCAGGTAATAAGGCTGAGGAATCATATAATTATAGAATGGTTTGCAGGAGACCTTAAAGATAAGCCCATTTCAACCTCCTTCCATGATCACCTTCCACTAGCTCAGGTTGCTCCAAGCCCAATCCAAGAATACATGTGACTGTTTTCCAAATTTTGGGGGTTATTCAACCTTTTTTATGAGTGTCTAAGCATCTGTGCTGTAACAGAACTAAGTTAAGGGACTATTCACAGAGCTTTTATACTGGAGTTAGTTACTTGTCTCATCTAAAGCTATTTGGAGGAATAATGTTTCTGATATGAGTAAACATATAACAGGAGTTTGTGTTTACAGGATTACTTCTACACATATTTCTTCATTACACTTTGGAAATCATACTCAAGCCAGAAGGCTCAAGTCATTTGTTGAACGAAACAGAAGAAAAAAACACAACTGTCTTTATTACTGCATTCCTGTAAAGGCCTTATAAACCTGAGCTCTGAAGTGTGCCTTCTTATACAGCTTCCTGATATCCCCCCTTGCTTTTCAGTAACTTCCAGCAGACAATTGTGTGAATAAACCAGTGATGCATTTATGTCTCAATCCAACTGGACAAGGTGCTTCACTTTCACATCTGGAATTGAAGCAGACTCTGCCTGAATGCTTTTCTCTTTAGTTCAACATTGCAAAAGCCCATTTTCAGCAGGAAAAAATTAACAAGCTAAATTTTGTGCATGAGGTGAAATACCTGTCTGAACAAGTTTCCTTCATGTGTCCTGGGTGGTAACAGATAGCAAATACACAGGGTGATATTGTAATGTAGATAGTTCTGTTTCTTAAGAGTGTAAACAAGTGCCAACAATGAATTTATAAATCATTCCTTGTTCTTTTATTTTAATGGATGAATTTATCCAACAAAAAATATGTAAGAAACTTTTGAAATATATATTCTGGTATGCTTTATGCAAGAGCAAGCCTTTGATATTTGCCAGCATAGAGGGGAAAAGTGGTAGAAAGTGTGAGTTGCAGTTATGATGAAAATTAATTCTTTAAACAAATTCAGATGACTTGTTTGCACTAATTACTTTCAGGTATTAGCCTGATAACACTGGCCTTTCACCTGCCATTTAAATCATGTAGTGTGGAAGGTGCTGGGAAAAAAAAAAGTAACTTAACAGTCCTTACCTCAAAGAATAGACTATTGGACCTCTAGGGCACCTCAGCTGTTCTGTACGATGAAATAAAAGTATAAGGCACCTCAAAGAGTGTTTTCACAAAGAAAAGTCAAGGGATGAGAAAGGAGAAAAAACCCCATGCTGAATACTGAGGTTTGTCAGAAAATCTTGGCCATGTGTCAAACTGAAGCTCTTGATGAAGACTGCAGATAGCCGCTTCAATTACCTGGTACCTGGTAGCCAGGACCCCGCATCAGGGGCAGTCTCACACATCTCTTTGAATTAAATGGATATGGCTCACTTTTTTTAAGGGAGGAGAGAGGTGTTCTACCACACACTTCTCTTCTGATCTCTCACTGGCTATGACATTCTCCATGAGCCTAAAATCTCCATTCCTGTACCCTAACAGAGTGCAACTTCCCTGCTCCTCAGGTTGTGCTGGGTGGACTGAGAGGATTCCCAAGTGGGAGAATCCACACTCCCTATGTCCTCCCCAAGTGCCTGTGGGAAGTATTGGATTCTACCAAGGGAGAGGGCTCCAGTGGCTTGGGCTGCACGTGTATTTTGCAATTTGAACAAGAAACTGAGACAGTTCTGGGGTAGATACCACAGCCGGAAACCATTGCATGGATTTATGAAAAGTGAGCACCCCAGGGGAGGGGCAGCACTACAGCCATATCCTGTGCAGGAGACAGGGATGCAGGAGGTGAGTACTTTATTTCAAACATTGTTTCAAGAGGATGAAAAATCTGTTTGTTAATATTTTAGATGTGTGTTGTTGTAGCAGAAGAGAGAACACTGTAGTTGAACCTTCTGGTCTGAGAGGAAGGCTCAGTGATTTTATGCAATTGAAGACCATCTTTCACCACTGCATAATAGCACCAGAACTTCTCCATCCTATCCGTACAAGTTTGTTTTTAAGCAGCTTCTTGGCTTTAATGTATGACCAGAAACTGCAGGCCCAGAGGCTGAGGGAATATCAGAATTTCCAACTGTTTCAGGATGTCAGGGACATCTCCTCTTTCTTCATCCTGTTCTAGGGACCAATCTAGCAGGCAAGTCAATAGCAGAAGTTTCATTAATTTCAGTAGGGAATATTTAAGCTCCACATGTTGCAAGGACATTAATTAGAGCCATCAACCAATGAAGCAAATGGTGTTCTTTTAGTGTTGTACTGAATACTGAAAGTCAATTTGCACAGAAAATTTCTATTTGACTAAATTTGTTCATTTTGATATGACTTATCTGGTTTTACTTTCTGGGAAAGGAGAAACAAATTAAAAAAAGTATACTTTTAAAAAATAACTGGGGTTTTTTTGTATTTTTTTAATTAATAAAATTTAAAACCCAAAATAATACACAAAAAATTAACTTACTTGCTTTTCTGTTCCAAACTTTTTTTTCTTTTGAAAACTGTGCATTATTTGTATTTTCGGTACAGATTAAAGTAAAATGGAATTTCATTATGTAAAACATTGTTACAAAAATGCAAAGGCACAAAGGAAAAGGTTTTTAGGTAGCTTGGTTTAGAAATGTATATTTATGTCAGGAATTTAGAGGAAAATTCTAAATAAAATCTCCTGATGATCACTGCTGGTTTTGATTACCCTTAGCAGTGAGACAGATGTGTAGATTGATTATTTATTTTATGTGAGTTTTAAAATTAACTGTGGTTTTTGTCTTTACTACAATTTTTACTTTACAATTTTTACTTTACAATTTTTACTTTAATTTTTCACATTTTTTCCTACCTGATGTGTATGAGGGTCTGCAGCAGCAGTGATTTCCCTGGTTTATTTACCGTTTTTACTGCAGATAATGTAATATTTCTAGTGATATATCAGAAAGCTTCATTGTGGTACATGACATACAGCTACTGAGTCAAAATAGGGCCCTTGAAATGTAAGGCAGGAGAATACAGAGAAGGGAGAAAAGAAGAAAAGAGGAAGGGAAAAGAGAGAGAGAGAGAGAGAGAGGAAGGAAGGCAGGAAGGCAGGA
>VYXD01016929.1:0-16847 GCA_013397195.1 Hylia prasina | reverse complement strand
AGGGAAAGGAAAGGAAAGGAAAGGAAAGGAAAGGAAAGGAAAGGAAAGGAAAGGAAAGGAAAGGAAAGGAAAGGAAAGGAAAGGAAAGGAAAGGAAAAGACAAATATAGTGTGAATGAATAAGTTCTAGGAGAAATTATGTACAGTCTGATAAAAGCAAATCAAAATGCTTTTTGTGATTACAAAACTTTTGTTGTATTTCATGGGCTACATTCCTGCAAAGAATGGAATAGTGGCACTAATGAGACAATACCCATTTACACCTCTGCAGTCAGATGTGTCTGTTAGAACATAAATTAACCCTGAGGTATGGTATGTAACTCAAATTTGGTATTGGGAAAATGGAATTGCATGGCCAAAGAATTACACAAATTTTAATCTCGGCTAGTACAAACTTTTCAGGCAATATTATCATAGAGAGCCCTAAGACATGTTTACACCAATATATATCTAGTTCAACTTGCCTTCCTTTGGAGAAGACTATATAGTTAACTATTCATGCCGAACTCATGGGGTTTTTTCTTACCCTTCTTTCTGGTTTTGGATATTAAAATGTATTCAGAAAAGCTAAGCTTAGAAAACAGAAGAATGTGTTACAGTGCATTCTGTGCTGATGTTTTTTATTTCTTACAAAAGAAGTATGGGGTAAATATAGGAAAAAAAATTCCTTGGCCTCTTGTTTCATTCTCTTTCCTTTCTCCTCTTTTGCTTTCAGTGTCAGCCTAAACCATTGACAGCGTTTTGCTTCCAGGGGCCAGAAGGGTTAAATTCCTTCCACTTCACCCGGTCTCTCTTGAAGCTGGAGTTACACTCATCAAGGATCTAACATGGGGAGGGAAGGATTTCTTCAGACAGCCTGAGGGCTCCAACAGCAGCCTTCGCTTTCAATCAATGTCGAGAGGCACGAGTGGAAATTCATTCAGAGAACAGTCGGAGGTCTTCGCCTGTCCATACAGCCGCCTGGCACACAATCCCAAGCACAAACTGGTGGCATCTCAGCTGGAGATCTGACATTTTGCCGAAGCACTGTTTGCTTGAGAACTGATAATTAAACACTCCTTCTCCTTAAAAAAAAATTAAAATAAAAAGGTAGATTAAAAAAAAAGTCAACTCTGGTGGTAACCTTGAAGGCTTCCTTTTGTCAAGGTCTCAATATATGCCAAAATATATTTTGTTCAGGATTGATCCTAGTGATACAATTGCCTTTTCTGTTATGTGAGTGTATTATTCTGACTGTTTTCATTTGCCTTGCCTCTAGGATGCTGTGCTGCTCTGGCAGAGAGATCTGTGCACTGGCAGAGTTCATGAACTCACACTTGCAAGCTGATCTTTGCCCTGTGTATTTCTAAATATTTTGGTGTGTATGTAACATGACAGAATGTGACTTTGCACTGAAAAGCCAGATAGACACAAAGAGGAAGAAACATCTCACATCCCCTCCTTCCCCCACATCTCCTCCTTCCTCTAATCTTGTCAAGTTTTATTATTATCAGAAGGCAACCAGGTGAGTCATAATATTTAACCAATACTGGGGGAAGGGAGAGGTTTTAATTAATTTCATTACACACTAACAAAGTCCAGCTCATGACACAGTGAAAGTCTATACAGTCTTTTGCAGACAGATGGGTGCTTACCCGCTCTCTCCTCTGATTTTCCTGGATGAGGTGGAGTTGTATTATCACAGCTTATTAGCTGTTCTGTAGTGCTGCTTAAATGCCACTGTAAGACAAACCAAGCAATCCATAGTTTAAAGCCAGCTTGGTCATCTCATACTGAAAGGCACTGCTTTGGTTTTTTTCTTTTTCAATTCTACCCACAGGGGAAAAAAAAAAAAAAAAACTAAAAATTTTAAGCATATCTGGAGCTGCCTCTTAAAGCCTCAGAAAAACAACCTTGACGTTCTGTGTGATCAGATGTCATCTGGTGCCAATCAGCTATGATCAGAGGTGGCTTGAAGCCTGGTTCTGATTCAGGAAAGTAATCAAGCCTAGATACTAAAAGGGCAGAGGAAACTGATATACTCCATAGTTTCACATCATGAAAGAAATATAGTCAAAAAAAGAGGAAAAGATAAGGGATTCTGACCTCCAAAAACATTTCTCATTTGTGCCATCTTTTACACCACTACCTGAAGGTGGTATTGGTGCACTGATTCCAGTCTTGCTTCTAGATTCTTTCTCTTTCTCTTTCTCTTTCTCTCTTTCTCTTTCTCTTTCTCTCTTTCTCTTTCTCTCTTTCTCTTTCTCTTTCTCTTTCTCTTTCTCTTTCTCTTTCTCTTTCTCTTTCTCTTTCTCTTTCTCTTTCTCTTTCTCTTTCTCTTTCTCTCTTTCTCTTTCTCTTTCTCTTTCTCTTTCTCTTTCTCTTTCTCTTTCTCTTTCTTTCTCACTTTCACTTTCACTTTCACTTTCACTTTCACTTTCACTTTCACTTTCACTTTCACTTTCACTTTCCTTCATTCTCTCTCATTCTCTCTTTCTTCCTCTCTTCTCTTAACTTTTTTTTTTTTTTTAAAAATATATATATATTTATGGGTTTTCCTCTTCATTTTTTTGTTTTACTTTGGAACTTGTGCAAAAATAAAATTTAAAAAAAAAGATCTATTTCCAGGAAGGTCACCTCATAACGAACAGGCCTTCACCTGTGCTCCAGGTTTCTTAGAGGTGTCAGATGAGAGCTAGCTCAAGTTTTAATTTCTCATGTTAAGAAATTTCTACACAGTGGATGTGCAACTGAATCTGAGTCTGTAGGAAGGAATGACACTGATGTTGTACCAACATATAAACAGGAGATAAAGAGACTCAGAATTCCTTGTGACTAGACAGAGAATTTGGCCTAAAAGTTTTGACAGAAAAGAGTCTTAAGGAATATGCTCTGCTTCTTCCCTTTTATTTAAGAAAATGTTTGTAGGCAAAATAAGCATTGAGCCATTACTGTCCATATCTTACCTAATCTGCCTCTGCACTTCAATGTCTTTTATTTCATGCACAAGCCCAAGGCCAGGGTGGGCATTTCTGGACCTCTGCACTTCCCCAGTTAAACTCAGAGTACAAAAAGCTCCAAGGTCAAGCAATGGAGTCCAGCTTCATGCTAGGAGTCATATTAAACTAAATAATAAAATTAAACAAAAAATTTAAAAGTGGATTAAAAATAATAAAAAATAAATTAAATTCTGGTTATGTATTGCTCTCTGGATTTCTTTATCCTGGACTAGTAGAGAGAGCAGGAACTCTCCCAGCTTTTGACTCCAGGTTGCTGCAAAACTTTTATTGCTCCTTTCTGGGTCATCTAGAGACAGCAATCCCACTGAGGGACCAGAAGTGGGAGTATACATCTGCACTGCCAATTTGGGGATTAATCAGTTGGGTGGTGGACTTCACTTTTTCAGACAGGAATTTTATCCTCTTCTGTTTGCTCTTCTACTTGTCAGATCAAGCAAGAAGTATTAGAGAGAAAATGCTTCAGGGAAACATAACCTAGGATCGTGACTGCTGGATCAGGAAAGCCCCTGCACACTGCATTTTTCAGGGCAATGCTCTAAGATGTTCTGAAGACAGCAGCCAAATCTGTGTGCCCATAGCTCTCTAAGACTATAATCTTATCCTTCACCCATTAATTGAGAAACTGAGATGTCTGAACAAATAAAATTAGAAGCACGTCATCAAAGAGCAAACTAATGAATAATATTTTCAAGATATATGCTCAAAAGTGACCATCTCTATTTATATTGTTTTTTAAAGACATTTTCACTGGGTACCTTCAATATGTCACAGAGCACTGAAGACAACTGAGCCCTCCTCCACTCCACCAGCTTGTTCCAGGGCCAGCTCTCTCTGCCCTTTGTGCATATCAACCAGCTCCTCTGCCTGGTTTTCTCACACATCACATCCCTCTGTGACACTTCACACAGAACAAATTGCAGAAGTGGACCAAGCCAAACACACCTTGTCAAGTGAGTGCCGTTACAGTGTAAGGATTGATTTGCTGGTGGAGGTCTTGCATATGAGCAGACATGAAAGCCACAGCAGGGGTTAACAAGTTTCCATGTGGAAAATGTATTAGCAGCACAATAACAAAAGGACAATTACTGTTGTTTCCTCTTAGATCCCAGCTATTGCAGATTTTGGTTGGCCTCAAAACTTCTGGGATGAGACAGAGAGAGGGTTATATTTATACAGTCCCTGCACCTCTTCCAGGCAAGTGCTTCCAGCAGGTAGCTGTCTCTTTAGATATTAATGTTCACATACCCTCATTTTTGTTGTCGGCTGCAGCCTCTAGCAACTCGCCTGTGGTGATAACCTTGTCAGTTCTCCCTGGACAAGCTGAGAGAGTTGTTTGCTGAATAAGAGCTGCAGTGACATCGCCCAGCTTTGTGGGAAATGCTGCTGGTGATGCACAAGTGGCATCCACTTCTCCCCAGCCAATTATGTCTGGCACCAGAGCCAGAATATTGAGCTTTGAAGGAGCACCATGTTCTGGATAAGACACTGAATCATGACTTGTTTTAGTAACAGGTCTCTCTCTGGCAAAAGTAGAATGGAGTCAGGTGCTCAATCAGTTTCTTGGAATGCCATCTGGATGAAAAGGTCTTGAGATCTTTATCACACACTCCATCTCTCTCAGCATGGAGACTGCCTTTGGTTCTCCCTTTCCAGAAAGAGATAGAAGTTAATGTGAGTATTTGAACAAGTGTGCATCAGGTGTTGTGTAATGAATGGGCTCATATTTGGTATTGACTATATATTTGTAGGGCAGTGGATTGGATTGAGAAGACGCATCATTAGTACCCTTAATATCTATGATTATATAAAATCCTTATGGTTAAGTGAAAGGTCAATAAACCCAACAATAGGATGACCCCTAAAAATTATAATTATACATTTTTAATTGATTTTTGAAACAAAAATTGGATCTTGAATTATTATTTTTTCTTGTTTTTTGAAAGAGATACATCACCTTTAAATACCAGAGAGCTACATTTGAGAAACATTTCTAGGTGGATAAATTTAATTTTAAAACAAAACCACAGAATAAAAATGTTGATTGATATTGTAAGAAATCTCTCTTCTTGAGAAACAACATTAATAAACTGTTTATCTGTCACTTGGATCCTTTAGAGAGGAAGATTTCATATTAATGCTAATGTAGTAAAGAAAGTAGGATTCGTGGCTGACGCATGAGGCTGCAAAACACCTTGGAATTTTTTGTACATTGTAGTGTGAGGCTTGATCTGGAGCAACAGGCACACTTTGCCATTGATGGTCAAAAAAAAAATTATGGGGTTTTATGTAAAATCACAGTGTTCATTTTCTTGTCATGGTTACACTTAGTCCTTTCAGAATTCTCTACATATTTCATAGAAATGTCACTCATAACTTCCCTCACCTGCACACAGTCATATTACATAGCCATGCCCTGGGCTCTGTGGATCAAATTTTGTCACCATCAGTCTTATAGAAGGATTCAAATCAGAGCTGGATTAAACAGCTGTGGTCCAGTTCTGCAAAATACTCAAGAAAGAGTAAACGTACCTATTCAACAAATAAAGTTGCCTTACATTTTTTAAGGGGCTCAAAACTCTTGATGCTGAAGGCACACAAGCATTTTTTTAAGGCTTAAGTCCATCATTTGGTATAGAGTGAAGAAGAATTGCCATCATAGCATAAGGCTTTGTGGAAAAAAATAAACAATTGACAAGCATTACTTTGTGAACAAATTCTAGGTCATTCATGGGGATTAAAGGTTGTTTCAGAGATTATTATTTTTCCCTGTATTTATTTATTTTAGTCATTTTTCTGAAAACTCAAACAAACTAGAGCCTTTGTTGAGCGTTCCAAATGGGGAGAAATGTTTGTAGGAAATAAGTTTCAAAATATTAAGAGCAAAATTGGCTGAAACTATTTTAATGCAATGGAAAAATAATATTTTTTAAGAGGTAGTAATGTTCAAAGTTGAAATTTGCAACAATGCTTATTATTCTGTTGGGTTTCAGAACGGACAGCCCCTTCACACATATTTGCCATTAAGAATGATATAGCCATGCTGTTTGCTCTTTAATTAGTTTTCTAAACACATAAAAAACCTAAACTGAATAAATCAAAATGACCTTTAAATTCCCAGAATTACAGCCTATTTAGATGGCCTTAATAAGGTAATAATAACCCAAGGTAATGGTAGTTCTACTTCTCTACCCTGTGTTTTACCATGAGATATGCCACATTACTAATTTTAGTGTGATTACAAATTATTCCCATAGTTCAGGTTTAATACAGTATTGATGTTGTTACTTATATAGATTTGTCAGTAAAGATACAAAGAAAAGTCAGTCCCACTTAATGTTGGCTGACAAGTCAAAACAACTAGAAGAAGAAAAACCCATGAGAGACAAAACAAAGGAAAAACTGCTGCTGCCTTACAGATTAATACACAGGGGGAGAAAGAAGTACAAGTGAAAAATAATGATTCAATTTCATTAAAGGTGTACTTAACCTGAAATAGAGAATATAAGGGGGAGAAATGTTATATGTAGCAAGTATCTCCTATTACTGTGTTTCTAGAATGAGAGCAAGTATTTACTGCTCCTGTTACGCCCTTGTGGTTGATGTCATTCATCAACCATTTTTGCTGGTGTGAATCCTGTAAAATTTAGTGGGTTTTCCTAGATTTATATCATGTACCTTAAAGCAAAATTTGATGCAGAAGTGTCTGACATTATATGGTTACTTATTCTACTATTTATCTGGAAAATCATACCAGTTCTGCATAATTTTTTTTCTGTCCTGGGCTTATGTGGCCCTTGGTCCAACCAGTTTTGCTGTGTGCTTTACCTATATCTATCTCTGAGCTGAAATATAGCAGGGTACCATAATCTCTGGAAAATTATGTTGTTGCTTGCTGGATCCCAGTTGAGTGCTCTAGCTGTAATGTAGATGTAAAAGCTCATCTCTCCTGTTCCACTGTAATTTGAAGACTAACAAGTTAATGCAAACACAGATGGTCTGAAATAACCTGTTTGACCATGCTGTACACCAGGAGCTAAATGAATATGTACCCATTTACCAGTTCACAAAAGCTCCGCGGGAGAACTGGGTTTCTTGCCATTTCTTTACCTGTGTAGTATTCCAGGAGCAATTATTTAATTGCTTAAGAAGAGGTTTTGAGTTATCCTCCAAAGCTGAGTCCAGTACAACTGATATCCCTTACTTTATTAGCAAACATTAAAAGTCATGTGTGCTAAGGCTCAAGCATGTGAATATGAAAGAGTAACAAATGTTCCTGTGTCAGCTCAGCTGGGACAACTGACATGTATTTACCCTGCAGCAAATGTGAGGTAATATGCACTAAGCTTTTAAAAGAAAGGCTTTACCCTACTTACCTTGTATTCATCCAAGACTAAGAGTGTCTACATGGATTTGTTATCACAGTTTAGCTCACGTTTTTAACTAATTACATAAATAAATGATTTGTGCACCTGGCACACTAGGCCAGATGTTGTTCATATGCATAATAAAGAATCCTATCTTGCCTGCAGAACTTGCTTTTTAATCAAACAAGGCAAAAGGTGGATGTTATTCCCTATTTTGCAACAGGGTGAACAGACCTGACATGTGACTGGGAAGCTGACTTGTCCTAGGTAGCACTACTAATCTGAGGTAAGACACAAGACTGAATTCAGATATCTAATGAGATAGATGTAAAATCATTTTTCTGATCAGTAGTCAGGCTTTCCCACCAGAGTAACTCTGGTTTTTTCTCACAAATATATGAGAAAAAATGCGAGAAATATCGGAGTATTTGAGAGAAGTATCTGAGCCCTAGAAATATTTCACTGCTGGTGGCTCTCAGGAGTACTCTCTCAAATGCATAATTCAACAATTATTATATACGGATAAGGGATTATGAGGATAAAGGATTCAGTGGGCTTTATGGACCCTCTCTTGCAAGTCATGGGACTTGTGTCAAATGGGGAGGAAGCTCATTGCTAGCACAACTCTCTTTACAGGTGTGCTCAGCACCTGCTAGGAAAGTGGTTTAAGAACAGCATTCTGAAGTTGGTTTAGCTACATTTAGGCTTCGGCTTATCCAAAATTCAGAAGAAATCAAGGAAAATATCGCAAAAGGATTGTGGATTTATTGTGTGTATTAAAAGTGCTACCTTTAACATTCTCTGCAAAAACCACCAACTAAAACCTTTTCCAGTGAGGAGAATCCAAGAAGCTCAATTTGCTTCTGTGTGTGCTCACCACTTTACAAGACCCAGAGTTTACATAACCATTTGGTCTTGAATGTGGTATTTATTTGGTCTACTATAGATAATTAAACAAGCAGAAAAGGCATGGGAATTATGAGGAATGCCCAGTAGTCAAGCATGTGTTTTTTGACCTAAAAATTTACTTACTGCTGTTTAAATCTCATCCTGTTTTGAAATAAATAAATTAATATAGTTTTAAGCAGAGATTAACAGCAATTCCAGGAGACACCTAGAGATACCAGAGTAATAAGGTTTGCACTTGAGAAAAAAAAAAAGTTTCTCATGCCCTGAAATTAAAAGGAATAGCAAGAAATATTGAAAGACATCTATTTTTATCCTTCTTTCATCTCAATGCAACCCTTTTCCTTTATCCCAGAGATGAAAAGTACTTAGTTAATATACATGTACATACTTCACATACAGGTCATGCTGTGTGCCATCCTAAGTTTGCCACTCAAGTTCCCTATACGAATATGCTAAAGAAAAAGTCATGAATAGAATGTTTACTGTACTCAACGAACACTGTAACAAATCTTTAGAAGGGTGGGTTGATTTAGTGGGTTGATTTTCTGGGGTCTTTTTCCCACTTAAATGAAAGGGGTATTTTTGCATATGGGAACCTGTGCTGATGAATCTTATCCAGTAAAATAAAGAAAAGGAGAAGGAATTAAATGGATGGAGACAATATTGCCTAGTAAAAAAAGTAACAGACTTGGGGGAATCAGGAGACCTAGATGCTATTCCCAGCTCTTCCCTGCAGTGTGACTTCAGGCAAGTCTCTGAGCAAGCTTTCCCTCACCACTCTGCTGTCTATTTATATTGTAAACTCTTCAGAGCAAGCACCGTCCTTTGCTGCATGTTTCTACAACCCCAGCTGCAAAGGAACTCTGCTCTGCATTGGAACATCCTACAAATAGTAATCGAAGTAACCCTCCATGGTCCACTTGTCAGTGAAAATGTTAATCTACCTTTCTGCAGCCAGTATGGCTCCAGACAGTTCTTGGTAGTAGGCAGTATCCAGATCATAGGAAAAAAGCAAAACTATCTCAGGAATAAACACAGGACTTTAGTGACATCAGCAATTCCAATGGAATGTCCTACGACTGAAAATCCAGATTCTGAAAAAATATCAGTATAGAGTTTAATAAGAGTACAAGCACATGGTCTTTCATCTAGAGAAAAAGCACATGAGTTCCAAGGGGGGGAAAAAAAAAAAAATGAGTGACCTGGTGTTCTAAAAGTATAGTATGTCTGATAGAGAGAGTAATGATTTTCTTCTTGGGAAAAGAGTTAGAGGGAATAAAGGGACCAAAGTCCCTTCTGTTAACACCTCCCTATGTACTGTGCATGCTTTGCCTCAGAAGCATGTGTTCACCCTAGTACTTCTTCCTTCCCTAAAGGAAATTGCTATGGCCAGAGAGTGTGAAATTGTGTATTTTGTTTGCACAGAAAAGTAAAAAAAAAAAGAAAAAAAAAAAAAAGGAAGCTTGGAAAGAGAGGGTTATCTACATAACTCTAACACCCACTACAAGGACATGAGGTCAGATTCTTCTGGCACAGAACGTTAAGTTGAAATGTCGGTGCCTTCCTGCATAGGACACAGCTGTAAATGTTCTTTGAACTTTTTGAGAACTTGAACTTCAGGACTTGAACTTCATTCTGCAACACAGACATAAAGTTAAGTAATCCTGAAATTTTGTCTTAATGTTTTTTCTATAATGCAGTCACTTCTGACATCGATTTGTGTAGGCATTCCTAGTTTTAAGTTAACGACCACATTGTAATTTAAGCACAAATCTGAGCTAATTCTTTACTCAGAGTTCAATCACCCTTGACACAGTCATTTTTCACATTTCAGTGAGAGTGGGGCACAGTGCAAATTTTTGAACTTGGGTGGAACGAATCCTAGGTTATCTCAAACCCTAAAATAAGAGCCATGCACCACGAACCCTGATCAAAGGAGTCACACACAGAGCACAACATACAAGACCTCAGTCCTACATCAAGCATGACCATATGAGCCCTTTCTAGCAGCAATGTGGCTTTATTAAGCCCAGTCTGCAGATTGAGACAGCCAGGATGTATCAGATAACAAAAGATCCCTGCAATTCAATATGTATAACTTAACATTAATGCTGCAGGTACATATAACCCAATGGACTCAGGTAGTTATATTACATTTTCAATAGCTTTGAGCTCAGCCCTGACTAACCATCTAATACTGACTCCCTTCTCAGATGGATTTTTCAGCCCTTGCTGCAGCTGATGAACATCTGTGGTGGGTGGACCACAGCCAGAAACTAGGCACCCACACACACTCACACCTGTCCCCAGGAGGATGGGGGAGAAAATAGGAATAGCAAAACCAGTAAAACTCACTCAGGGTTCTAGAGAAGGTTCTAGAGAAGGTAAGAGGGGAAAACCCAAGAGGGGAAACCACAAAGGGCAATTGCCACAATGAGAATGATGTCCTGCCCATCTCCAAGCAGCAGGTGACGTAGAAGAAAACCTACACACACTCTCTAGTTTTTACTGCTGAGCATGAGGTTGCTATGCTGTAAGGAATATCCTTTTGGTTAGCTTGGCTCAGCTGTCCCAGCTGTGTCCCTCCTAGCCTCTGGCCCACTTCCAGGATGGTCATTGCAAGAGGACAGACTAATAAACAGGAGAAGCCTTGACAGAGCAAACACTGTTCAGCAACAGCTAAAACAGTGGTGTGTTACCAAAACTGCTTTAGTCAAAAATCCCAAACACGGAAATATACTGGCTGGTGTGAAGAAAGTTATTTCACACCAGACAGATCCACTACAACAGTGGAAATTAATTTCAGTTTGATATATTTACCCTCATCACTTATTCTCAGCCTAACTCTTCAGATACCTTGTGGTTGGAAGAGGGTCACATACAATCCTGGGATAAACTTGCAGTGAGTTTATTATAACTGTGGAATTTCTCTGAGATCCCTTTAAGAAAATGTCATTCAGGACACTATGTAAACCGGTGACTTTCAATGTGGGATTTAATAGTGTATTTCAGAGGAGTCAGCTAAGTATGTGGTATACAAAAATCTGCCCATGCATCAAAAAATTTTAGGAGTCTGCAAGCAGGGAGTAGGGAGGGAGAGAAAATCTGACTAGGAAAATTTCAAGATCATACTGATAACAAAATTTATTTTGATTAGTATAACATTTTCATTTTAATGTCAGAGACAAAACAATTAAGTGCATTAACAATGCAGGTGCACAAAAAGTTTTTTACATTACCAGGGAAGTTTCTTGTCAGCTTCATTTAAAATTATTTCTTTCTATCCTTTGACATATTTGTCTTTGTCATTTTTTTAAATTTACTTGTTTAAAAGTTTTCTGCTTTCAATAGATGCTGGAATCTTAAAATGAAATTGAAACCATATAGGTGCCAATATATATATTCAATAGATAGAAGACTAAATTAAACTAATTGACATTTTATTAATACTCTGCTGTTTGTTCCCGCAGAGTTAAAATCGTACTCTAGATGCCATTATATGAAGATATACTTTGGACCATCTGGTGGCCAAACATTTTTGATTATAAATAAGTCATTTTTTCTTAATTATTTATTTGGGACCTTTTGTTTATTACACAAAAATCTGGAAAGAGAGAATAAATAGCTAAATGTGCTGGGGTTTAAAATACATCTTTCATAAACAAAACTATTTTTGCAGAAAAATCGGATTGAGGCAAGAGAGAACACTGAATATTCATCTGCATTAGAAAACTGTTTCTGAAATGATTCTTGTTTTCAGCCCTTTTGGCTTCATTTTGTATGAAAATACAGGCAGTTAGAGAAGACACTCAGAAGTAGTAAACACTTAGCTGTAATGTTAAACTCTAAGAAGGAAGGAAACTATTGTTTACCACAGAGAATAAAAGGGGAAAGACATTTTATGAAAAAGAAAAGAAGGTAAATCCATTTGATAATGATATTGAAGTTTTGGGAGTATTAGTAAAGGAAAGTTGAAGGATTTTCATCACTGGAGGTCTTCAAGAACTTAACTACTATCAGAAATTGTTTGGATAGAGTTTTTCTGAGGAAGTACACTTGAATTTTTAACAATGGACTACTCAGTTTCTTAACATAAGTGCTAGCTGTGTTTTTGGTATTTGCAATTATATATCTCCATATATTTTTGATAACTGGCATAATTTTGAATTTCACCCTTTGATCAAAGTCCTTAATACTGTGAGACATAAAAAATCATGAGATTTGGCTGGTCAGTGGTTTCAAAAGAAACTTGAAATAAAGACCAAATTTCATTGGGTTCATTAAAAACCCTGAATTTCTTGATTTGTCTCATATCCTGTATTCCAAACAAAGTCCCAAATATCCACATTGAAGGAATACAAAAAGCTACAATGTTCAAGAAGCCTTAATAAATTGAATAATTATGTATCATTCATATCTGAAACGAAGACAATATCCATTTCTGAACTTTGGACAAAACTTAGATCAACAATAACCATTTAGAAATGGATGTCTTTAATCTAGGGTGTTGGGAGCTATGGAAATCCCTGTCTGACTACAAAGGAATAAATATGTTACAGTTAAAAAAAAGTCTAGCCATTGAAACCAAGTCATTAAAGACTTTTGATGGAAAATCAGAAGTTACAATGACAAAACTGAAGAGGACATTTGTAGGCAGAGGCAGAGAGCTTAGTAGAGTTACTGTAAGGACACATAGTATTCCTTATTGAGTAGGACTGACAAGCAAATGTAGAAAAGCAAAATTTCAGCAAGATTGTTTTTTACTCACTGTTTGAAAAACAGACAATTATCTGCTATCCCTGACAATCCTTAACCACACAGGCAAGAGGAAAGGAGTGTATGTCTAGTTGCTCTCAGTCCTTCATCAGGGTGGAGTTCTTCCCTTATTCCCTTCTGCTGGGCTGGTTCCATCTCTGTTTTGAGCTCCCTAGTTAGGGATAATTTCATAATATTTCATAATTTTCATAATTTCATAAGAGAGATTACTATCAAGTAATTACCATTCTTACTAAGAGTAAATTAAAATCTTTTCTTACACTTAGTTCTCACATTGCTTATAATTATGAAGGTGCCTTCTTTTGCTTTAGGGGGAGTAGCATGTGAAAAGAGTTGGAGTGAACAGTGTACTCTCCTCTAGATCTACACGCATATGATCCTGACATATAGCTGAGATCCTCAACCAATATTGATATATACCACTAATCTATTAGCATTAATAAAGTATTCATAAATATAGAAGTGAAGTCAAGTTTAGGTATTGGTTTCTTACTGTTATGTGGGTTGCCCCAAAAATAAGATACAATTATCAGTAGAAAAGTGAAAGAGAATAAAACTGCCTCATTGTACTCTTGTTTGTTTTTTTTTTTATTTGGTTGGTTGGTTTGGTTTGTCAGTTTAGAGTATTTTTCCCACTTGATTAGGCCTGTCAATGGCTTTTGGGGCAAATCACTGTTTTGGATGAAGGACACAAAGAACCTCACCTTCAGTAGCCCTCCAGCCTCAAATGTCTTATAGTAATCAAAGAAACCATTCCTGGCAGCCATTGAAATCACACTCTGTTATAAACTTTCACATGGTTTATAATGTAAACAATCTTTGTCGTCATGCAGCACAATTTTCTATGGAAAACAGAATTAGCTCATGAGGCTTTGAGTTAATTCTTCATGGAATTAGAATGGGTGTTAACAAAAGAAGATGGATAAGGATAAAGTGGTGGAGGAGGACAAGGAAGTAGAGAAGAAAAAGGTGAAGAAAATAAAGTGTCAGCACTACAGAGTTTACTAATGCCAATATAATTTTTGTTTTAATGATTTTGGTTTTGATGGATTTTTTTTGTTCTTTGGTGTTGTTGTGGGGTTTGTTTTTCTTTTTTTTGGGGGTGGGGTGGGGAGTGGGTATTTTTTTTTATTGTTTGAGTGTTATTCACTAGGTATTGGCAGTCCTGTGTTTGTTAGATCAAATAATAATCTATTTCTATTTTTTCTGTGAGCACTTACAGTCTCTTTTTTCCCAGAACAGTGTAATGTAGTTCATTATTTTCTATGGAGTTGAAAAATAAATAAATATTTTGGTGAGGACTGGAACAAAAATGTGGTTGTGAACATGGAGAAGTTTATGTTCAATATGAATAAGTAGCATGAGAATTGAGAAACTTGACAGAAAGCAATATTTGCCATCCCTAGGAAGGTGAAAAGGACATAAGTGATATGTACATTTTCCCTGGGAATAAGTAAAGAACAAGGGAGAAAAGCATGAATAAGGGAAACGGGATTTGGAGTCATCAGAGTGGCACACACTGGGTGTATTCCCCTGCTTGAGGGGCAAAACAGAAAAGGATGAGGCCAGATAATAAGGGGGGACATAAAGATCTTGATGCAAGTAAGCAAGAGTTCCATATATTAAAAGAGCAAGAGGCTCTGGGGCAGTGCAATGGGCTAACCTAGCAGGAACTCTGCCAGATGCAATAGGTCTGATGGCAGAAGCCTCCCAGTGGGCAAGACTAAGTGCTATGAACCATTAAAAGAAGAAAAGAAATCATAACTATAAGAAAGCCTGTGGAAATTCTCTTTGCTTTGCACCATTGCATCTTCCCAAAGTATTTTACAGCAGTCTGACATCCCAGCTAACCCATTTCAAAATGTGTGTATCTGTAAATAAGCTTCTAGGTCTTCACTTTGGGGGCACTTTCCATAGCCATTTTCCATAGCAAAATGTACTACAGAAGTGAGGGCAAATCTCCCCCAAACACCTCTGGAAGAAATGACCTGCACTGTATCCACCAATCTAGAAGCTTCTTTAGATAACATTTTCATCTATTTCCTCTCAGATTTTTTCAAATTCTGAACTAGATCTACCAACCCTGCCAATATGACAGGGAGGTATCGTTTAGGATTTAAGGGAATTATTCTTCTCCTACAAACTGCTGGGCTGGTTCTGCTTCCTCCCTACAGAGCTAAGAAACTAACTTGCATGATCTTGAAAAAGAGAAATCTTTTCCGATGTTTTTGCTTTGAATGCTTTATGTGTAGAGCATAAATGTGTTCATTCCCTCCATGATGGTGATTATTCTGAAATCTGAATAACTGTGTCTAAGTATTTACATTTCAATATTTTATTAAATGATCATTCATATCATCCAACAACAGGAGCCAACCATGTGGCTCCTTCAAAACTAGAAGAAACTAAACCATAGGAGGCTGCATTTCTTTCTTTAGGACAAAGTCTAACCAGGAAAGTGCATAACCAGTCATGAGCCACTTATGTTATTCCAGCCTTGGAGGGAAAACAAAGCTAACCTTCCTGCATTAGCACAGTTGAAGGATAAAGCTTTTGGGTCTGGCACAATTTTGGGCCACGCTGTTGCTAATCCAGACAAAGGAGCAATAGCAGAGAGGAATCTGGGAACATTTTTGTTTCCCTGTTTTAATTTTTTGCTTTTCTGTTGACAGCTTACTCTGTTCTGTTGTATTTTGATGTGCTCACATCTACAGACAATCAAGAGGAACCATGTGTCTCAGTTTTCCAAACCCTGTATGGGGCCCAACACACTCCAGTAGTTAGTTGCCTGCCTTCACACACCTAATAGTTCAGCTCATGGATTTCCCAATATTTGAGATAAGTAAAATGCCAAAATATTATGGGGTTAGTGGTTGTCGTATACATTTTAGAATCCCTAATACTCGTTTCTCCTGGTTTCATCCAGATCAGCAAGAAGAACTGTGCCTGTCCCTAGCAGGGCTGGACTGGTTTGGTGAATTTATGCTTTCAAAGAGATGTCTGCATTTTGAACGTCATTACATAGACTGTATGCTTGATCATACAAAATAGGAAATAGTGACCAGAGCTAAACTGAAAAGCTGGCCCTATAACTTCAAAAGAAAGAAGAAAAGGAAAATAAAGTTACCTTAAGAGCAGCTTTTGTACCTGCACACACTAAGGTTAATCAAATCTATGCTTCAGAGTATATGGCTGATTAGCTTGTGTCTGGAAGTAGTTCCCCTTATTTGCCATTCTACTCTTAGTTGCAGAAATAACAAAGTTCATGTAAGTTCTAGGATTTTTTTTTTCTTTTTTTTTCTTTTTTTTTTAATCATTTTTTCCCTCAACTTGCCACAGAAACTTTGAAAACTACTGGTTGTACTGAGAAATGCAGAACAGCTATGTTCTAACAGAGAGGTTGGGAAGCCTGAAAGCTTTGATATGTATTAGAAAACAAAATTATTTTGCCTTTATTACTGTGAAGTGCCTGCCTTCTTATGAAGCTTTATAAATGAGAATGAATTATACCTCCATGAACCCTTGGGGTAGAGAAGTCTTTTCTCTCCTGCAGCCTATGAAGGTATCTTTGAATTATGATATACATCATAGAGGGGCTAGTGTTGAGTGTTCTGATTTGTTTTATTTTGGGTTTTAGCCTTCATAATTAAGTAGGAATGTCCAGAAAAAATCTCAGGACTTTCTTTCCTTCTCTCTTTCCCTCTTTCTCATTTCCATGGGAGATCCTCTTTGTCCTGTTAATCTTCAAAGCCCTGTCATCCAATCAAGTCTTGTGGCATTATTTCTTTTCTTTTCTTTTC
>VYXD01016900.1:0-10745 GCA_013397195.1 Hylia prasina | reverse complement strand
AAATGATTTCCCTGCATGTTGACTTTCTGAGATGGTCAGGAGAGAGGGGTGACACAGCTTGGCATTTGTTGTCATTGCAAGGGGCTGCCCCGCACTCAGCTGGAAGTTTCTCGGATGCTGCCAATGATTTGGTTGGTAAGCTGGCTGGTGGTAGACATGTTGGTGGGACTGGAACTGGGGACAGTATTTATAATGTTCTCTAAAATCCAAGCAGATAGACAGTTTGAGGAGGGGTGCCGCTGTACAAAATCACTGTTACATTCAACTTGTACGTGTCCCTGTTCACTGCATTTAATGCATATCATATTTTCCTGTTTTGAAATGGGGTTTTGGCTGCCGCCAGACCCTCTGCCACTCCTTTGCTGACCACCAGGGTATGTTCTATGGTTGTCAGGTGCATACAAGCCTCCACCATCTGCTGGATGGTGGTTTCTAGGTCTAAGGGGAGAGCCCTTAAAATCTTTTTACATTCTGTATTTGCATTCGACATTGCCAGTTTATTAAGCAGCTCCTCCCTTCCAGACAGACAGTCAATCTGTTTGCCTATTGTCTCTCGAAGCCTATCAATGAACTTTATATATGTTTCATCCATTCCCTGGCACATATCAGCAAAATTCTGTTGTGGAGTGGTGCCATCTGTGGTCTGGAATAAAGTGGTTTGGGCAGCATGTTTTATGTCTTCGAGGATGGCCCTAGGAATGTCTTGGGCCTGATCTTGTGGGTTTTCAAAATCCCCCTCTCCACTCAACAGGTGAATAGTTAAATGGGCCCTTGTCTCCTCATTTCTATAGTTCTTAATTAAGGCCTTTAATTGTTTTTTCCAGAGGAGAAGAGACATTACATGCCGGAGATCATGCAGCACAAGCACATGGGTCAAGAAAGTCACATTGAGTAAATTTTTAAAGTAAGACGACCTCCATCCATAATCTTTGCAAGATCTGCAAAGCTCTTTCAATTCCCCATAGGGTATTGCTTCCCATTTTGGGTTCCTTCCCCATTTAAAAATAACAGGTTACACTAATTTTTCTGCTATCTCCCAATTTCCATCCCTAGTAGCAAGCTTCCACACCTCTGTCCAGTGATCCTCAGGTTCGGTATCAGAGGTCAAGGCATCACTGGACTCCTCTGGAGAGGGGAAAGTTTTAACATTCAGAGAGTTGAAACAGAGAGTTGTTTTGGACGATGCATCGGATTCATTGATCTCAGATACAGTGTGAGGTCTGAGGTTGACTGGCAAGGCCCAATGTTGTGGGTTACCAGCAACTAAGATGGGTTTGTTCCAGTCACCATCATGACTTCTGGTCCCAGTGGCTTGGGAACCGGACGTGTCGTTGCTAGGGGTGTTTAAAGTGTTTTCTTTGAAAGATGGAGTTTTTTTATTTCAAATACAATAAAAAAAATCCCCAACTCTGCCAATTGTGCAGTTACCAGGTCAGGATAATTTTAGGTGTAATAATCATAATAAAAATGACATTGGGGGTCAGAGCTGGTTTTCCTGGAGCTCCTGCAGACCTGTGTGATGTGGAGGATGAAATCAGGTGTGCAAACAGTAATCTCAAGGAGAAGCAGAGCTGTCAAAGAAATGAGAATATACCTCTTCTGGAGTTTGTACAAACACTACGTTTTCTCCCTTGTCCCTCCTGTACACTGTCCATAGCAAGGTATTTTGGGCCCGTGTTCTCCATATGACATGGAGTCCAAATGACAGAGTCATAAGTGATTGATTCCTGTTCTTTTGCACAAGTGTCATCTTTGTTTCTTTTCTCTGTGCAAGTGTCTAGGATGCCTTGTTGACCATTCCCCATGGCTTTGTGTGCACCATGGATTGGTATAAAGTATTTGTCAATAGCTTCAATGTTTAGAGGGAAAAACTGAGTCTTGCATTTTGATCCTTGAAACTAAAATCCCAGGAAAACATCTGTGTAGTAAGTATCTCTATAGTAAGATTTATTAAACTAATGACTACTTCTGTTAGAGGGAGTATTTCTACTTGGCAGGAGACACTTTCTACATACTAGAGTTTCTCCTCTCTTTTCTAGGATTCCTCTTTTATGTTCTGCCTGGCTTTGTACATCATTTCAGTGCCTCTTTATGTACTAGTTGTCTACCCTCTCTTCAGTTGCTCCACTTTCTTCTCATTTTTCTCTTTTTCTCTTTGGTTTTCACATGTGCTTTTTCTGTCTTCATCCTGTATGTCTCTCCAGTGAAATATCCAGCTCTTGTTTTCTTCCATGTTTCCTTAGATGAAGGGCACTCTGGCTACTCATCACTGTGCATGATGCTGCCCACAGCTTGTCATGGACTACTAGCCAGAAATTGTCACCAGGACATACAAATTGAGTGTTTCATAGAGACTGTGAATTATATTCCACACTGATGAATTCACAGGGTGGTGACTCTTCCCTTGACACTCCAGATCGATGAGATTAAAAGTCACACAGCTGAGTAAGTCTCAGATAATGTTCTGTTGGCAGTTCCTCCTGTATTTTAACATACATATATACACTGGACATATATATGCAAACTGCTGCATTAGAGCTGTAACAGGATGTAGCTAAGCAGTAACTGGGTAGGGATAGGTTTGCAGATGTTAAGAGGTAAGAAGTTTGTTTTGTACTTTTTGTAATTATTGAGGCAATTTTCTAAGCGATGCCTAACTTTCTGCATTTACAGTGTTTGTCTGCAATTATTTTACTTTAATAGCTGAAGCAAAAGGAAGGGAGATAACAATACCAGTACTGATGTGTAACAATCACAAGAACAAATCTTTGCACGGGATTATAAAAATCTGGCTGGGGTGCAGAAATATTTGCTGAATGCTCAGTGAGGAAAATAAAAGGTCTCATTTGCCAGAAGCCATTGCACTTACATTTTATCCTAAGAGCAACAAAATGATGAGCAGTTACTTTCTGTATGACTGCACCTGTGAAAAACAAGCATGTGGTTGAGAGGAACTGGAACAATAACCATGTCTTTGGTCTCCAGTTACTTTTAGAGAGCTGTGCCCATCTTACAGAGGCATCTTTGTTAATAACTGTATTCAGTGCAGTCTCTTTTGGCTTAGTGCTGCTTGTGGTGTGGTCACAGTGGCTTATGCTCTTTAGTTTGCTGACTCAGTGTCTATTTCTTTTTCAAGTGGAGATCTGACTTAGCACCTTGCAGCTGGCTACTCTTCAAGCACTAGAAGCAATATCTTACTGTTAATGAAGTACTTTGCTCATTTAATCCCAGCCAGCAACTGGTGGGGTGAGAAGCAGAAAAGGGCTTGGCTCAGTACAAATCCTGCCCAGCAATAACAAAAATATCCCCAAGTTATCAACACTTTCCAGCACAAATACAAAACACTGTCTTATGCTAGC
The DNA here is from genome assembly GCA_013397195.1 of Hylia prasina. Lineage (NCBI taxonomy): Eukaryota > Metazoa > Chordata > Aves > Passeriformes > Sylviidae > Hylia > Hylia prasina. The sequence goes on along the minus strand of VYXD01016900.1, from coordinate 7,386 downwards.
TACCATTAATAAAATTAACTCTATCCCAGCCAAAATCAGAAGGAGCACTTTGCCCATGCTAAATCAATCCTGGAGAATTACCCAGGGCTATAATAATATCATCAAACTGGTTAATCAGGCCAAACAAAGCAACATCATAACGATGTTAATATGATAGTCTTGGGGAAACTCTGTTTCTGGTTAATTATGAAAGAACTGGTGCTAAGTAGATTTAAAAGTAGTGTGNAAAAAAAAAAAAAAAAAAAAAGATGGAATTACATAAACCAGAATGCATTTCAATGGAGGAAAAAAAGTTTTATTTATGCAACAACTATATAACACGGTGATTTTGCCTTGTAGGGAAAAGAACATTAGATTGTTCTGTCTTGTGACATTAATGTGAGGTTGTTTTCTTTTATCCAGTGCTTGCATGGTACTGCTTGCCCACTTCTCCAGATACATATGCAACTCAAATCCTTTTGTCTTCCACTCTCTCATTTAATCTGTTCACAAGGATTGTATAGCTTAGGAGCTTTGGAACAAGTGAGACAGTAGTTTGAAAGAAGCATAGCTGTAATTTCCTTCAAAAAACCTACCGAGGTCGTTCAAAACATCACTGACTTTTGAAGGTGTTTCTAAAACCCACTAATTCTTTGACTTATGAAAAGAACAGTAGAATGTGTGTTCTTCATTTAGCTTTTCAACAACTTTGTCATCATGAGCCACTACATAAGGAGGCATCAAGCACCCAAACATCACTTCACCCGTGATGTCCAGATAAACAGTGTATTCTTGTCTCTATTTAAAAAGTATATGTTTTCCATTTTAAACCAATTTCTCCCCTATCAACACACCTTCAAACATATATTCAGTGGGACTTTGCCTTTTCATCACTAGCCATAACAATAAACACCAAGTTCTTAGATGCCAAGTCATAATTTTTGCAATGAGTGGGGCAGCATGAAAGGTTTTTGTTATTTTCCCCATTTTTCTACCTAGCACCTCAACCAAATCTGTGAGTGGCACACCACAGACTTGTGACACAAGTAGGTAACAACCTGGTAGTATGCACAGAAATCAGTACTAAATATGGGATGGGCAGTTAAATATTTATAGCCACTGCCTGCTGGAGAATGGATAATTGCTGCAAAAACTACAGCCCTGGGGATGGACTATTTTGTTGCTCTGGAAACTTGTTGCAGTCAATAACTAGCTAGAGAGCAGAGCTGCCAGCACTTGAGTGGGAGGGAGACACTGACACAAGAAACAGGAAAGAAAGATTTGTGTAGGTCATTCTGTACCACATTGATGAGCACCAGCTGATCTAAGGTCTGCAATTCACAAAGGTTTTCCATAATGGGTGACTCTCTGATGCCAAGAGGAATACCTGCCACCTGGTAGGTAATGTGTTAGCATTCCTAATTTACTATTTAAGTAGCAGAAATAGTGGATCTGAAGGGGGGGTTCTTTTTTTATGGTGGAGGGACAGAAGCAGGTTATGTCTTGCATGAAATATGATAGTCTAGGCAGAAGTGAGGGAAGTGCAGTTTCAGATGCAGAAGAATAGGAGTGGCATTTGCTTTTTAACTGAGAGCAGAGGCACAGTCTCCCAGAGGTGACTTTGCATCCTGCCTTCTACTTTTGCAATGAGTTTCTTCTCTGTCATCAAGACAAATTCATTCATGATCTGTTCCCCAAAGTGCCCGGGTCAGGTTAATGGTTCAAATTCTAATCTTTCCCCTCTTGTTGGACAAGCCATTGTGAAACAAATCAAACTAGTACCTCCTGCACCATTCTGACCCCTTTCGCCTTCCAGTCCAGTGTGTGCATTTCTTTGCATGTCATTTCCCGAATACATAAGGAAGAGCATCAGTCTGTACTTGCATTCAGATGAGTTCCTCCTAACTTTGCTGAAAAACATCATGCTTAGCACAATTCTGTGCTTCTGTCATCTTGGCACAGGAAAAGGCAGTGTGTCTGGCTGTTATACTGATACTGTACAGCCACTTAAATCATCACTACAGTGGGAATTTGCCTTCTACTTTTCTCCATGGTGACATTGCAACCCATCAAATGTTAGTCTCTGAGAAACTTGTGCTGACCTGAAAGTTTCCTCCAGAGATTGAGATGGAGTAGGCTTTGTCATCTGAAGGGATTCACACAATTTGCAACTGCCAAGACCATTAACTCTGTTCTTTACTGTTTTTTTAAGTTATTTTGTTCAGCATATAAGTTGTCTTTACTATCTGTAGGTTCCTGAGTATCCCCATTAAGAATCTTGAAAAAAGAGTAAACTTCATGTTTACTGCTTTCTAATCTTCAGGTACCAAAAAAATTTTTAAGCGGTGATGCACTGAAGCCACCAGATTCAACTATTTAATTGTCTATCTTTAATTGCTTGGGAAGAAGTGTGGCAGTTGTTGCTATTTATTTTGTTTCCTTGTTCTGTAAGGTCTTTAGTTGCTGCCTAAGTTTGAGTTACTGCTTCTGATATATACATCCTCAGAGAAGACTTTCTGGAAAGTCTGAAAATGCTGGAATCCCTTCCACTGTGAGCACATATACAAATGACTTACCTGTCTTCTGATAAGGCCATGTTTTCTGCTATCCCTTTTACACCCTGCTGATCGGTTGCTGTATGTTCTCTGACAGCCTTCCTATTGGAGGATTATTGAGGTGATAGCTTTTGTCCCTTTTGAGATATTTCTCTATCTCCCTAGACCTTTATGCTTATGTTTTTCATATTTCTTCTATCTCTGATTATGATGGCATCTATTTTAATTTGTAATGCAACTAGAATTTTTCAAAAGGTGGTTTTTAATAATTTCCTTTACTTTGCCATTTTACTGTGTTTACTGTGCCATTTGCTCACATTGTCTTTTTTCCCACTGACTTTTTCTTTGTAGGATGTTTCTTCTTTGCTTCCTTCCTGGGGAAGGAAGTCATTGGTTGTGTTAAACATTGACGTCTTGGTCAATGCCAACACTGGCATTAGGAATGGCTGCCTTACTCTGTTTTTTTCCTGTCTCCAGTCTCCAGTATGATAATTAAACTGATGTCCTCATTACAGGTTAGTCATTTCACATCCTCCATCTCATGATCTCAGAGTTCTGGTATTTGTGTGGAATTCAATTTACTCTGATCCTTCATTTTCTCACTTGTGCATCATTTAGAGGCCCTTTACCTGAGGAGCAGAATTGTCATGGCAACAACTATACGAATACCAAAACAAATTCTCTTCCACATCTTCCCCCTTTTCATTTCAAGAATTCAATTCTAACTATCACTGCTTCCAAATGAAAAGTTTCTTCATGTGTCCACAAATAGGTTTATTGGTTGGAAAACATCTAACAGTGGGGGATCAAGGTCTTAAATGAACAAGCAAGTTTCCATGGAGCAAGGAAAAGACTGGGTCTTTCTTTCATTAAGATCAAATGGATTAAAAACCTGGAGACTTGAAACAGTGAGATTCCCTGTTCTAGGTCTCCCTGTGCACTGAGGAGATTCAGATTAAAGAATAGTTGGCAGAGAACAGTAGTAAAATTCTACCCCATCTAAATCTGCATTATCCCCAGCTAAATTTGCCTTTTCTGTGCTATCTGTGTCCAATGGCATATTCTTATTATAACTGTGCCACTTACCTGTCAGTTTTGTAATTGGTTTGTAGTCCTGATGAAACTTGTGAACAGGGAGGAAGTGATGACCAGAGACACAACAGGGGGAGAATGNCAGGGAAGTGGTCATGGCAGCAGCCTGACAGAGTTCCAGAAGTGTTTGGACAATGCTCTCCCATCTCTGAATTTTACACAGGATTTCTGGCCCATACACTGGCAGAGCAAACAGAGTACTATTTGCAAGAGCTGCTCAGTCAAAACACATAGAAATGACTTGAAAGGGGAGTTTTTGAAAGAAAACACCAATAACCACTAGAAATTATACAAATTTGATTAATTTTTAATTATTAATAATTTTAAGCTGTGTATTAAGAAAAACCCTTTGTAATTTATTGAAAATCTTTTACAAGATAACTTTTTTTAATAGCTTGGGAAAAAAAATAACTCAGTAGTGTGTTAAATTGTAGTAAAATTAAACTACCATTCCAGAATAAGCAGATAAAGGAATTAATTGTGAACAGTTAATGGTGTCTTGGTTAATGTTAAGGCAACATGATATTGTGAATTTTTTACTTAGTGAGTTGTGTATGACTTCGAAGGTAAAAATTTCAGTGTAGAGGTTACAGAAATCATCACTATGATATTTAATTTTTAAAACAGTTGACTTATTCCCTGCTGTTCTCCTCCCTCACTGGTCTAAAACACTGAGTTAACAACATATTGAGTGATGCAGATGATATTAAATAAATTAGAAGTTGTCATCACCTATGAATAATGATAAAAATGTAAAAAAAGTTGAAAAAAGTAAAAATGTAAAAAAAAAGGCAGAAAGAAAAATAATTACAATTGGCCAAAGCTATTTTGTAGTTTTATCAAAAACCTGGGCAAATGTGTTAAATCATACCAGACACTTTTTTAGGATATAGAGAACTGTCAAAGAATCAAAAAGTTGCATATGAATACTTGGTGCAGGACAGTGGTCTCATGACAACAATTTTCACTTCATTGTGCTCATAAAACCACAATTCATCCAAGAGTGACTATCCATCCCTTTTCAAGACAGGAACTGTGCCATGCCAGTTAGACCCTGAAAGTAACAATAGTAACTAAGAGAACATAAACCCAGCAGTGGTACCAGGGCAAATACAGGGAACCTGTCAGTGTGTTAGTGAAAACACAACACCAGGAGTTTGAATGCATCTTTCCCCCGATTGCTTCGTATTTAATCATGTCAGTGTGATGATGATACCTATGAGTGTACTGATGGGGCCTGCTAAAAGGTTACGTGACAGTCACCACCCAGAAATATGAGAAATTAAGCAAAAATAATAGACCTTTGTAATAGATGAGGGCTCTTAAACTAGCCAGAAATCACATGACCCAGGGTGTATAGGTTGCAACTGAACAAGTTTTCTTCCAGGAATCAGGGTAATTAATTAGTGCTCTGTGATACAGATGTGAATTTAATACTATCTGAACTCTTCAAGTGCAGAAGCACTTTTATCATGCCTTTCAACCTCAAATTAAGTTTCAGATTTGGTGTATGTTTTTGCATGTTATTAAGAACATTGTCCAAATGCCTGTTAAACAGTGACAAGCTTGAAGCATTGATTATTTCTTGAGGAAGCCTTTTCCTTTCAGTAAACAAAGTCAGAATGTCCCCTGGCATGGCTGTGACCCCTTCCCTTGTGTCCTGTCACTGGGTCCCAGACAGAAGAGATCAGCACCTCCCTCTCCACTTCCTCTCCTCAGGAAGCTGCAGAGAGCGTTGAGGTCAACCCTCATCTTCCTTTTCTCCAAACTGGACAAATCCAGAATCCCCAGCTGGCCCTCACAGAACATCCCTTCCACCAGCTCCACTGCCCTCCTCTGGGTGCATCCCAGTGCCTTCACATCCTTCTTACATAGTGTGGCCCAGAACTGGTCTTACTAAATACAGCAGCACAATCACCTCTGTTGACTGTCTGGCTGTGCTGTGTTTGATGCACCCCAGCATGGGGTTTGCCCTCCTTCTGAATCTGGCAACACCCCATTAAGTTTCACACTGATGAAAATTGTCCAATTCTTCCTCCAATCTAGATTCCTCTGTGAGACACCTTGTCCCTTAAGACAGTGAACCCCACCTTCTAGTTTGGTAACATCAGAAAACTTGGTAATGGTGCATCCAACTCGAGCATCCAGGTCATTAATAAATATATTGTGAGGGTTCATATAGCTGTTGTTCTGACAGCTTTTCACACAGGTTGTATAATCTTTTCAGGTTCACTTTTCATATGTGAGCCATGTGAAGCGTGAGCCAAAACTTAAGCAAATTGTAGTTTTCTTTTTCTTACTGGTGTGATATGAATTTTTGCATCAGGCTGTTAGGTTTAAAAAATATAAACTATATCTAACTATTTCTTTCAAACTTCTGCAGCCTTTGCCCAAAGGTTTATGTGAGCCAGTGTACATCTATTTTCTCCTTTTCTCTTCTCCTACTTTCCTTCTCCCATATTTTATTTACATGAAACGATTGTGGCAGCTCCAAAGTATGTTTGTTTTCAGGCTTGATAATCCTTTCCTTCCAAGACCTCTAGTTAGTAACACTAATTCCTTAAAGCAGCATATCTTGTCAAACTTACTAGTTATTCAAGAAAGATACCACCAAGTTTGTTTATGGTATGAATGGATTTGTGAGTCAGATACCAAGAATAAACCATACAAATTAATTTCCAAAATTCAAAGCTCTGCACTCCTGCTGTTATGAACAATGCTAAAAATTATTCATCTCCCATGTTAGAATAGTAAATGAAATAGTTCAAAAGGTGGAAGATTATTCAGTACTTCTATTAATGTTCTATTTCAGTAACTTGCACAACATTGTTTCAAATGGTTATTTTTAAAATAACCAGTATATTAGCCTTATTATGTAAGATTTATCTAAAATTGCTGCATCCATTGGATCAGCAATCTGTCATAAAAACCGTCTAAATAAACCTTGTACCTTTTTTTGAAGTGCAGGAGAGTTACAATTTGGGGAGTTCCTTCAGGCATATTTTGCTACCTTCTTCTTAGTTAAAGCTTGATGAGGTCATTATGTGGCTTTCAGAAGTGACTTTTCATCAGCTTTGTGTTTGAGCCCATGGTGTCAAATTAAGTCTGGCCTGTTTCCTGTGTAAGTGGTAAAATGAATGTAAAAGCACAAAAAGGATGTAACCTATAGGTGAAATTCTTCTATTTCTCAACCCGTTTCTTCTCTCTTATCACAGATCAGTACTACTTGGGTTTCATTTCTCTGAGTAGATTTGGGGTATTTTTTTCATTTAATATGCTAGACCTCCAAAAGATACTGAAAGTAATAATGCAGATAAAAATAATGGTACAACAGAAGAAGATTACTGTAAAGCAAACTACAGATACAGTGGAAGAGAGAGATACACAAACAGAGGTCATTAAAGTGTGTATAAACCTTGCTATTGTTGCTTTTTGAGCAGAGAGAAACTTCTTGAGTGTTACGTGACGAAGTACAACCAGTAGGTAGCAGGTAGGATATAGGAGCTGCCTGCAAGGGGGCTTAAGCCATGAGTTAAGTGTGCAAAATATCAGGGGTAGTGTAAGACTTAGAAGCAAGAAAAGTGGCTTCAGTGTTGGGGGCCAGTTATACATTTAAATGTGGATTTCAACCATCTGCAAACATCAAGGGCATGTCTGGATGCAGGAAAGAAATCACAGATACTTCTCTATAAACTCTGTAGTGTAATTTGGGAAGGTGACTTTCATTCAAAGGTTCTAGTATGTAGAGGAATTTCTTAGA
>VYXD01016899.1:9922-22840 GCA_013397195.1 Hylia prasina | reverse complement strand
TGTATTCCCTTCTCCTACATCCACCCACTCTTTTTCCTGAATGTCCCCCAGAGTCCCAGCAGATCCCTGTCACCAACGCAGCCACACTTGCCCTGCTGCTGTTATTTGGGTGTGGCAGAGACCACAGTGAGCTCAGGTGGGCTGTGTCCACCCCTTGGCACTTCCAGACCCCAGGAATATCTCCCTTTCTCCTGAAACACTCCCACTGCACTAGCAGAAACAGCAGAGGAAGAGAAGCCAAAAAGCAGAAGTAGAAACTGCAAAACCCTCTTTAGTCACCAAGCTGCATCTGTTCCTCACACATTTTGTGGAGGATACATTTCTGCTCCACCACCAGTGAAAGCCCAAGGTCTCCAGCTGTCAGTGTGCTGCCAGCACTGGGCTTCTTTCTGATATATTTAGAGCATCACACCAGCTCCTCTGCTCATTAAGCCATGATATTTGAGCTATGACTTTCATTGCTGCTTTCAAGGTAATCTCTCTGAACAGGCTCTGGACTGTAAATCCTGGTTGAGCAGGAAAAATACGTTTGCCCCAGTGTGATTGTGTCACTGCAATGAGCTTGGCTTTTTATTTAGAGAGCGGGTTTTATGTCTGTCTTGCAAGGACAAACTCCTGATCAGGACTAAAAATCTGGGTGAGACAACTGACCAGTGCATCTGACCCAAGGCTGAAAATAAAAGCTGGCTTCCCACCTTAGTTTCCAAGTAAACCCCAGCAAATGACGCAGCAGCCCATACTGCATTTCACAGGCAGAACAGATATATTTAGCCCAGTATGCCCCTCCCAAAGGACAGCGTGGGGCACAACTGGCTGAGCAGAAGCCAGGCAGGAATACAGGGAAACAAACCAGGCAAACCATCCTCTCCTAGTCAGGAGCGTGGCTCTTGTTCACTTGCTCTGTTTAACATAAACAAACAAGCAAAACCCCAAACAAGGAAACCTCGCAAGAGGAGTTTCATTTTCAGGTCAGGCAGCAAACCCAACAGTTGTAATTAGGTTCTGGAAATCAGCAGTTTAATTTATTTGTGTTGTTGGGTGTTCTTTGAGTTTCCATCTGAGAGTCAGACCAAACCAGCCTCTGCCCTTTCCCCAAAAGCTTGTGAGAGAACGTGGTGTGAACACCACACAAGCATCAGTACGTGTGGACATGGAATCTCCCTTCATGGATGTGAAAGGAGGAAAGCAAACCACCTGAACAGGGACACTTGGGTGCCTGAAGGAGCACACTGGTTGCATTTGGGATCTAGAAAAGTGCCCGAGGGAGAGGAATTTCAGGGGTCTAATTTGCAAATGACTTGGTGGATTTCAGAAGACACCTCCCCAAGATGTTTCTGGGGGATCACCCCATGGCCGTGGGAGGGTTAGAAAATAAATGCAGCTCTAGGAAGCTGAGGTTTTGCCCTCAGGGCCCTGGGAAGTGATCTCCTCCTCAGCCTCCATCAAATCAGATAACAAACAACCAAATTACTGTGATCAGAATGCTGGAGGGCAGCGGCTGCTCAGAAGCACCCACCAGGCAGGGATCTGGCAGCAGCTGGCTGTACCAGGTGATGAACCAGAGATGTTTCCAGCCAGGAAGCTACAGCAGGGCTGCCTGCCTTCTCTGCCACACAGGGCATCTTCTTGGCTTCCACAGGGGGCAAGCTCCTGGCCTCAGCTGAAGAAATTACACACTGAAGTCGCAGTCATAAAAGACTTCTCAAATCAGGAGAATGACCCATTGCATACTAGAAATGAATCAAGAAATCACAGAAAAACATAAAGTTGCATGAAAAGGAGTATCCTACCAAGATGCAGCTTTGCCTAACAGGGCTGGCTTTAGCTCAAGTCTTTGGGAAACTCTCACTCCAAAGGATGAGCTTTCAGTTCCGAGCTGGCCCAAGCCGAGCCTGACTCCTCAAGGAGCCCCCAGTGCAAAACACAAAACCACTTCTCTTACCATTTTCCTCATCCCCAAAAGGGAGGCAAGGTGGAGCGAGGGAAGATTCGTGGCCATGATAAGACTTTAATGTCTGAGTAACATTTCAAGCACAGAGACTTTTGATTTCTCAGACTTGCACTACCTCATCCTCTCCTGTGACGATTTAAGAGGCCGAGTGGAGTGGCTGTCTCCTAGACTTTCACTCCTTTCCCCCAAAGCCTGCTCTCTCCAAGCCTTACATCCATGTCCTCCCCTCAGCCAAGAGAGGCCAAGCACAGCTTTTTGCTGCTGTTATCACTGCCCCAGACAGCCAGGAGAGGAGACTATTATTTAAAGAGGTGCAGAGTGAGACTGGGATATGATTGTAATTACTGACCCCTGGGCACCCTACAGCAGAGAACCACAATGTGCTGAGACATGAATAACCCTCCTGCAGGAGAGCTGAGGAAACCTCTTCTTTTTATCAAACTCCTTCCAAAAGCAATATGAAGTTTTTCTCTAATTAGAGGTAAAAAATTGTGTTTAAAAACTCCTGCAAGTGATTCCTGTCCTACAGGTTGTGCATGCAGCGCTGACAATGTCTATGACCCAAACACATAAGAATGACAGGCACAGCTTCTTATCCCTGACTGGGGGAGTGCAATGCTTGGAAACAAATTTATCATGCAAATATTTGAAGTTAAGATGTCAAAATTCAGGTCCCTTCAGCAGTGTCTGCTTTAGCACACTACCACTGTATCCATAATAAAAATCACTTGTTAAAATACAAAGAGTGCAGTAAGCTCTTCAAACACAATCAATCACCACTCTTCCTCTAAATATTGGCCAAAAAGGTTAAAATACTCACCTAGCTCCTGACTGTCCCAGTGATGCAATGTGAGTAACAGTCCCACCATACAGAGGGGAGGTTTCTGTGAGAACCAGGCTTGTCTCCTTGGAGAACAAGGCTCCCGCTCATTCAGATTAATTGATTTCACACACAGTTGTTTATGTGTGTGGCCTCCCTTGATTTTCTGAGCTCTCCTCGCTCCAAACAAAACAGCTTAGGGATGCAGATGGAGCCAATTGCTTTTGGGAAGAGGGGAGATAACACCTCAAAGCCAGACAGAAAAGGACATTTCTTGCTTCAGAGGCTTTTCTCTGGACGGCGCTTTGAGGCAGCCTGACAAAAGCTTCTGGGGAGCACCACAAAACTGCCTCAGGGACACACTGCACAGAGCCCTGCAGGAAAAACCTCCCCACAGTGGTGGGACAGGGCAAAAGGAACTTCTGAGGAGAAGGATATATGGCAAGCTGTGAGATTGCAAACAATAGACGAGCAAGGAACTGCCTTAAATTTTCAAGTGTCCTGATTTCATATAACAGCTTGTAGCTGGACAGGGAGAGCACCAGGATCCTCATTTGTGCATGGAACATGTATCAGGCAGCTGTGCAGTGCACTACCAAATGCTGGTTCAAGAGGGAAGATTTATCTTGGGAAAGAAATCTGGATATTAATTTGAAAGCACAACACAGAGCAAGAAAGATTAACTGCCCTCAGCCTCTCCAGCCATGTGGCTCAATCTGCACTGAATTACAAGTCATCACTGACAAAGTATTGATGCAGCCAGCCAGCAAAACCAGTGGAAATATACTTCTGTGGATCTGGTCAGAGAATAGAATCTCAGTTCCCCAAGAAGGGCTGGGATTTCAGCATTTGCCTGCATCCCAAAGAGGGCTGAAAGGTCAAAATATTACACTATTTCACAGTATGAACAATTCCAAATGCTCTTGATTTGAAAATGCCGGGGGAGGAAGGAAGATATTTTTGATAGAAACAAAACATTCAAAATGTTTTAGCAGAATTTTCTCTGTTTACCAGCACTGTACAAATAAATGGAGAGGCCCTGGAATCCTGGCTTCCATTTTGGTCCCCACTGTGCAAAAAGAAAAAGATGTGGACAGGCTGGAGAGGGACCAGAGAAGGGCCACAAAGGTGGCAAAAGGAGTGGGAAGCCTGCCAGAGGCCCTGAGAGAAGAGGGCCTTGAGAAAAGAAGGCTTAGGGGAGATCTTATCACCGTGTTCCAGGATTTAAACAGTGGCTCCAAAGAAAATGGAGACTCCCTTCTTACCAGGAGCCACACGGAACAGATAGGGGGTAACGGGTGCAAGTTATTCCTGGGGAGAGTCCAGCTGGACAGAAAAGGAAAATCTCACTCAGTGGAAACAATCAGCCATTGGAATAATCTCCCTAGGGAAGTGGTGGATTCACCAACGTTGGGCACTTTTAAGATTTGCTGGGCCATCCTGTTCAGACTGTGCTTTTTGCCCAGAAAGGCTGGATCAGGTGATCCTTCATGTCCCTTCCAACCTGTTATTCTGTGAAAATGAAATCTTGATCCAAAATGAGAGACTTCAGGGTGTTGACCTGAAATTTAAACTCTTGTTCTGGATTTCAACAGAAAATGACATTTAAGTTGAAATGTCAATTGGAAACAGAAGTCATTAGGTTTTGAAACATCATTACAGAAAAGCATGTTTTTCTTCAGAAAATTTCAATTTAATCAAACCATGTTATCTTCTGGGAGCTTTTTTTCACTTTACCAGCTCTGTGCTTGTTTGTTTGCTGCTTGAGGACTGGAGATTTGCTCCAGGCACACGGGTGTCTGCACTGGGGTTACACTGGGGACACACTGGAGATTCCTTTCAGAAGCCTAGGAATACACCTGCACCCAGACTTTCTTAGGAACTTGAACTATTACAGAGTAATTAGCTGTTTTCACTTAGGGAAACCACCCAAGGTGTCAGATGAGAAGCAACCAGAACCTCACTTTGCACACAGAGGAGGAGTGGGGTCTGCAGATACTTCTGGATCTCCTCTTCATCAGCATCCAAGGTTACACATCTCTCTCCAAAGGTTGGCTTTGCAAAACCTTGGAGAGGAAAAGGCAAGTGAGCCTCTGGAAGCACTGAACTACCTCTAAAACCTCAATACTTATTTAACAGTATTCCTTTGCAGAAACAAACCCTACAGACAAAAGCCTAACTCCAACCTCAGCAATCCACACAATTTCTGAGCAGGCCCCTTTAGGCAGACGTGCAACTGCAGCCCCCTCTGCCCTGCAGGGGAACAAGCAGGGGCAGTGACAGGGAGCAGCATTCCCTGGCACCTGCTGCTTCACACCCACGGGACAAGGGCACAGCAGGGCAGCTCACAGGGGCTGCTCACAGATGCCAGGCCCCAGAGTGCCACCCGTGGAGACAGGCTGGCAGATCCAGCCAGCACAATGCTGGGGTATGCCCAGAGAAAGCCCTGCCAAGGCAGGAGTGACAGCACCCTTTGATGGGATGATGCTGCTGTTAAAAGCCAAAGGCGTCTGTGCATGTGGACAGGGCAGCTGAAGGGAAGAGTAAAATGTATTTAGGCGGAGTCACAACTGTTGACTGAGCAGACCAGCAGCATTTGCCTGAAACCAGATGGAGAACAGATTATGTTCAAGCAGCTCTGGAGCTTTTAACATCAGACCAGCACCTGCGAGTTGATGGATGCTCTGGATGTCAATCTCCAGCCTGGGAATGGGTGTTGCTTTGGAGCTCTTTCAATCCCAGGCTGAGTTTAGGAAGCTATGACCACCCCATGGCAGCCTCTGGCACCTGTCCCAAGATGTCAATGAGCCAGAGTTTCCACAGGACTGGACCCTACCCCTGCACACACATCCCCTTGCACACAGCTCTGCTGGATGATCCTTCTCTGGCTGTGGACAAAGGTTTGGGGCTTTGTGGAGATCACCACCTCTTTCACAGGAGGAAGGATGAGTTCCTGAACCAGCTGGGGAGTAAGAGGAGAATATTCCTGGTTGCCTCAGGGAGGTGCAGGAGGTGGTAGAGGTAAGAGGCAAAGCTCTCCTCTCCAAGTGTCTCCCAGGCATTCCCTCTGCTCAGCTGGGGATGGACTGCATGAAGCACCAGCCTTGCCAGCTCAGATCTCACCCAGGTTCACCAAAAGCAGCAACAAACTGACAGAACTTCCTCTCTAATGCATTTAAAACCCATTTCCTAGTTCAGCCTTGTCCATAAGCTAAAGTAAGGCTTAGGTAGCACAAACTGACTCTGTCTAAACTTAACTGCTATTCCTATTGCTTCTAGCTTGGTTTTATGCTTGACTTGAAAGCATTACCTGGCCTCTCTAAGTAGGGCCTGGTCCAGACTTTCAAGGTTACCCCTCAAAGCTTTTCTTAGTTCAAGAAATGAGGAAAAAAGACAGACACAGTCCTTGCAACACCCCAGTGTCAGCTGTGCTGACAAAGATGCCACATGGCCACAGCTGTGCCCACAGAAAATGCTGTGGGCTCCCCTTCTTCCAGGGGCCATGGCACAGACACAATCCAACACAAGCAGCCAAACTCAGACAGTAAATTGTTCCTGGCGTGTGAGTCTGACCTAAGGGGCACCCTTTTCCTGGAAGAGAAAGAAGTTTTTCTGCTGTGGTAGATAAAAGTTTGAGTTGTTACCTGCGATGGGGTTTTATACCACGGGGGTGCAACTGTTGTCCTGCAGAAATACAGACCAATAATCTCAGCATGCTGTGGAGGAGAGTTTCTGAGCCTTCCAGCAGGCCCCTTGGAAAACAGCAGAGATGCTGAAAAGCCTGTGCAGCTTCAGTAAAAACTGAACTAAGCCAGTGCAGCACTTACTGAGCTCACCCAGCTGAAAAACCTCCTTGCCATTCATAAAAAATTATTAGAAGTTCATTTTGAACACTGGCAAAACTCCCACACAGCTAGTTAAGAATAGGTGGAAATGGGGAATAGTTATAAAAACAGAAGAGGAATTGGGACAGGTAATTGGTCATAATTCACAGGAGCACTCACTCCACTCTACCTGTACCTCAGGCTGGGAAATCTCCACAGGTGGAATAACAGCTGCAGCCACCCACAAGGCTGCAGATGTTGCTGAGAAACCTGGTTTGTGCACACCACACACAGGAGCAAGAGCTGACATTTTGGTCTAAACCCAGAAACTTCCATTGCAGCACAAAGAATAATGGGGCCACCCCATGAAAACCTGCATCCTCTCAGTGTAAGGCTGTAAGGCTTTCTCAGAGATGCAAAACTGGGCAAAACTGACAATGGTGACAGCCACAGGACACTGCAACCCTTCCCAGCTGCGACACAGAAATGATAATGGCAACATATTTACTAAACAAACCCCTGACATGCTGCCAGGACCAGTATTTACTGTAATTATTAACAAATCTGGGCCACAGAATATAATAAAGGAACCTGTAGAATTGTTTGAGCTGTAAAAGCAGAGGAGGGGAAAAAAGGAACATAATTTTCCTTTGTACAGTATCAATTTTTTATGATTGGAGACAATTTCGAAGCACTCAGGAGCACCTCAGGGAGTAATGAACCCGACAGTCACAAAATTATTTTTTCTGAAAAATGTTCCATTAATGAAGACATGCTTGGGCTCATATGTCTCTCTTGACACTCTGGGATACATAACAAAGCTCAGAAAGGTTTTCCAGCTAAGCAAGGGAGGTTCTCATTTAATTTGCTTCACTGCTCCAACTTGTCCATAATAGAGGTGCTGCAATGCTTCAGGACTCAGTTAAACAATGATACCAAAGCAGCCAAAAAGCTAAATACAGAACAACTGGGAAAGGAAGACAAATTTAGAGAGACCACTGAAATATTAGTATTGCTGTGGCTTTTGTTAACCCTCTGCCCTTAACGATGGACAAAACCAAATCCAAAACACATGTTCCACCCAATCACTTCAGTCTCCCTCACCTCCAACGGAGAGGGGAGAGTTTACAGAAAATGTATTTTCCTTCAAATCCTCCAAACAAACCCAGAGTTAAACTTCGTATGTGTTCGCAAATCTCTCTCAATATAAAGACACAATGTGGCTTTGCTTTTCTTCCCCTAAGACAAAAACCATCAAACCCTTTGAGCCTTTCCCACCAGCTACTTAAAACCACAAATTAATCTAAACCAAGAGCTCTTTACCCATCCCTGCACGCAACAGTGCCATGAGTTCCCTGGCCACAGACCAATTCCCAGGAAAATTCAGTCAGTTTGAGCATCCCTGGTACGTTCTGCATTAATTCACCTCATTCTGTTTTGCTCCAGAGGCCGAGATGAAGCTTTGCAAAATGGACTAGTCACTTGGAGTAATCAAGCCCAGACTACTCAAGAATGTCCAAGTATCCGAAATACTCGGGGAAACAGGGGACCTTTGACAGCATTTAGAGTTGCATACCCAAATCACCAGGCACGAAAGCCCTGGCTGCCTTACCTTTGCTCTGAATATGGGAGTATTAAAGCCGAGGCCACCGGGTTAGCTCAAAGAGGGGCAGAGGAGGCCAGGGCCCAAACCATCTCTCTCATGTGGCAGACCACAGCATTGGCTGCAGGCGTGCCTGGGAGGAGAGATCAGTCAGGGGTGTCTCACAGGGCTGTGCAGGACACAAATGGTTTGATCCTGATGGTTTTATTTAGATGGAGATGGCTGCCAGCTTGGGCCATATTGGTTACTGTCCTAAGCTCGGAAATTCTAAAGAAAGCAGATTCTATCCAGCCTGACAGGGACAGGAGCACTCCCTTTCCTCTGCTTGTGCCTCTCCCCAGCAACTCTGAAGATGAGGGGGGCACATCACTCACTTCCCAAAGAAACTCACACAAAAGGCAGCTTGGGAAGCCCAGCTCTGCACAAAGTGAAATGAGAAGATGCCTTTGCAGGGAAGCACCTACTGCCTCCCCACTGCTGGATCCCCATGGGAGCAGAAAGAGGCACTGTCCCTCTGGAGCTGTCTGGGAGCAAGTCAGCATGCCTGGGCTCTGGGAGCCACAGCCAGCGAGGAAAACTGCGGGCTGGAGTGGGACAAGGGGAGATTTCCTGAAGCCTGCTGCAGAATAAACACTCGGGGATGAGAGGACAAGGGACCCTCCAGTCCTGAGGGCTGCACACCCGGATTTAAAAATAAAACCTACGAGAGGGAGCACTGGCTTGCCCGGGACCTTGAAAGAGCCGAGCAGAGGGAGCCAGGGGCAGAGCAGGGCCTGGGCAGGCAGGAAAGGCAGCAGCAGCCACAGCCCAGCCACAGGAGAACAGCTCAGCCCAGCAGGGATGAAGGCGGCTGGGGAGTTAAATTTAGACAGGTAAACATTCCGAGGGGAAGAGATGGGGTTCACACAGCCCTGTGTCTGCCTCTGCCAGCCCTGGGGACAGCCCTTCAAAGAGCTGCCCCAGGCACCTGGGAATAGCTGTGGGGGCCAGCTGTGGGCTGGGAGCACACAACTCTGT
Organism: Hylia prasina; assembly: GCA_013397195.1. Classification (NCBI taxonomy): domain Eukaryota; kingdom Metazoa; phylum Chordata; class Aves; order Passeriformes; family Sylviidae; genus Hylia; species Hylia prasina. The sequence continues at coordinate 13,625 of VYXD01016899.1, read as the reverse complement.
GGGCATTTTTACCCCAGCATCTGCTCCAAGCATCTTCCTGCCTGGCAGCATCCCCAGCAAGCAGGAAAGCTGCTGAGAGAAGCATGGAGGACACTGCAGCACGAGGAAAGGTGCAAATCCTGGGTACACGGGGCACAAAGGGACCTTGCAAAGGAAAGGTACAAGGGGAAACCCGACCAGCAGTAGGGGGGCCGCAGCATCAGGGTGGCCATTTGGGTGCCAGAGCCCTTCTGAGCTCCCTCTCAGAGGGGGAGAAAGAGCAAAAGAACCAAAACCAAGGAGTTAGTCTTGCAGTCAGCCTGCCTCCAGAGCTTGAGTCATGCAGACCCCGTGAACTGGAGGGGACACAGAGCATCCCCCCTGCCCTGCCTGCAGCCCCGAGAGCTCAGCTCCTGTTTTACAGCTCCAAGGACAAGGGAAGGATCCCCACAGGCAGGCAGACACACCACAGCCATCTGCAATGGGCTGCCAGAGCTGTGCAGTTACAGGGAGGGCATCCCCACCCCGGAGCTGCTGTGCCCAGGGACCACCTGCCCCAGGGACCCCCAGCCCCTCTCCAGAGCAGGGCAAGGCCTGCCTGAGCTCCATCAGTCCCAAGGCAAAGCCTGGATGGGGGCAGTGGGTCACAGGGTCTGGTCTCGTCTGTAATTCCGTCCATATGGTCTCAGCCAGTTGTCTCTGCAGTGAGCCCAAGAACCTGCACTTCAGTAAAACATCCCTTCCAAAGAGACTCCCCTTCACTGGAAGATTTTTAAGAGGTGGAGAAGCAAATGCTGCCTTTGGTCGTTTGTTCTGAAGGTTAATCACCCTGCTGTTAGAAACACTGCCTGTTTCTAACAGAGCTTAAGTGCCCAACCACATGCCTTAAGTTCTCCTCTTGAATTAGGAAGCTTCTCCAAGCACCAGCTACTTTCAGAGCTGCTGAAAGCAGTCAGGTATCACACCACACTGCATCTTAATGTTCTTTCTGAAATGCTACCCAGGTCCTCATTCCTTAAATCTCCCGTTAGAAGAGGATTTTTTTAGTCCAGGATAAATTCCCCTGAGCCCTCTCTGGGCTGCCTTCAGTTTTAGTGAAGTCTGTGTGCCTTCTCCCAGGAAGTGAAGCTCCCTTTCTGTGCAAAAGTGGAATCAAATCACAGACTGCCCTGTCTTACACCACATGCCTTGGCTGTCCACATCCTGACTTTACAAGTAGTGTTTAAAAGTCTCTCTGAAATGCTCTGTGTGTGTGTGTGTGTGTGTCCAATTTATTTGGAAATGATGAAATGGTTTTCACTCGAACTTTGATCAGCTGCTAGGAAAAAAAAAGATCTTATGAATAGAAACAATTTATATTCATTTAAATGAGCAATCATGCAGTTTTCAGAAAATAGCTGGTTTCCCTGTGTGCCTTGAAACCCAAACCCAACAACTTCAGGACAAAAGACTCAAGATGTGATGCAGTCCAGAAACAGAGGGGCCTTCTTTGGCCTACTGCACCAAAGAAAGGGACAAATAGCTTAAAGGTAACTTTAAATTTCACAGTATTTGATCTCTTCCTAAAAGAACAAGCTCCTGGAGACTTTGCTATACAAGAACGTTCATTTTTCTTTAAAACATAGGACCCCCAACTTTCTAGACCCAACTCTCTCCAAATTTCTAGGGTTTTTTGCAATTGATGTAATGAATGCTGGCAGATTGGGAAGGAAAGGGCTGAGAAAGAAGGGCTGGGAGCCTGCAGCCACAAGTTCAGTTTCAGCTTTCCTAAAGAGAGATCAGTCACAGGCAGAAGGACATTTTCCCTGTCCATGCACCAGAGACAAGGGAAAGGACACAGGGGCTGCTCAGAGCTCCAGAGAGGAGAGGTGTGCTGATACTGAAGGAGCCTGGCAGGGACTCCTTTCCCAAGGGAAGGAATCTGTTGCAGACACTCCTGGGCACAGAGATGTGAGTGAGCAGCAGAGCCTGTGAGCAGAGGAGAGCCCAGGCTGGAATGGGGCCAGCTCCCTTCCCCAGCTCTGCCTCCTGACCCGCACTGGCAGCTCATCCCCACGCTTCTCTCCTCATAGACTCAGCTATTTTCTCCAAAGAAGGATAAAAACCCGAGTAGATGGGCTAGTTGGCTAGTGTGCTGAGTGCTGCACACGTGGCAACTCATCCCATAACTTGGGGGTGTGGGGTGAAAAACATTCCACCTGAATCCTTGCAGAGCCCAGCCTTCACCTTGGCTGAGCCGGGAGCCCTTGCACAAGGCACTGGTTTAGGAGTCTGTCTCTCTCCTTGAGAAAGCCCACTCCTTTCTCTTTTGGGAAGAAGAGCATGTACCCAGCTTGGGTCTCCATTTACAACTGCACCTGTGGCAGAAGACAGGCACCTGCAGGTGAAACTGCCACCACCAGGAAAAGTGGTCCCTTCAACCCACGTGTCGATGCCCAGCAGCAAATGTGAGCAGGAAGGGCCATGACAGGTCCCAGCTGAGCACTGCTGTGGTGTGGGGAAGGTGGGGAGGCACTGGAGGGTGCAAGCACTGGGCAGCTCTGAAGGGACGGGGGGATGAGGGTGAGTGTAAAGGAGAGAGAGACCCTGTGTGTGCCCGATGCTGTCAGGGCACAAAGGCCTCATAAAGGGCAGCAAGAAAGAGCCCTCAGCACCGAGGCAGGTAAGCCAGCACTGATGAGCACTGTCCTCGTCTGCAGGTGAGGTGGAGCAGAGCAGATCACACTGGAGATGTGCAGGTGCACACAAGGACCACGATGCACACGCAGCCAAGGCTTTGGCTATGCAGAAATTGAAGAGCTGAAGTGCCAGTACACGTGTAAGAAACAGCTCTGCCACAAAAACCCCCACCCCAAAGGTGAACAGGTGAGTATGTGGGTGCAGGCAGCAGGGCAGGAGTGATGATGATGACACACTGCAGGGCAGCCAGGAATGCATTCAGCGGTAGGTGAAAGTTGGATAGAGAGACTTACAGGGACACTCACCTGATGGCAGAGGAAAAGTATGAAAAACATGGGTAACAAAGTGTATCAGAGCACACAGAAATATGTTTGGGGGACTTGTTTTACCCGTACCACTAAGGGAAGTATTGCACCACAATTCCCAGAAGAAAAACCAAGTTTCACAGAAGAGCGTGCCCGTCTCAGACATAACTGGGATGCTCATGCCCTGGTGCTGTGAAACCGGGCACACTCGCACTTCTCATCCGTGCTTCCAAGAGCACAAGGACCGTCTCCCACACCACATGCCACGGCCCGAGCTGGCACATGCAGCCACACCGCACGCACACGGGTGAGAAGGGCACCGTGGGTGCTCCCGGGAAAGCTGCTCTGCTCACGCCCAGGGAAAGGATCCTCATCGGACAGTAAAATCCCTGCGCTCACAGTAAGGTCCGCCTCACTGGAGTAACATCTGTTTTGTGAACTCATGTCTGTCATGCCTGAGGAACATCTGTTTCACCAGCACAGCGTCTGCCGCCCCGGCGGAGCATCCCTCGCGCCCCAGCAGCATCCCTACACCAGAGGGTGGCCCCTCACAGCCGGCAGCGTCTCTCACGGCACCGCAGGTCTCTCCCACCGCAGTAACACCGCCAGGGCCACCCCGCGATCGGCCCCAGCCCCGCGCTCCGGCGGCCCCTCCGCTGCCCCGCGTCGCTGCCGGGCTCACCCGGGGCTCTGGCCCCGACGGCCCAGCCCGCGATGGGGCCCGGCGGCCGCGGGGGCTC
>VYXD01016891.1:81288-97886 GCA_013397195.1 Hylia prasina | reverse complement strand
TATTTTATTTTATTTTATTTTATTTTATTTTATTTTATTTTATTTTATTTTATTTTATTTTATTTTATTTTATTTTATTTTATTTTATTTTATTTTAACGTTTTAATTTCCTTTTATTTCCTTTCCTTTCCTTTTATTTCCTCTCCTTTCCTTTTATCTCCTTTTATTTTATTTATTTATTTTAAAATTTTATTTAATTTTATTTATCAGTCAGTGGTCTGTGCACCAACACCCATGCCAGTCACCTGGTGCAAATGCTCTTCTGTGTTCTACTTCTCTGCAGCCATCATGTCTGGCCACTGGTGCTTGGTGAAACACTAACTTCAAAACAGTGGACCCTTTCTGTGCTGTGCATAATGATCCGGCCCTCGTAACACCAACACAATATTTGCCACCTTGTGAGTAGCACTGAGCAGATGTAGAATTTTTTGGCTTGATCCAAAGTCTCCCAGAAATCTGTCCCTGTCACTGGGTGGCTGGAAAAGTTTACATTGGTTCCCAGAGGCCATCAAATCAGCTCTCATGCAGGGTAATTTCAAATCTGTGCTCTACTAAGTTCATGCCCAGGATTGTATTAAAAGTTTTTTTAGACTTATGATGTCTGTTAAATGAGGTAAGTTGAACTGGGGAACCCAGTATAATTACAACTGGTATCTTTTGGGGAATCCCTGGCAGAAAAAGACAAGCATTTGATGAGCAAAGAGATTGTCCCGGAGCCTTGTGATTTGCGGAGGAGCGTCCTCGGAGGGCGGTGTCTGGCTGGAAGCACCGATCTGGCTGCCACAGGAGAGCACCTGGCCAGCCCATCCTGCAAAGTGCAGGGCTGCTGGCTCGTTTCAACAGGGGCTTTTGCTGTCTCTGCCTGAAAAAGCTCTGCTCTTTGCCACTCTAGGTCCAAGTCATCTAAGACTGTACCCTATTAAACAGTGATATATCATATTTGCTTATTTATAGAAGTGCAAAGAAGATCCAGATCTCCCCAGTCACAGAATGCTGCGCTCTAAACTTACCTTTGTTTAGTTTAAAACCAACTACTCGTTGTTCTGCAATACTCATTGCAGAACATCAGGAGAAAAATGATGCTCTTGCTCCCTCCCCATGTTGAAAGAACTCTAAAGACAAAGCCCAGTGCACTGGATAGGTACCTCATGGGAGACACTTTCAGAAAAAGCCACTGATTATAAAAGCCTTAATTTCTGGGCACGCAGCTACAGCCTGTGTGGAAAAGTGCGTTCACTTGCAATCAGCAGCTATTTAGAAAATCCCAGCTTAATTCTGGTCAGCCAAGAATGGATAAAAATGTTAAAACGTGCACGTGAAGTAATGTTGGAAGATGGTGAAAACTGTGAGCAGAGGGTGCACTTCAAGGTATTTTCTACTGTTTCTGCACCGTGAGATTATCCATTTTAGAATAATTTGCTTTACTACATTTGCTAAATACAGTTGAGTTTTGTTTTTTAACTGATGACTGCACTGTCTCAGGCCATCTGCTCCTCCTACCCAATGCTGCAGCAGCCCAGATCTCCATGAGATTATAGGGCCACATCCTGGCAAACACAGAAATGCACTCTCATTCACAGTGGGAGAGTAAAGCCAACAGTTGTGATCTTAATGTGTTCACAAAACAACAATTTTGAAAGAAAGACAACTTATTACTTTGTTATGTTTTAGTGGTTACTCCTCACTGCCTCTTTCATCCTCTCTCAGAATTTACTGAAAAGAGAAAGAAAAGAGAGTGTCTTACCTACACCAGGCACTTCCAAAGCCATAGAAATAATCAATGAAATTGCTAGTGTAGCCTTCAGCTATCTTTGAGCACGATTTCACCTTCTCCACGTTACGTCAGCCACATCCACCACCCACAGCCCACACACCTCCTCCCTCCGTCCCCACACGGGCTGTGTAACCATAAACTCAAACTGTGCACTGTGCTTTGCAGGAGGAGCAGCTGTGTGGATCCGTGGTGCCCTGAGAGGAATTCAGGGTGTATGGTCTCAGCAGCTGGTGGGAGGGAGCTATGCAGAGACGGTGCAAATGTTTTTTGTTTGTTTGTAAGTGGGAATCTATTGTAGGAGAGTTCATGGCTTGGAGAACTTCTCCCTCCTCCCTGTGCTGGTGTGAGTTTGGTGGTGCACGGAGGAAGTTTGATGCTGAATTCTGTTTTCTTGGCAGGAGAGGTTTGTGTGCAGGGTTCAGGTGAGAGGTTTCAAGTGGGAAGGGAGGGAGGAAGCCTGTGGGTTCTAGAAGTCGGTGGGGTGACACGCGGAACGTGAAACTGCGGTTAAGGGCTTCAAAACCCACGTGAAGGCTTGGCTAGGGACTCCATGGCTTTCTAATGTTTTTGTTGGTGGGATGTGCCACCAGCAACTTTAATGGATTTTAAACAATATTTTTGGTTTGGTGGGATTTCTGTGCAAACATTGACAGATGGCATGGGTAGCTCATGTATTTTCATCTCTGTTCCTCCCTTAGTGCCTTGCAAAGCCCTAAATCTTCACATACCACCTTGCTTTCTGTATGACCTCTTTACCAGACTCCCCTTCTCTCTCTCCTTTTCCAGACCATGTCCTGGATTAATTCTATATTCTGCTGTTTCTAGAGCCCAGACTAACAATTTTCACCTGTTTTCTGACTCTTTGGTCAGCTCTTTCACTGCTCATTTGTACAGAATCACTGGAGAGTTAACGTATTATGGGCAGAGAAAAAAATATAAAGGCAGTGAGGGAGAAGAAAAAGAGAAAGGGGATATGTGTGGGACAGTAAGGAGGGCAGCATGAGAAGAGGTGGTAAAGATATTGAAGTGTAGGTGGGGGCTTGTCTGTAATGTTCTCTGTGGGCTTGCAGGACTGACAAGCTCCAAGGGGGAGGGAGAGGTGAGAAAACTGGCTCTGTAGTCAATCTGGACCCTAGCAGGGAGAAATAGAGGAACTGTGAGCTGACAAAGCCTGGGCAGCCCCTCTATCCTGAACAGCTTTCATGTAAGCTCTCCTTCCCCTTCCATGCTGCCCCACACAATCCCATTGCTGCAGCTGCCTACACCCCTCTGCCCTGCCAGCTGAGATTCCCGTGGTGTGGATAAACAGCATGCCAGGGAGAGACTGAGGGAGCAGGGCTGGGTTCCTGGAGAGGTAAAAGCCCAGCAGCCCTTTAACCCCGTGGGGTCAGCCCTCAGGGGAAGCCCCTTGCTCTTGCCTCAGCTTTGTGGGGCAGGCAGGGCTGGCACACACCGGCACAAAGGTGCAGCTCCTTTGGCACAGAGAGCAGGAGAGTAGAAGGTGACGTGGGCAAGACTCCTGCAAGGACCCTTTGGCACACTGCTGATCTGGCACAGAACTCAGGGCACAGAACTCAGGGCCCAGAGCCAGGCTGAGTCCATTCCTCCTCTACTGCAGAGGCATTGGAGCACCTGGGGCTTAGTGGGGCTTAACCACTTACACCCAGCACCGTCACTCGCTTGTCACATCATGTGCACAGCACACGTATCCCACACATCTCACTCCCCTGTTACCTTGAAAATCCACCTCCGTAGTTTCTATTAACAGGTGAGTAATGCAAGAGGTGGAAGGCTTTTAAACTCACATTACTGGCAAACCCAACCATTCCCTTTGGCTAAACTCAGCGTAATTCGGACCTGCCACCCAAAGCAGGAGGAATGATTTGTGGTGCCTGAGATTCCCCAGGTACAAAACAACAGAAACCTTGAGGTGCCATCAGATCTTCCATATGTAAAGTCTGGTATTTACAATTATTTAGAAATAAATGAGAAAGAAAACGAACATAATTTAGAAATGAATTGATATGCCAGAAAATGTTAACCCCTCTGTGCCTTATGCAAGATCTAGTCACTAAAATTTGGAGATTAAACTCAGCCAGGGAAGCTTGATACAGAAGGATTTGATTCCTCTTTTGGCTGCAAATTCCAGATTGGCTTTAACTATGACCTTAGCTCTAACATCCCCCCTTTTACTCAACTGAGCACAGTTTATTTAAGCACCATGCACACCAGCTTCCCTAATATGAATCCCTGCCATAAGAAATCACTGGCATCCCTTCAAAATACCATGGAAAGCTTTTGGTCCCTGCTTGAGAGCAGAGAAGGTATTTGAAATGGAGAAAGTGACTGAAAATGAGGTATGGAAAAAGAAGGATTTAATATTTAAATGAGGCTCTTGAATTCCTCACATTACAGAGACACCAGGAGCAAGATTCAGCCCTTGCTTTGCACTGTCAAACACAGTCTGTGATAGTCACTGTGCCTTTTTTGTGGTGCAAGCCAGAAGAGGAACTGATCCAACCTTTTGAGCAACAGGCTGTGTGTTGTCAGAATCCCAGGGTGGCTGCTTTGTTTGTACAGCTCCTAGTGGAGGCAATGGATTGTCCCTCTCCTTTTGCACCCTTCTGATGCTGGAAACCTCACCTTTAAAAGAAGAAACGATGCATTTGCCTCTATTTTCAGTGTTTTGAACCACATGGACACAGTCAGACAAAACACAGGTGTAAGCCTATTATAAAATGTAAACATTTATTACAAATCATCCCAGTAACCTCTTTTCCTATCTTTTTATCTTAATGTTGCTAGGTAAAGGCAGGTGAGGCAGCTGGCAGGGCTTAGTTAAGCATCGTTTTAAATGCCAGAAAAAAAAGCACAAAATTTCACCAGGTTGTGGAAGATTGGGCTCTCCTTTGTCAGTGATTCTTACTGAAGACAAACTTTAATGGTATTCATGCCTAAAAATATTTTAAAACCTGCTTCTTGGGGAAGAATACAGACTCCAGGCGCCTGACCACAACAGTAAATTGCTGTCAGTGACACAGTCTATGCATATTTAGGGGACCCAGCTCTGCCCTCTCCTTGACAGGATAGTGGGTTGCCTTGGGGTCCATCTGCTCATATCACTGTCATCTGTCATGACATATTCATATGGGACCCAGCTGCTGAAGCTTACACCAAGAAAGGGAAAATGTAAAAATAATTGGTTGATGTTTATGTCACTCCTTAGGCTACACCCACGCAGCCCTTTTCAGGGTTCACTATTTGAAGGATCATTATCTTTACATACAAATATATATTGTCCTATATCTTAAGTGATATACCCTTCTACTTTTAACCTTTAAATAATGCAGGGGCAGAAAAAGCCTTGTCAGCACTGAGCACCTCCCAGTAAAATTTGGCTGTGGTTTCATGTCAATAATAAAAGCATCACAACATTTTAGTAAACTTGTTTCTGAGGTGGGATTGATTTTCTTAGATTTGCTGGGAGATCAGACAACTTTTCTACTCAAGAGTTTTAGAAATGCTCATCAATGGAGCCAGCAGTCTGAAGATGATGAAAGGTTTTGCACCAGGGCTGAGCTTGCTCTGGGCCTGCTGCAAGCTACCCAAGACAAAATTGTGTCCCACCACAGGCATCTGACTCAGAGTCAGACCCTACAACAGAGGCATTTGGGATGTCCTGGAAATGCAGCCCTGTCTGGGTGGGTCCTGCCTCCTCTGGTGCTGGGGAAGGACTTGACATCCTGGTCCTGCCCAAGCTCCCTGTGGAGAGGCAGAGTAAGGGTGCAGACCTCAGCAAGCAGCAGGATGTGGGCACTGCACTGTGCATAGGAGTCATCCTGCAGACAAGAGGGGAGCACAGACTGCCTAAAGCAAAAGGCAGTGGCTACTTCCCTCTGAAACTGTGTCCCAAAAGGATTTTGGCTGAAGGATTTGGGTCCATTATGAAGAGCACTGCCAGCAGGTCAGGGAGGGGATCCTGCCCCTCTGCTCAGCCCTGGTGAGGATCACCTGGAGTGCTGTGTCCAGTTCTGGGCTCCTCAGGACAGGAGAGACATGGAGCTCCTGGAGTGGGCCCAGCAGAGGGTGACAGAGATGATGGAGGGACTGGAGCATCTCTGTGAGGAAAGGCTGAGGGAGCTGGGCCTGTTCAGCCTGGAGAAGATGAGGCTGAGAGGGACCCTCATCCCTGTGTGTCAGTGTCTGCAGGGAGGGCTCAGGGGATGCACCAGGCTCTGCTCCCTGGGGCCCAGCAAGGGGACAGGAGGAACGGGCAGGAACTGATGGCCGGGAAGTGCCACCTGACCATGACGGAGAATTTCTTTCCTGTGCAGTGACTGAGCACTGGAACAGATTGCCCAGGAAGGGTGTGGTCTCCCCCTCACTGGAGATATTCCAGACCCATCTGGGCACAATCCTGTGCCATGTGCTCCCCAGAGCTTGAGCAGGAAGGTTGGACCCATGGTGGTCCCTTCCAACCTAACCCATTCTGTGATTCTCTGATTTTATGATTCTGTGATTCTGGATCACTACAGTAACAGCAATAACAAAGGAATGATCATTGATTTGAATATCCTCAACAAAGTGCTGGATTTAAAATATCATCATTAACCTGGCTAATAGTTATATGGGAAATGAAGTGTGCAACCACCATCTTTCACTTAAGAGATGGATTAAACTGAAATAGGTAGCTATGGAAATGAGTAGAAGAGGATGCTTGTATATCTAAGTAAGAGAAAGCACATGGACAGCTGACAGGAAAGTCAGCAAGCAAGCAGTAATCATAGCACCACTTGTAGCAGATCTGAGAAAAGAGTTCTGGGGTTAAAGTGCTTCCAAGAAACAAAGTTGAAACTGGAGGAAAAGAAATTGTTTCCTCTTGTTTGATTCCTCCTGCAGTCTACATACCAATTGCTTGCAAATAAACAGGGCTGCACTAAAAAAATAGCTCACTGTTTCCAATTTCTAATAGACACGAATGCTGCATTTTAGTCATGCTGCCCACCAAAAAAAGCAATTATGCACTGAAGATGACACAAAAACATAAACACATTTTCAAGGAGCGAAAATTGTCCGTGTTCCATTTTGATAACTCCTGAATTGTGTTTTCCATGCTCATTCACCTCTGGCTCTGCAAGGGAAGAGCAGCAGAAAAATCTTGTAGATTAGTGATACAGAAAAATGTCCTTATTTATGGCCTTTGAGGCTTCTGAGGGTTGAGTCTCTGTCTGTTGTAAAAGAAGTGGCTTCAAGAAACCGCTGCCCCAGGTCACTCCAGAGGCAGCACAAGCTCCTGTGCAAGGGAGATCTGGCTGCTCCCCCTGCCCAGCACTGGCTCCCTTTGCCCCCAGCAGAATTTGCACTGTTGGCAGTGCTGGCAGAGCCTCAGCTCGGGCTGGGTGCTGAGGTGATTCCTGCTGTGTGTCACAAGGTGCTGCACGTGTGTGGAGTTTGCTTAGGCAGTTTGTCCCTGGTACTGGGAAAGGTTTAAGGGGGGCAGAGAAGAAGCACAGCCACTCAGCACAGGGAATCACACAGCAGTGGCTCTGTGAAGGAAAGCCCTGTATCCCCTAAACACCATTTTAGATCTATTGTTAGAGCATGAGAAAGGCAGTAATTACAATTGGAGACCAATTGCGTTCTATTGCCAGGGAAGATTATTCTCACCTCAGTTACACAGTTAGCTCTATTTTTATTCTATCATTTCTTTTTTCAGCATGCTGAAAAACTGAGAGAAGAACGGGTGACAAACAGAATTCAGACATGTCCAAGTAAAGTTACTTTGGAATGAAGAATAATCCATCAGGATACCATTTGCAGAGTCTATTTTAGTAAAAGTCCCCAGACTATGGTTCTTTAGAATTAAAATAAATATTTATATAATGCATATTATAGGCAGCTGGTTTCTGGATTGTACTGTGCTGTCATCTATCACTGTAAGTAGTTTTTAATGTAAAAATAAAATATATATTCTGTTGCAGTTGCTTATGTTTTATACTGGGCTGTTTGTTTGTTTTTAACCATGTTGTGTTAGATGGGGAAAACGAACTGACTGTCAAAGGGCCAGGTCGAATAAAGGACTTTTACACCCACTGAGTGACTCCTTGTGTGCCATGGTATTAGATGAGACCATATTGTGCTTGGTGCATGTCATCAGCACCACTCTAATAATACAAGCCATGGCTGGGCACTGAGACTTGCTGAACTGTGGAGCCAGAGCCCACAGGGGTGACATGGCCATTTGTGAGTTCTGTCCCATTCATTGCTGCACATTGACCAGGCAGCTCAGTCTGTGCCTAATGCCACAAATTCGGTGACATGCTCCAGTTTTGTAGAGCTTGTTGCCCCAGCTCATGAATTAGCAGGCTGCTTGGACTTGCCTTGGCACAGGTAAATGTGCTCTCCTTGAAACAAAATGCAGATTAGGTTTATCTTTAACACATCCAAACATTATTTTTGGCTTAAACGAAGATGCTCATGGTACAAAAAGGGAGCTATCACAATGCAGAAATGCTGAGTGAAAGAGATGAACTAGAAATATACTTGTTATGTGAGCTGAAACCTGTGTTTGTGTCATCTGAGCTATCATTTGTTCTAAAATACAATAACCCACGATCCCACACCAGAAATAAAGAACATCAAAATCTGTGTGCTCCACAACTGCATTTCTGTATATCCCAGTTCCTACCCGTTCCTCCTATTGTGGAGCAGTGGAGTCAAATATTCATCCAGAAGGAACCTTGGTTTCCCTCCAGTCCCAATATCTGGAGGGTACAGCCAGAGCAGGACGCACCAGGACAAGCACTGCTGAGGCTTAATGCCATCCCAGGGGTCTGTGCTGGGGCCAGCTCTGTTCAAGGTTTTTACTGACAACATGGATGAGGGTATTGAGTCTTTAATTAGTAAATTTGCAGATGACACTAAGCTGGGAGCGTGTGTAGGTCTGTTGGAAGGGAGGAGGGCTCTGCAGAGAGACCTGGAACAGTTGGATGGATGGACAGAGTCCAATGAGATGAAATTTAATAAGCCCAGGTGCTGAGTCCTGCATTTTGGCCACAAAAACCTCCCTGCAGCACTGCAGGTAATGGTGTGGCTGGACAGTGCCCAGGCACTGGGGGTGCTGGTGACAGCAGCTGAACACGAGCCAGGGTGTGCCCAGGTGGCCAAGAAGGCCAAGGGCACCTGGCCTGGATCAGGAATGGTGTGGCCAGCAGGAGCAGGGAGGTCATTCTCCCCCTGTACTCAGCACTGCTGAGGCCACACCTCAAGTGCTGTGTCCAGTTCTGGCCCCTCAGTTCAGGACATACATTGAAACACTTGGGTATGTCCAGAGGAGAGGAATGAGGCTGGTGAGGGGTTTGGAACACAAGCCTTATGAGGAATGACTGAGGGAGCTGGGGTTGTTTAGCTTGGAGAAAAGGAGACTCAGGGGTGACCTTATCCCTCTCTACAACTCCCTGAAAGGTGTCTGTAGCCAGGTGGGGTTGGTCTCTTTATCCAGGCAGCAGCTGATAGAATGAAAGGACACAGTCTTAAGCTGCACCAAGGGAAACATAGGTTGGGTGTTAGGAAAAAATTTTTTTCAGAAAGAGTGATAAAGTACTGGAATGGTCTGCCCAGGGAGGTGATGGAGTCACCATCCCTGGATGTTTTTAAAAAAAGACTGGATGTGGCACTTGGTGTCATGGTTTATTAGAGGTGTTAGGGCATGGGTTGGACTCGATGACCTTGGAGGTCTCTTCCAACCCAGTGATTCTGTGATTCTGTGATCTTCAGAGAGATGGGGGAGCAGCTTCAGAGAAACTCTCCAAAACTTCGGAAAACTTTCCAAACCTGCAGTGTCAGACAGTGGAGGCAGGTTTGGGAAGCTGGGGATACCTAAGAATTGACAAGCAGCTTGCTGGAGTCATCTGTGCTACCCTACATGTTTGGGAAACAAGCCTTTTTCAGTGTTTAAAACAATAACTGCAAGGGCACCTTCACAAACCTTCACAGACTCCTGGAGACTGTTTTGCTTCTCTGAGTTAGAGAAATGGCATCACTCTTATTTCACTNCTTTTTTTTTTTGGTTTTTTTTTTTTTTTTTTTTTTTTTTTGAGAGCAAAGTGGAACATGTTTCTTCCTTTCCTGACTGGTACAGAAAGAACATTTTCTCTTCTAATCACCATTTGACAGAAAAATGGAAGAGCAAATGACCTATGTTTTTCCACTGTGATTGTTTTTTGCTTCCTTTTATACCTTTCTCTCTGAAAAGCGTCCATATCCCCCTGCCCCCTATTTCCTAAGTTTTTTCTGGTAATCGTGTGTTATTGTGGGGATTAATGCACAGGAAACTTGAAAGCAGCAAAAGAAGCCTGCAGGCTCTGTTGGGTATGAGGGATGGGCTATTATCCCTCACACTTCCTTGTTGCAAATCCCATTTGGTGGTGTGCTGCTAGTGAAAAGAAAACCTGTCTTTTGCAAGTGTTTGGATCAGTCAGGGGAGAAAAGAACCTGTGTCAGGTTTGGTTTTAGCAATAGAAGGATCTGACTTTGCTCCCACACCACCCAGATAGTGAGAGCCTTCCTGAAACCCCTCACTGCAGCTTTGTCTTTCTCTGGGCTTGGCTTTCCTGTCCACAGCACCTTCTGTGCCAGGGCCTGAGCTAAGCATCCTCCTGGATCCCCTTGGTCCTGCTGCCTGCTGAGGTGGGAGCTGTGGGAGCACAAGGTCTGGCAGGGGCAGCTAGTCCTGGGCTGAAAACCTGAATGCTGTGGAGAAGAAAACAAGCAGTTGTCCTCTGCTGTGAAAAAATCTGCCCACTGGGTCCCATCCTGCCTCTGCCATCATCAGCAGGAGCTTGGTCTTTGATTTGGACGAGCCTAGAATTTTCTGAACTCCTATTAAGTTCTTATTAACTAGGAATAGTTGAATCCATTGTAATAGTCTGTCTCTGCTCACAGACTATGCAGGAGCAGGTTTCCCTTTGTACAGCCTTGTGATTTACAACTCTTCAAGGCGACTTAGTGCTGATGCTCTTTAGCAAATTAATTTTTTTCCACAAGCCAGTTGCTAAGGGCATTTGCTACTTGCTATTCTTGCTGTGTGGCTGGGTGCTGTGTCCCAAGGAATTGTCCCTTTTCCAGGATTGGCCCCACCTCAGCTCTGTAAACCTGAACCCCTCCTCAGCTCACAGATTGCTTTCAAACATATTGAGTTGTTTCTTGGGTCAGTTTTGCTGACCAGGAAAAGAAAAAAACAGGTAAAAATGGAGCTTTCTATTCCGTGCAGAACTGCTTTTGATACAAAGGCTCTCATGGGCAAAGGATCATGCCAGCACATTCTATTTCCTACAAGTGCTGTGGGGGATAAAAACCTGGTGTACCTGGGCACTGGTGAATAATCCACATAAATCACCAACAAATATAACAACAATAATAACATAAACCAAACTGATATAAAATAAAATAGATGGCAAGTAGCCATCTATTTTATATCAGTTGTATCAGCCAATGAGCAGACTGATTCCTGGGACTAAAGTGAAAGCCCTTCTGCAGCTTTCACCTTGCTGACACAGCTAGGACTGGAGGGGAACGCCAGAAACCAAATCTCCTTCGCAGCCAGCACAAATGGTTTAATAGTACGTTACGTAGACTTCCTGAAATAGCTGCCCCCTGTTTCCTCAGCCGCGCTGGAGGAGGAGGTGGGAGGGAGCACGGGTGGTTGGTAAATGCCACCGCAGGCTCCCCTGCTCAGGCACCCCCATCGATGCCAATTTTTGATCCAGCAGCACAGGGCGGATTAGCAGCGGAAGATTAATTCCTTCCTGTCATCTCCCCAGGGAGGTTAAATGATCTCAGGAGCAATTTCTCTTGCTACGAACACTGTAATCCTGAAGCAGACTGCTAACTGCTACAGTTTATGTGGGGCTCTAATGATGGCAAGGAGGTTCCAACTTTGGAGAAGGGTCATCGTTCAAAGAGATGTTTATTTAATTAAATGGTGATTTCTTGCAACCCTTCTCTCGTGTGAAACCTGCAGCTGGAAGGAACTGTCTGAGTAATTTTTAAAATGTCTGAAGGAGAAAAATCTTTATTAATTAAAAAGGGAGTCCTAGTGAGTATGAGCAGTTGAGCACAGTCCATGAACTTGGCCTTAGCAATGCGCACTACCCATCTGTGTCCTGGCCCTATTTACCCAGTACAGCTACTGGAAAATGAAACTCAGCTTTACTCTGTTGTGCAGCCTGTCTGCACCCACAGCTTCCCGTCAGCGTGCTCCTCTGCAGCCTGACACACCCAGCTGCTCCGAGACCAGTCCCCAACCCCTGCTAGAAGGTGGCCCAGAGGAGGGTGGATCAGCTGAGACTTGAGGCAGCTGTGTGACACTTCTGCTCCTCTTCTCCGACACTCTTGATCCAGAAGGATGCCTTACTGGCAGGAAGAAGGCATGGGAGTATTCCCAACCACGGAATCGGGGATAATAGTTAAAAATTCATCACAACACTGTCCTTTCTGACTTCAGATGACGAGGTGCCTTTTTTTCCAGGTCACTTCTGCACAGTGAGACTCACGCTGTCACATCATTCCCACAGCACAGTGAGTGTGGGGCTTCCCTGCCCCAGAACACGCGCTCGCAGACTGAAATAAAATGCAGACGAAGAAGCAAAGAGTAAGAAGGAGCTGAAGAGAGATGAGATGAGAGGAAGGCTCCTGGTAATCATGGGTTTGAAATGGAGTCTCAAATAGAGACAGTTCTTGGCAGCAGGAAACAGAAGACAGCTCTAAGTGGGGAGAGACGTGTGAGTGACATACAAATGGGAGCGTGGGAGCAGCCAGCCCCTGCGGCTGGAGCAGCAGCAGCGAGGGGAGGGCAACCACAGGGAGGGTGAGCTGAGACATTGGTGGGCTTTGGATAGCCCTGGAACTGGAGGAAAGAAAGAAGAAGGTGAAGTGGGGTCTGTGGGCATCCTTGTTGTGAGATACACCAGCGTGGGGATCTACAGCACATCAGCCAGGGCTTGTGTGCCTGCTCTCACACTGGAGATGTGAGAGGCAGGACTGGCACAGACATGGGAGATGCTCACTGCAGGTACCACTGGCTTAGGGCATGTGCAACCAGGCTGTTGCCCTGAGGCAGCTGACACAGTAGCTCATTGCCCCCCAGAAACCTGTTCCTCTGTTGGATTTCTTCTTTGAAGGCCCAGTTTCTATTTCAGCCTGGTTGGTTGGGGGTTCATGTGCATGTGCAAATTACTGACTTTTTAAGTCTTGTCCCTACACAGAATTTCTATCACTCTGGTTTAAATCAGATAATAAAAGAGTGGAGATCTCTCTGTAGGTACAGTGTTCAATTAGATTCCAGG
This sequence comes from Hylia prasina, assembly GCA_013397195.1. Classification (NCBI taxonomy): domain Eukaryota; kingdom Metazoa; phylum Chordata; class Aves; order Passeriformes; family Sylviidae; genus Hylia; species Hylia prasina. Next base: position 84,767 of record VYXD01016891.1, on the reverse strand, counting down.
GGTTTATTTTGCCCTGTATGTTTTCAGGTGTAGAATAAACTCATGTACACCTTTCCACCCCTATGTGCCTACGTGTGGAAATGGACTGTTGCAGATGAACTGCCTCACCATCCTGCCTTTGGAGAAATCGTGGCAGGGAACATCAGAACAATAAGAATGGAGGAGGGGGAGGCAGGCAAAATAATTTTGAAGGGAAAAGCAGAATGAGAGATGGGATGAGGACTAAAGAGATGAAAAGCAGACCATTAAACCAGGGGGTCTGATCCTGTCCCCTGCTAAGAATTACTAGCAGTCATTATATGTATGCAATGTGAGGGTCTGGAATTGCGTCTGCATTGCAAAGGGTGAACTTGGGGAGGATGACCAGCAGCAAAAGCTGTAGCTCACTGGGCTTCTTTGCTGACCATGCCTTCAGTTCCAGTCTCTTCACGCACTAATCCAGTCAAATATGTGCTTGTCTGTAAGCACATGAGCAGTTTCACTGATTGCAAAGGCGCTGCTCCGTTGTCATAAACGTAAGCATACGCTTGAGTGCTTGGCTTGCTTCATCAGGCTTTCCAAGAGCTGGTTACACAGCCTCTAACCCAGCACCCTGAATGATAACCTGGCACTGAAATACAGCCACTGGGAATTAGAACAGAGGGAAATCAGAGACATGCAGGGTGGATGCTTTTTAAGTAAATTGAATAAGTTGAAGGTCAACTTTCTATGCATTACTGTGTTGTGAGGATTTATGTGTGGGTTGTTCCCCTAAAGTTTCAGGATTGCTGCTCTTCCCTCAACCCAGCAAGTCACTAGTGGCACCCAGTGGCTATAAGGGTTAGTTAAAAATATACACCTTTCTCCCATATGAGTTCCCTCACACTGAAGACAGTGTTTAAATGCAAATACCACTGTATTGGTATTACAGGTATTAAACCCAGGCATAGCTATTTTTGAGTGAGGTTTCATCTGGAAAGTATCTCCTGAGCAATGATCACAGTTTCTGTTCACAGAGGCATTTAGCCTGAAAGGTAAAATGCTCAGGCTTCTAGTGCAGCACACAGCAGGCTACAAACCAACTGCATTTTGGCGCAGTTGTGGGATAGTTAATGCTTATTTATTCTGTGAGAGCACTAAACCTGCACAAATGAAAATTATGCCTGTTGTAAGAGTTCCAGGACTTTCCTCCAGAGGACACTTCCCAAAATTTGCTGACTTTCAGTACTTACGGAATTTCAAGAGCCAAGTGATCCATAGGAACGTTAAAACCCAGCTAGTAAATGAAACGAGCAATTAACCAAACTGATGAGAGGGAACGCCAAAACTCCATAGCCATAGTTTCTGGATCTTTAGCCTCTACTTGGAGCATATATAATGAAAACGTGTGTCTTCTGAAAGAAAAGTAAAAGTGACCTGGTTCATTCCTGAATGATACATTAAACAGGCTTAAAGTTTTTGCCTGATCCTGTGGGCTGTGGGATTCAGTAGGATGAATCATGTGACTTGAGTCTTTAGGGGTTTGTGCATTACATGTTTATGGTGCCAGCAGAGGCAGAGGCTTGTTATCCCCATCCACTCCATGGTCTGTGCTAAGGTAAAGCCCCTGCACCCCATGTTGAGCTCCTCTGCCACCCTTTCCTCCAGCCAGTGGCTTGCAGCAAGTCAGAGCCACCGTGTCCCCACATAACCTCACTGCTATCAGGGTAATGACAATTCCTATCAAAACACACAGCTCTATCTTTACCCCATTTTCCACTCCCCCACCCCTCTGTCTGTCAAAAGCTGGCATAGCAAGAGAGGGAGAAGATGCTAATCTCATCCCTGCTCCGTTTTAGAGACAGGAATCCTATGTGTAGTAGGAGGATAATGACAGAAGCCTCAGTTATGGGGTTTGCTGTTGCTCCCTGCAACAGTGCAGGAAAAGAGAGGGGCAGCAAAACCATTCCACCAGGGTCTTGAGGAATGGAGAGGCTGTGCAGGAATCACATCTGCCAAATTCCCTCCCACAGCATCTGAACAAGGGCCATGGCAGGCACTGACAGTACTGCTGCAGCCTCACTCCCAGCTGCCAGAGCAGCCCCTTGGGACTGAGGCACACTCACACCCAAGCCTGGGCAGTCCTGCAGCAGCCACTTTCCAGAGGCCAACTACCAAACATGAGGCAGAGAGCAATGCTCCCGTTCCTCTGACACCAGACAGCTGTTTTTTGCTGGGGCCTCCTGGGCCAGGAACAGCTGGTTTTGCCTGTGGTGTGATGTTTTGTAGGCTGCTATGGCTTCAGGGAAGCACAGATCTAATTTCCCATGCACTACACGCAGGACATCTTTGGTGTCCAAGATCTCACTGGAGCAATAGGCAGTGTTCACATCTGTTTTAACAATTTTGTACATTCCCTGCTATCACAAGGACCCAGACCACCAGTCATGCCCTTTTCAGCTGCCTTTTAGTGAATATAAAACTTATGGCTGCAGGTCATTGACTACAGTTAGTGATGGATTGTATTGGTGATCCTGGTGTGGGGTGGATGCTTTGCAGATCCTTTTTATGTCTCTATTCATGGCTTTTCCAGCACTGCAATAATAAATAGAAATGTAAGTTTTTGGGCAAGGGCCTCCTGACCATTATGGTTAGATCTCTGCAATCACAGGTGTTACCTATCTTTCCCCAATGGAAGTTAACTTCTCCTTGCAATAACCTCTCTGTGCCTCAGTGTCCCTGTCTGTGAAATGGGTGTCATCAGACAGGAGTTTGCTAACAGGAGGGCAGTGCTGTTTCTTGCCAGGCACCTTGTGATCCACTGGGATGCACCAGGAAAGTGCATGCTAGCTTTTAAAACTTACATACTCTTCCAAGTGGTCTACCTGGAGAGTTTTTAGCCAGTTCCTACCATCACTCTCATCTCTCAGCACATTCCTGAACTGAACTGTGTGGCTTTGCCTTCATTAATCCCCTCATTCCCCCCACCCTCCCCTGCCTTCTCCCAAGGCGGGTGAGATGTGTGTGCACAGCAGAGTGCTCTGCCATGGTCCATTGATCTCTCTTGTTTGTTGCTTTCTTTCCTTTGGTTGCTTTCTTTTCTCTCTCCCCAAAGAAAGAAGTGAGTGGAAATGCAATAGGTGATGTAAAATTTGCAAGCCAAATAGAGCACACATTCATTCCCATGTGCGCTGCTTAACAGGAAGATGGAAACTCTTCACTGGCTCTTCTCATCCATGGGAGAAGAGTTCCTCACCTGGCTGGTGAGTACGGAGTTAAATCCTTGTCGGCATACTGGTATAGTAGGGTTCAAATGTCCTTTCTGACACATCAGCATATCCTACCTCAGCCTCAATTATACACTTTCCAGCTTTTCATTAGGAAGTCATAGTTCTGTGTGATGTCTCGTGTTTGGAGGTGGCTACAAAAACCTGTCAGGCACTGGCTGGTTTCTTAATACAGTAATCAAGTGCGGAAGTGCCAAACCATTCATTCTAGAGAATCATATATATATATATATA
>VYXD01016891.1:59986-81119 GCA_013397195.1 Hylia prasina | reverse complement strand
TATATATTTTTTAAACCCAAGAGTATAAAATCCAAAGTAGACTTAATACAATTATTCCTAGGGGATGTTGTTCATAAGTGTTGTGACCATCTGGGCATACAGCTGGCTAAACATAGCCTCTACTCCATCTCCTCCGGGAGAAATCCTTAAAAGGGGCAGAAAAGGGCTAAAACATTACAAAAGACGACCTCTTTTCAGTAAGAGCATCCTCCCCGTTTTGGAAGTGTTGATTGTTTGGCCTCCCTCAGCCACCGAGGCTGCTTTATTGTGTATTTATTAGTCAGATGAAGGCTGGAGCCAGAGTTCTTTGGCCCATTTATAAAGCAATTTAAATGAGCCGGCTGCTGCGGGCGGCAGCGCCGGGGACCAGGCTGAGCCGCCGCAGCAGGCGTGCCAGCGGGAACTGCCCTGGGCTTTGGGAGCGGGGATTTACGGTTCACATGCAGTTCAAGCACGGCTCCTGCCCGGGGATTACGGACGTGGCCAGCACCGGGGCGTGCCGGACGAGCTGCCGGGCACTCCCAAATCCCGCAGCCGGGCCGGGGGGCTGCTGGCACCCGGGATCGTACCCGGAGGTGCGGCTTGGCTGCCCCGGCTCTCCCTGCTCCATCCCCAGCGGATGGAGCCCGCAGGAGGTCCAGCGCGTGTTGCCTGGACTGGCAGGGATAATTGATCACCCGCAGTCCAGGTGGGGAGGGAGCACCGGTTTCAGAAGAAGGTCACAGTTTGGTAACCCAGTGGCACATTAGAGACTTGCACTCTCCATTATGATGCTGCTCTTGTGCCAGGGACACACAGGCAGTGCCAGCTTTTTGGGCAGACACCTCTAACTGCGAGGTTTCACAGCTGCAGTGTCACAGGAGGGGCAGAAGCCCTGCTGGGACCAGGGCGGGCCCTCCTCCCTTCTATTCCAGCCCATCCCAGCCCCAGGACCAGGCAGCTGTTCCATCCCTTCCAGCCACACTGAGCTGGGTGATCACTGCACCTCGGTTACATTGTTTCAGCACGGGACCTTCGGTGGGTCTAAATCACCAGACTAATTTACACCACAGAATGATTGACATTCATGCTCAAGTCAGACAAGCCCAGTTATTAAAAAAAAATAAATTCAGTCTGTTTCTGCTTACAGAAACACCTTTCTTATCAGGGCAATCCTTCAACATCTTGTAATCACCAGCAAAGCCTGAATTCAGTATCTATCCACCCTCAGCTCTCAAATACTCTACACAGATACCATGCTGCCTTCAAAGCCCCCAGACCTCCTCTTCCCCACCTTGGCTTCCAGCACCTGCAGCCTCGTGTGAAGACCTGATCCCAACCACCAGCTGGGACGTGGAGGCACTGCCTGGTATATGGGGCAGCAGCAGTAACATCACCTTGTTTTTCCCAGAGGAGTTTGGGAAATTTCCAATGCAGTTTAAAAAGGACTGGGCAGGGCCCTTGTATACTGTAATATACCTAATCAGAAAGGGACTAGATTTGACAGATAATGTGTCAGAAAACAAGACCTGCTGTGTCAGGTCATATCAGAGATCCATCTGAAATGGTCGGGCAGTTGGGACAGATGATCACTGCAGGTCAACCCTTCCAATTGAAATATGCTATTATATTCTGTTCTGTTCCAAGCCTTTGTCTTATCTCCATCAGCACCTGGCCACAGCTGCACAGGGAGGATTGCAAAGCACAGGACATACTTTCCATGCTTTGATCCCAAAGTTAGAAATATTTGCTCAGCCTCAGCAAACTTTGGCTCAACATCTCCTGCCTTGCAGCTATTGTCCCGGCATATCTGGCTTTTGGCTACAGGAGAGGGAAATGGAAGAGTTAAGGCTCTAAGACAATGTTATCTTGGCCGCAAGCACACTTGTAGTTCTTTCCCATGCACACCTTTTGGAGCTAAAGCTCTCCAGAGCAGGCAGCCTGCCTGAGCATCCCTCTGAGCTCCTGCACAAGGCAGGACAGAGAGCAGCCCAGCTCACACACTGAGGGAGAGGTACTCTTTGAAACCCTGCTTCCACAGATTCCTGTTGGTGTTGGTAACAGAAAAGAAACACATCACCCACATCAGTGGGTATTTCCTTTTATATACAGCTGAACCTTTTGAAACTCAGCTGTCTCAAACTTTCAGCTCAATGTCAGCCTGCCCTCACACCTCTCTCAGCTCTCCTGTTTGTCTGGCAGTGCTGTATTCCAGCAGGGGTTTAGCAGGGCAGTGGCATCCCCACCTACAGTGGAACAGCTCAAGCCTTCTCATGGAATGAGACAAAATCCCTCCCCACGTATTTTCTTACTGAAAAGAAGGAAGGAAAAGGCCTCAGTCTTGGACACTATTTACAAATAGTGCTAATGAACCCAGACATAAAGGTTTTTTTTCCTTTTGTGTACATTTTCTTTCCTTCCCTTGGAAGGAAATAGTCTTATTTGCTTTTTTTCCCCTTTCCTTTCCCCTGAGGTAGCAAGGATCCAGGGAGAGTTACAGAAGTTTCTTGCTTTATTTTGCTGAGAGAATCACAATGCCTCCCAGGTAAATTGTCTCATCATTAGTCAGACAGAGCACAGGCGTTTATTACCACAAAAACGTGGGAAAAGAAATTTTTCATTTTTACTGAATGTAAAAGTGGTCAAATGAGGTCTCTCCCTATTTTCCTTTCAGACTCTGCTGAAACACAACATTTAAATGCCAGCATAAAAGTGCCACGCTGAAGACAGTTAGGCACGCTGGAAAAGAATAGCTGCAATGGAAAGAGCAGCTTGAACAGCTGTGACAAGTAGGATAAATCCTCCAACCCATGGATGATTTGTCAAGCATTTTACAAATATATATACATATTGCAGATATATGTTATGTGTGTGTGTATAATCAATGAAGTGTGTGTACAACAGATGGATGGATTAGACAGATAATTATGCGATTGCAAGTCTCTCATTATATTTATGGTCACCCATTAAAGCCACTTCTGAGTTATCCCTCCTCTTCCTGCTCCCGGAGGTAAAGGTCATTAATGCCATCAGGTATGGCTCACACCCAGCCCAGCCCCAGCAGCAAGTCAGGAATTCTGACATAGGCTTCTGCAGCCTGGGACAGCTCAGTCTCCTTCATTCTCGAGGAAACTGTAAGATGGAAAAAAAAGTTGTGTTTTCATTGCCCACTGCAGTGGGCTGAGGTGTGAGAGTTGTGTTGTTTGAGGTAGTGGAAAGATGTCAGCATCAGCCATGGGGTGCCCCTGTGAAGGATAGATGTCTGCTCCGGGCTGGCTGAAGGCACAGCTGTGCTGGTGGCTCCAGAGCCACGGGTGCCAGGGATGTGTCACCTGCGAGCCTGGGGCAAGGGCAGGAGCCACAGGTGGCCCCAGCAGATGCCAAGGGGGGCCTTGGTGAATTTGGATGGACAGCCTGACCTCGGCATGCTGCGGGTGATGGGAGGAGAGGGGGAATGTGGCAGGCGCAAGAACCCCCAGTGATGTGTCAGCAGACCTGTCTGTGGGCTGTCCCATGCCTGCCTTGGCCAGTCCCAGACACATGCCAGCCCCTTGGAGCCCAGCCCATTCACCAGGAAGGGCATTTCAGTCCACACCCATTTAGTCACCAGCGTCTGACTTGGACGTATCTGAGTAATTAGGGGTTGCAGGTACTGTAACCCAGACAGGCTGCATTCCTGCCACCCCAGCCTTCCGTGCAAAAATTCCTCCAGTCTAGGCAGCTGGCTGAGGATCCAGCAGCAACGGGGATGATCCACTGCTGGGTGCAGGCCTGGACTGCAAACAATATCCTGGTCACTTCCCACACCATCCGGACACGTGGCTTTGGCTGACCTCCCCTGCACAGCTCACCTGGGACAGAGACACCTGTACCCACGGCCAGTGTCACAAGCTCCCTGTCACCAGGCCCCTGCCCCTGGCAGTACAGACCTTTCTGGGCAGGCACAGAGCACTTAGCAAGAGTGGAGAGGGACCAGCAAGCCTCAGCAGTGCACTGATCCCTCGGGGTCACTCTTAGCAGCCTCATCTAACACTTCTCTTTGACCTTTAAAGACAGTTCTGGATGTGGCTCAGCCCCTGCCTGACCTCAGATTAAGGGAAGCAGAAATAGGGCAGAGAGCAATGTTTTCTGAATTCTAGAAAGGACTTGCTGAAATAAATGGTCGTGGACCATCGTGTTTCCTATTTTGGCAACAGACAGAGTGAGAGAGTTTTGCCAGCTGTGCTAGTACTCAGCACAGTTGTAAATAAACCAGGTGAGGTGGGTCCTGGCCCCTTTTACCTCCAGCCCAAAACCTCCAGCAGATTTGCTTTGCTGGAATGGAGTTCTACATTTTAGATAGAGACACAACTTTATAATTAATGGGTTTTGAGTTCAAAGATTGGAAATAAAATATGTGACCTCAGGCTTGTATCCTGCTACACCACTAGCAGGAAGAGATGGATCTGGGAACCAGCAGTTGTTTTGCTGGCTGTGGTCTTATGAATGCATGTGCAACAGATGAAATGGCATCTGCCAAAGTTATTTTACCTCCTGCCTCTCTGCAAGCTGCAGCTCAGCTGGGCCCATGGCTCTACCCCCCTGCCTCCTGAGGAAAATACAAAGATTGGTGATCTCTCTGCCCCTGATCTATTGATGGACACAAATGACCAGTTTAGCACTTTCATTTCCACACTGGGAATAGGGGGATTAAAATGCCACTATCTCCTGCTTTTAATGCTTTTTATGTTGGCCCTAGGTAAACACTGCACAAGTCAACAAACCACTGTTAATAAAAATTGCTAATTAAATGAGGACCAGTGGCTTGTTTTATTGACATAAGTATTTATAGGTTTTTCTGCTTTCTTGTACTTTCCAAGGCTCTGTATGTTTTGCATTTGCTTTTGCCCTTTGCCTCTGCTCGTCCTTCTAGTTCAGTTTTTGCTTTCTAGGGGTTTTGTTGTTGTTGTTTTAACCACCCTGAGTCAGACATAAGGATTTGCCTTATATCAAGCCAATTCTTTTCTTGACGGGAGTTCTCTAACACAACACAATTATCTTGGGGTTTGTAAACAATACTGTGTTTTTCTTAAATCCATCTTTTGCAGTGTGTTACTAGCTAAGATGGCTTTTTAGTCCACATTTGTCACACTCCTCAAGAAGTGGGGCCTTAAACCCTGAGTGAAAGGACTTTTTATCCAGCTGATATCTGTGCTAGTTTACTAGTTAACTGCCAGGTAAAGAAAGGCACCCAAACTGCTCCTCAGCAAGGGATTTCAGTGTGTTCAGCCATCCTTCTGCAGAACATGCAGCATTTACTATTGCCACGTACTATTACTAGCACGTACAATTCTGTTGAAACTCTCACTGAACCTGGCACACAGGACTGAAATGGCACTCAAAAGCAGAAGGGTGAGGATGGCAAAGGAGGTGCCACAGCCTTTCAGCCCTCAGAAAACTCCCCTGTGACAGTAAGATCTGAGCATCATCATCATCAGAAGGTTCCTTGGCAGAACACACCCCAAGGACCTGACACTGCTTCTGGTTGCTGTGGAAGCTAGGTTTACTCCAAATCCATTTCTCCAGGTCTCCCATATGCTGTGTGTTATCCAGCCTGCTTTTCTGCTCTGGCACATCCTGTGGCTTCTGCCTGTGCAAGGTTTTATTCTAGAAGGCACCAAAGCTTGTTACCACTTTCATATCTTGGCCCTTTGTGGATGACAAATCAAAAATCTAAGTTATCATCAGAAGATGTGCTCTTCAGTCTGATCTTGAGTAAGCACTGGATGGGAACACCAGGGTACTACTGAGCCAACACTGTTCAGAAAGTAAACAAAATTGAATGGAAGTGAAAATGATGTAGGACTTGTGTCCTTGAAAGCTAATTTAAGCTCTCTTGGTTCTGGTGGGATGAGGGAGACAAGCAGCCACAATACAAAAGACAAGTGCTGGAGCCTGATTAATATTGGTGTTTTGAAGGACCAGTTTTCACAGACCGTCTGGAAGTAATTTATTCGCACTCAGAAGTACCACCAAACACAGCCATTCCAGAAAAAAGCAGCCTCCAGAAAGATAGTCCTTAAGCTGCAGTGAGGAGAGGGGCAAGCACTAAAGGTATTCTGAAATAATCACTCCACTCAGCAGGTGAATAACAAGAAGTTCCAGTTAATAAAAAAATAGCAGGAACTGCAATTTTGAAGGTATTCTTAGAAAATAAATAGCAATAAAGGGGCATCAAAGAGAGGTAAACAGCATTTGAGTGCTAGACAGAGAGCCTGGCACACTCCAAAACATTGCAGAGCACCTTCCAGTCTCAAGGGAGATCACGAGCTTGAACACATGAAGAACTCACTGCTGGGTAACAAGTTATCAGGTGTCTGCTGATCCATGGCAACTGTCCCTGATGATTTGCAAGGTGGCAAATGTGGGATAATTTGAGATCTCTGCATCCTCATGGAAGATGAAAGAGGTCTGTGCTGGTGTGAATGACCTCACGTTTTCTGCAGTTCAAGAACTGCTACGTAGACAGTTGTCTTCTACCACTTGACTGGTGGCACCTGGTTCTCCTGTGTTCTCTTGTTTCTCTGTCTGAGCGTCTCATTGCCCAGTTTTTGGCCTTAGAGGCATTTCTTACTTCAATGCAATTCTTTCCTCCCTCAGGTAACCAAGTCAGTGAGCCCAGGGCTGCTCCCCAGTAACAGGGCTGTTCCTCTACAGAGGGTACAGGGATAAGCAGATTGAGGTGAAAAGCGGTTTTGGGACCTTCTGATAAATAACCACCTTATTTCTGACATTGCTATGGCATCCTTCTAAACACAGGCCCCATGTGGCCACTGATTTATCTCTTATCTAAGGCTGTACTTGGTCTGTAGGGCCTGAGGACACCTCTTTATTGGAAAGAAGGCGGTGAAGAACATTTGTAATAGAAATGGGAACCACACAAAACTAACATGAATTTAGATTTCATTACAAACATGGAACCTGGCAAAGGTTAATTGAAACATTTGCCAAGGGCCAATCTAAAGTTCGATGGAATCAAAGGGGGACTTTAAACTGACTTTAATGGTCTTGGGGTCAGGTTGTAAGACAAATTTGACAAGCTTCAAGGTCCCTAGGTCAATGGATTTTTTTTTTTTTTTTAAATCAAAGCCATGCAACGCTATTAGTCTAAAAGACATTTCAGCCATCAGCCATAGAAATCACTTGATACCAGCTCAACAGGACTGGATCATCTCCTGCAGGCCATGTAGAGCAGTCTGTAATGCCTGGCTCCTTGGCATTATACTGCCCTGCTGGAAAACATCTGTCTCTCTGGTGAGGGATAAGGGAGGAGCCAGGTATCACAAACTACTGGGTCTGAGAGTCCCAGATCCCACCGGGGGTGGCCCATGGCAGGGCACTCTCAAGAGACAGCCCTCACTGTTAGAGCTCTACACTGCAGGAGACACTAGGCTGGAAACCTCCAGGGCATGACACAAAGCTGGTCATCTGCTCCCTGATGTATTTGCTTGAGGGAAGGGGTGGGTGGGTTGTTTATGTTGTCGGGAGGAACCTTTTCCTTTTGGCTCTTGGGAAAAAAGGAACTGCATTGTGTATGTTTACTGAAAAGTCCAGTGTGTTCCCTGAGACACGAAGGCAGGACACATCCTTATAAATCACGGTGGAGAAAACGTGAAACCAGAAAGCAATGGTTGGGGATTGCTGCAGAGACAGTGTGTGTGCACTCAGCCAGCAAGGGGAATGACACTGACACTGTTTCAAAGGAAGGTCATCGTGTAGACCATAAATCTCAAACATTTAGCATTTGCTTCATTTGTCTTTGTTGACTTTTTTTTTACAAGAAGTTCAGCAACTATCAGAAAATTTTTGAAGTTCTTCTTTATTTATGTGGCCTTTCAGCTGCTCGTGGCTGGTGATTTAAAGTCTGATGCAGCCAAACACAGCAGGTCTGGCCTGAGCCTGCCCGTGAGGGACCTGCCCTTAGCAGGGGTTGCTGCTGCCTCTGGCTGTTGTGTGCTGTGCTGGGGTGCCCAGGCACAGGGTAGAGACATCACAGTATGAATGCCCAGGTGTGAGCATTCCCTTTGCCTGGACACAGCCAGAGCAGGAGGAGAGCCTTCTGGAAGGGAGCAGGCCTTGGTCATGGGCTCATTCCCACTCCCAGACCTCTAATTTCAGGCATTCTTGGGGAAACAGACTTGTGGTTTGAGGTGGTGGAGCCCTTCCAGTGTCTGCTGCTGGTCTAGTTTTGCTGTTTTGACTCTTCCAGTTAGCCTTGGGCCCTCAAGGTTTTACTGAGCACCTGAGGCAAATTCATGAAGCAAGTTCTCCACAACTTTTCTGCTCAGAGGAGACAGTTTTCTCTAACTGATCATAATTGATGTAATCAGTGCTTTGCAGTCTCTCCTATCTGTGTCGCTACCTTTGAGATCAAAATTCATCTTCACACCTGTTTCCATTCTTAATTACTTTCAGTGAGCCCACCACAAACAAGAGACGTGTCATTCTCTTCTGTGATCAGCTGCATGGAAATACTAGAAAGAGACAAACTGACCAGCATTTAGTCAAATTCCAGCTCTGCCATTAACTTGCACAGTGTCCATTGCAAGTCATTTTGCTTTGCTCTGGGCTGTTTTACTCATATAGAAAATGGAAATAGCAAACTGATCCATACTGAAATCCTTTTCCAGCCCCAACTAAGATAAAGCTTGGCTTTGCTTAGCTTTGCTTGGCTTGGTAAGTGTTTTTGAAAGTGGAAGCTTTATTATTTTGAAAAATCCCTGTTAATCACACAAGGAAAATCTATTGTGTTGTTTAAATAAGTGAACTAAATGGAGAAAAATAACTGCAGCCTTCTCAACCGTTAAGAAGCAAATTCTGTAGACTCCTGTTTATAACTTGCAGAGCATTCTGACCTCAGAATGTGTTCCACCACTCCCTGTTTCCACGGGGGGACTGGGCTGCTTCATTCAGAAAGTCCAGGTCCACCAGAGGTCAAAGAGAACCTTGATTTAGAAGTTTAGCTTGCAGTCCAAGCGCTCCTTCCCAAGCAAATGGACACTTTATACCAGCCCTTGCTTGCTAACTAGGAGGATAAATGACCGGCTTTCCAATTCCACCTCCTGCTGCCACCTTCTCGCTTGGCTCCCTCAGTTTCCAAGACCTGGGGGCTGGAGACATCTAATGGCAAGTGTCTGCACAGCAGATCATCCTCCTTCACTGAAGCTGTCCTGCCCTGAAATTCCAACATTTAACTCTTGCAGTACCTCAGAAACATATGTGCACAAGACCGGTGAAATGACAATGGCTGTGTGGGCGTAGGACATCTTGGCAACCTTCTTGAAGGGAAAATAAGTGATGCAGAGCAGTCAGAGTCACTCCTGTGTTTGGAAAGACCGTGGAGCAGATCCTCCTGGAAATTATGCTAAGACAGATGGGAGGAAAGGAGGGGATTGGTGACAGCCGACACGGCTTCATTAAGAGCATGATCCTGTCTGACTAATGGCTTTTTGTGATGGGGTAATGGTGTTGGTGGCTGAGGGAAGAGAAACTGGTGTCATCTACCTGGACTTGGGTGAGGGCAGATGCCTCCTCAGTGAGTTCTCTGGTAACACAAGGCTGGAAGGAGGGGCCAATACCCCAGGGAGCTGTGCAGCCCTCGGGAAGGACCTCAACGAGATGGAGAGATGGGCAGAGAACCTCCTGAAACCCAGCAAAGCCAACTGCAGGGTCCTGCACTGGGGAAGAACAACCCTGGGCACCAGGACAGGCTGGGACTGACCTGCTCCCAGCAGCTCTGGGGAGAAGGACCTGGGGACCCTGGTGGACAATGAGCTGTCCCCAAGCCAGCACCGTGTCCCTGTGGCCAAGAGGGTCAATGGGATCCTGGGGTGCATTAGGGACAGCACTGCCAGCAGGTCAGGGAGGGGATCCTGCCCCTCTGCTCAGCCCTGGTGAGGATCACCTGGAGTGCTGTGTCCAGTTCTGGGCTCCTCAGGACAGAAGAGACATGGAGGTCCTGGAGTGGGCCCAGTGGAGGGTGACAAAGATGATGGAGGGACTGGAGCATCTCTGTGAGGAAAGGCTGAGGGAGCTGGGCCTGTTCAGCCTGGAGAAGATGAGGCTGAGAGGGGCCCTCATCCCTGTGTGTCAGTGTCTGCAGGGAGGGCTCAGGGGATGCACCAGGCTCTGCTCCCTGGGGCCCAGCAAGGGGACAGGAGGAACGGGCAGGAACTGATGGCCAGGAAGTGCCACCTGACCATGAGGGAGAATTTCTTTCCTGTGCAGTGACCGACCACTGGAACTGATTGTCCAGGGAGGGTGTGGAGTCTCCCTCACTGGATATATTCCAGACCCATCTGGGCACAATCCTGTGCCATGTGTGCTCTGGGATGGCCGTGGCTGGTTGGATGAGAGGTTGGACCAAATAACCCACGATGATCCCTTCCAACCTGACCCATTCTGTGGTTCTATGATTTCCAGGGATGCTGCAAGCTCAGCTCTTCTCTGGAGATGGCCCCTTGCTGGCAGAGCTGGGACAGGAGTTGGAACAGGGCACTGCACAGACTGGGTCAGATTGAGAAAATGGCCCCTCTGCTGCAGCATTCATCTTCCTAAGACCAGAACAGTGATAGTCCATGTGTTCCCCAAGGGTGCTAAGATTCACCACAGACACTGACAGGTGAGTTGTGAAGAATCTTGCTCAGCAAGATAAGAAACTATTCCCATCCACCCCCTCCCCTCCCAGGTAAATAACCACTGCTCAGTACACCTGGGTGAGCAGTGGAGGTATAACCCAGCATTTTCTGACAACAGAGTCTGATCCTCTGAGGTTGGCCAGCAGCTAAGTGGCAAAGCAGTAGTGTGGTTTTATCTTTTGCAATGATTCACCTTGGTGAAATATTATTTCTGATATCCAGTTATATCCTGTCTCCAGAGAGCTTCACGGCTTGTCTAAGGCCCATTTAATTCAGTGACTTTGTGTTGGCTTCACTGCGTGCTGGATCCTACTTGGGCTGTGAATGTGTCCTTTAATAGCTACAGCTGTAAAAACATATTAGCTGCTTCTCTGTAGGCCTGTTGTTTTTCTGTTAAAAAAAATGAAAAAAGTGTATTTCAAGAGGAATGAAATTTCAGATCAAAGCCAATCTTTTTCCATTTCAAGTTGAATTTGAGAAATAGTTATGATCTAATTAAAATTAAAAAAAAAAAAGGGGGGGGAATGTTGAAATTTTGACATATCCAAGCCATCTTGTTATTTTTCTTGGAGTAGTCTTCAGTGCATGACGGATCAAGGGATAAAGCACAATTCCAGAGCATGGCACACATGGTATATTACAAGCTTTGTCTGCTTATTTAGGAATAAAAATTATAACCAGGATCTGGTTGGTCCCTGCCAGGTGCAGCTTCTGGCCACCAAGTGGTCCAGAGGGTTGTGCTGTCATGTCCTGGCCGAGCTATGGCACTCAGCAGAAAGAAACACCTGAGCATCCATTATAACAGGAGAAAAGATAAAACCCAGGACTTTATAAGTCCGTAATGAAGACACTCATTGGTCCAAGTGCTGGAGATCTCAAACATCACCGGGGTACCCTGCTAGACTACTGTGGGCAGGGCTCATGAGGTTTGAATCAGGAGGGAAGTCAGACAAGTGGCTTTCTGCAGTGTGGATGATCAGACCAAGGTGGAGAGATTTTTCTCAATAGTTTTATGAGCAGCATCTAAGCTCATGTCTAAGAATTGTGATCCAGTATTTTGTTTCTAAGCTCTGCTATTCTTGTTTAAAACACCCTCAAAGAATGTTTTTTTCTCTAAAAAAGACCCCCCTGGGTTTTTTTTTTTTTTTCAATTTTTGAGCTTTACATCACTGCATCGAAAAAATGATGTTTATTTCAAGCCATGTACCACATTTTCTTGCTAAGAGGGTGTGCTGTGCTTCAACATCAAGCTGTCAAATTCCATGGGACACAACCACCCTCTCCTTACCTCCTATTGATTTTGAAACTGGGAGCTGCTGTATGAAAGTGAGAGGTTGACTGGGTGTTATCTTGTGTCTTGAGGCAATCCAAGGGTAAAATGATCTAATGTGACAATATGTGAGAACTCAGCATTCAAGGAATTACCATTCCTGACAAACTGAGTGCCATGAAACTGGCCTTGTGTCCAGCCGGAGAGAAGGCTGGCATTGTATCTCAATACACACACAACTACCTAATCTGCAGCTTGCAGCAGACCTAAAGCTCATAAAGATTTCAGAAAGAAAAAACAAAGCAGTGTCTGTGAAAAAGGACAGATAATAGCTGATTGAACCAGGCTTCAGTGGGGGAGAAAGATGGCTAGCTGGGGGATGAAAAGAGGCTCTAACAATTTCTTGAGCTGGAGTCCTTTTGATCTTATGCATGTCTCGAGATTTTGGGTTGCTTTCTTAATCTTAAAATGATTTTTAAAAAACCCTCAAACCTTTTTAGAAACAGGCTGCCCCAGTCTGTATCCTGCTTCCCGCACCTGGACACAGGACAAAGATGTTATGGCTTTCAGGAAACAGCACATTTGTCAGCATGCAGCCCCCAGCTGAACAAAGGGCTGGATTCATGGATGCAATATCAGCCATGGAAATGTTCCACCCCTGCCCCTCCCTGGCTTCTTACTCAATGTGTTGAAACAAAAAGTGAATTGTCATTGGATTTTGCAGCCTCTGAGGTTCCTCAGCAGATCAATACATCTTGGACGTGTTCTAAGAATCACAGAAGCCCCAGAATTGCAGAATATTTTGAGATGGAAAGGACAAGATCATGAGTCCAACTCTTAAGTGGCATCAAACACACAGTGGCCCCTAATTTGAAAGAAACTGCACAAGAATTGCAAGAATTTGATCTGAGATTATGAGTGACTTTTTCAGGTTTTGTTTCTAATAAAAAGCTGCTGCTACCAAAGAGGAGATGGAAGGCAGTCTCTGCAACAAGCAAAAGTAAGTGTGCAGTGAATTACAGTCAGATCTGACTTTAGTCCCACACAGCAGCACCACTTCAAAATTTCCCTTGCCTTGGAGGAACAGGGTACCCTTTTGACAGGGACTTGGTGTTCATTCGTGGTGTTTGCTCTGCCTGACATGATGTTTAAAAGCTCCAGAGCTGTGCTACGTTACTCAGCATTGTCATATTCAGCAAAACATTTAGGCAGTCATTCAGCTTGAAGCTAAGGAGTCCCACTGTCAACGACAGGACTTCTCAAATGCTTAAATTTATGCATGTGTTGAAGTGCCTTGTTAAATCAGGGCTCCAAACCCTAACAGCCTGCTGAACCAGAGTGATCACTCCAGTCTTCACCCCTAGAGCCTTAGAAACACCCCTGGCACACAGTGTACAAAACTAATTTTAGTTAATTGGATAAAATTGTGTATGTACACTGTGTGGCCACGGAGAGTTTTGAAAACTAATTGTGCTGGTGTCACCATGCATGCCTGTTTTTGTGATTAGTCACCCATAGGAGACGTGGCACTGTTGTCAGATGCACTCTGTGATCTGTCCTGGCACATCTCCAGCTCCGGGTGGGTTTCCTCCACAGTTGTCACACAGCGTGGTGTTGCTACCTGTGATAACTCTGGAGCAGACAGGACATCTTTTGTGCTGCCTTTTCCAACATGTTTCCCTGCATATCCCTTTCAAAGACTAATAATTTCCGCTGGGCAGGAATGCTGTCAGCCTGGCATCAGATAAGTTCTCAGGCAGAGAGAGCTGTACCCTGCACTGCCTGTGTTATCCAATAAAGACCTTCCCATCTCTTGTGTACTGCTTATAATTTAGCCTTCATAAATAGACTTGCCAACGCATTTGGATGGACAGGGAAAAGTGAGATGCTGAGGTATCTGCAGACTCCTTTCATCTGACATAAACACCCATTGTCAGCACAGGGTAAGCAGAGGGGAAAACACTGTGGCAATTACAAACTGGATTTCAATTTACCATCCTCCTGCCCTTCTGGCTCTCTGACAAGAAGTAATGCTCTGGTCATTCACATGCTGACACAAGACAGCAGTTTGAGCCTGGAGATGAAATAAAGTTTGAGATTAACCTTGTTTTTATTGGAGGAAGGGAGAAACTGCTCCACCTACTTAACTCAAAACTTTAAATTAAAACAGAGTTGTGAACAGCACAGGTGGCATCATGTATCATCATCTGTTTCCTCACATGTGAGAACAGCTTTACAAAGGTGTTTATTCTCATTTTCCTTTGCTCCTTTCTTTAGATAGTTTTGGTGCCACATGGCTTGGTCCCTACTCCTGATGGAGCCTCCAGTGCCTTTCTCTGCAAGCTGCAGCAGCCTCTGAGGATGCTAAATCCATGGACATGCACAGCTGGCAGGGTAAAACTGTCCCCAGGAACAAAGGTTCTGGGGACATGTCTTGAAACTGAGACTCCTTATAATCCAGGGAGAGGAAACACCACCTCCTACTAGTCCAATAGAAGTGCAAAACCCCTCCCCCTCCTATATGTGCTAGCCATGCTTTGATAATTGTCTTTAAAATTGAATTTAATAACGACTAAAATTATTCAGAAGTTTCCTTGGCTGCAGAATTTATGGAAAGCGCTACCAAAATATGATGGAAAAAAATTAAAAATTATACCATCTAACCTCTGGGAGAAATAACACTTGGATTTGTTAATTTTGGATAACATCTAAATTCTTCTGCTGGCATGGTTTGAAACTATATCCCTATAACGCATCTCCTCATACTTTTACAGCAGCAATAAGAAAATTGGCTAAAAAATGGTAACGCCCCTTTTGGCTCACAGTGTATCTTTTGAGACTAATTTGTTTCATTTAGTGAAAAAATAAAGTTAGCATGGCCACGTTCCAGTCCCAGCACGAATATCCTGTGTTGGGATAAGAAACTAATCAAGTTAGGAGCAGGCAGAGTGTCCATGGCAGGGCAGAACCAGCAACTGCAACAGCCCTCACCAACTCATGACTCTTCCCAATTTCTCCATATTTACTGTCAAACAAACATGCAAACAAGGCAGAGCCCAGTCCTGAGGAACTCCCCATGTGGCCTGAGGGTGCTGGATCACCATGGCAGGTGTGCAGGCTGGTTCCTGAGAGACCAGCACATCCACAGGTGGCTGATGTGTCAATCACAGAGTAACAGAATCACAGAACCGTGGGATCATCAATCACAGAATCACAGAATGGCCTGGGTTAGGAGGGACCTTAAAGACCCAGTTCTGAGTCCCCTGTCATCCAGGCAGGGATGCCATTCACTCTGTCAGGTCCTCAGAGCCCATCCAACATGTCTGATCCCACCTCCTTAACAACTATCCCACTGGAAAGCTGAAAGAAGCTTGTAGCCACTGCAGAGCCCCTGGTGTAAGCCTAGAATATGAGGGGCTAAATTAACAGTTGGAATTTCTTCAAAACATTCTTCAAAACATGACACAGTAGAAAGTAGAGCTGTTCAGACAAATGTAAACAAACACTTTTTTTCCTTAATCATTGCATGTTTACCAGATGCTTGACAGCTGGATTGACCGTTTTAAGTCCTCACATTTTGTCTGAAGTGGTGGTTTAATTACAGTCTGTCGCCCTGGTTTTGAGGATTTTTCTAAGCCTACTGAAATGTCTTTCATATTGGAGTCAGAATTTTTACTTTCCCACACTTTTTTACTATAAACAATGGCTTTGTTTTCCTGTCCTTCATTGTTTACATATTTTAGGTAGGAGGAGAGAGTTGATTGACAGTTGTCTTGACCAATGTGCTTTGGGAGGTGGGATTTCATCCTCCAATCCACAGGCACCTTTGGAAATGTATAAAATTGAGTTTTGTAAATAAATTCGAGCCTTTTCTGCTTTGCTCATCACCGTGCCCTCGTGAGGTCCTTTTGTGTCGAGTTGTGGCAACAGCCTATGTAGAACAGCCATTTTCCAGGGGCCAATAAGATTCAGCATTTCATGTAGGTGCTTCATGAAGAACAATATACCAGTGTATATTGTATATTGATAATTTTGGTTTTCAGAAGGTATTTCTTAGTCTGATGACAGCAGCTTTCAGAGGTAAGAATGGTCTCTGCTGACACTGCCCCTCAACTTGGGGTGCAGCTAAAACCCTGACTGCTGCACTGATTTAATTACAGCCATTCAAAGAGAGTGAAAGATTTTATTCAGACTTTCGTGAGACAGAAGAGGAGGGTGTAATGGAAATTCTCTTATTATCTCAACTGCAGGGGTTATGACTGAGAGCACACTCTCATTTGCTGTCTATACAGCTGTAATTAAATCATTTCAGCCTTCAGACTTTGAGCCTTATCTCAAGCTGGGATAAAAATTTGCAGAGGAAGAGATGAGCAAGAGAGTTTACTTTCTTTCAGAGAATTCCCCGGCAAAGCAGAACACAAGGCACTGCCAGCAACGATCCAGCCACACCTTGCACCCACAGCAGCACTACCTAGAGGGTTGTGGTGCCCCACCAGATACACCTGCTGGTTAGTAAAGAAGAAGCACAGTCCCATCTTGAGACCAAAACCTGAGAAAAAGTGTGTAAAAGCTCAATTTTCCCAGAAAACATTGAAATCTTTCTTGCTCAGTGCCCCAAAGATTATAAGCTCATTTTAACTGGAAAAAGACATCCCAAAATGATAGAAAATCAGTGAGGTAGTTGGGGAAATTAAAAAAAAAAAAAAAAGGTGAAGGTAAACCTCAGAGCAGACTTTGCTATTAGTGGATGCTTTGCTGAAGTACATGGAGACAGACCCATTGCAGCTGTTACCTGCTGTGCTCCTGGCCAAAAATGCAGCCAGGCTGCTGGGCAATGGGGTGAGGTTTTGGGCAGGCCAGCAGTGAGTTTGGGAGGTTTTAGCAGCAGTTTGAGAGGTGGGTGTCTCCTGATTCAGCAGCACCTGGTCAGGCAGGCTCTGTGCATCCCAAAGAGCAGTGACCTGCTCGAGGCTGGATGTCAGAACAGACAAGTGCAGGCTCCTGGCCCCATGGCAATGAACCAGTAGTTCAGCTCCTGCCCCACCAGTGGGCTCAGCCTTGGGTGTGAGTACAGCTGCCTGTGCACCTTGGACACCTCCAGCTTCCCAGTTGCATGCACTGGCAGGGTGCTGCAGCTCTGGCCCTTGGTGGATATTCAAAGCTTCATGACAGAAAACCCTGTTGTTGCTGCCACCATCCCCATAAAAGCACCAAACGTGATGCCTCAGCACATGAGAGAACAGAGAGAGCTGGAGATGCAGATGTTCAGAGCAGGGGAACATCCTCAGGGACACACAGTTTGGCCAGCACTGAAACTGGCTCCATGGGCCAAAGACAAGTGGAAGGATCAGCCTGGGAAATGATCTGGCTCAGAACAGGGACATGTTCTGCTCTGCTTGGGGCTAAGCAGTGCTTGGGAATAAGTGGGACTCTCCCCTCTCACCCCATCCCGTGTACCTCTGTGATATCAGGCACCCCACAATCCTACACGTGCCCTGTTATGGTTTGCAACAAATTTATCAATATTCTTAGGCAAGGAGAAAAGCACCTAAGCACAATCTGAGGTAGTAAGGGAGAGTAAATGCTCACAGTATTATTGCATCCTTCAAGCCCCTCTCAGGGAGCTCCTCCCTGGGCATTCATGTTTACTGTAAATTGCTGGGGGCTGACTCTTTCCACACAAGGAGAAACATGAAGGACAAACTACTGCATAATGTATAAGATATAGGATACAGCAGGGTTATTAAACATACATGTATGGGAATAAAGAAAATATGGCCTCCAGGGTAAAGGTAGCCCTGTCTCTCTTTACAGTGCAGCATCTTAGCTGTAAAATCTGGCCCCTTTTAGAGCTGATCATGCCTCTGAATTTTAGGTAGTGTTGGCCTTTCAGATCCTGCTGTTCTTGAGCAAAACTCCCAGTCAGCTGCATGGGTTGGACTTTGTGGAGGCTGGGTTGAGAACCATCGGGGAAGAAAGCAAAAGGAGCATTCAGCACCTGCTAAAACACCAAACCCTCTCAGCTCTCCAGCCTGGCAGAGCTTAATATCTCATTTGTCAAAATGACAGTCAATTCCCCATGATAGATCATATGATTATTAATTCTGTCTTCAGGAGATACACACAATTTGGAAGTTTTCTGAATCAAGGTAGTAAGATAATGCTTAAGGGAAAAATACCCAAGCCTTCCCCCCTCCCCCAAATTTACATTTCATTAAAATTTCAGAGGTAAACAACAAAAGTTGCAGCAAAAAGATTCCTGTCACTGCAAAACCCCAAAGATTCCTCACTGTGGGTGAGATGGTGGTCTGCTGTACAGAGACCAAACACAAACTGACACAGACAGAGACTAATTAAAAAGTGATGCCCCTGTATCCTCTATAAGTAGTTTGGTTTGCAAGTGTCGAATTTTTACTGCAAATAGCTTAATTTTTCTCTTTGTACGAAAAGCTGCTGGCTCCTCAGAGGTTCAGCTTTCTGTCTGAGATTGCCCATGCTTAGAAGATAATTGATTTTAGGGAGTTCTCTGGAGAAATGTCACTCAGAAGACTCTCTCTTGGTTAACTATTCTCAGCTAAGCCAAAAAGCACGACACTTCTCACTGTTATGAAAGTGAGCTAATGACCTGTTTCCAACCTGCTTTCTGAAGGCTGTATGAACTTTGGTAGAAGCTTGGCAGAGGAAGAATCATCTGCTGCAGTTTGGGAGGGGGTGGTGAGAATTCAGAGATATGAAGAAATCCCCTGCCATGCATGTTCTCTCATCAATTTCTACCCTTTCTATGGCAAAACCAGTAAAAATAGGTTGGGGAATGGGAAAAACCTCCTCTGTGAACTTGCATGCAGAAGCTTTCACATGAACCCTTGCAAGGCTTGTGCTCTCCACCAACGCTCTGGCAGACACCGTGGTATCACTGGTGCAAATGCTGATGAAAAACAACTCTAGGCAAATCTTAGGGTTTTCTCTGAATGAGTGTTCACAAATAATGCTTTGGAGAGCTCTTGGCTGGAACAAAAGTCTATCTAGTCAGAATTTCCAGCACAGCTAAGGACAGTAGACTAAAACAGCTGATGAGCTGGAAAAAAACCACCCCACGTACAGGGACCTTCCGTGACCCTCCCAGTGATAACCTCACAGAAATAACCAAACACACAAACCTGTCCACTTCCATGCTGGGAGTTGTCTCTCTTTGGGCTCTTCCTTGAAAGCATAGGCATAGGATGTTGCTGTGAACTGGGCTGCACTAAGGCATTCATTGATCAGACAAGGACCTGTCCACTCAAGACTGCACTGCAGGGTTTCTGTTTGTGCACCCTTTCCTGGGTTTCAGCAGCATCTTCAAGCAAATTTCAGCATAATTGCTCCATTTGCTTAAACCTGTGCAACAAGAGCAGTTTCTAGCCCATCTGCTCTGCTCTGGCAGCCTCTGCCATGTAAAATGGACACTCATCCAAGGTGCTGGAAGCAGAAGGAGGGATCTGCTGGTCACACCTGCAACTGAGGACAGAGGGGCAGAGGCACTGGGGAATTGGTATCACCAGACTCTAAGAGACACGTGATTCAGAGCCAAGGTTTTACACTCCTCACACATGCATATGTATTTTACCTCATTATTGGCTTCAGCTGCACTTATTGTTAGCAATTTGTGTCCCTATGCTACTTTTCCAGGCAGCCTCAGTGGGAGACACTTGTGTGCAGAGCAGTATTTGCATTTCTGCAGGTCTTTATGGACATACATATTGCTAATATGCACATAAACAGGATGCCATTCATATTTAAACAGTGCTTTTGGAGTGGAATGGCATCACAGCTGAGGGAATGGAAACGTTCTGATTTGTATCACTTATCTCAGTGTAGGTTGCTTCCTTCACATATTCTGACTTCTGCAGAGTGTCTGCAACAAAGCAGCTACATTCACATAGGATGAGACATGAGGTATTTAATAACCCCCCCTTCCTCCCACAAAAGCCTAATAAGCCTACTCTGCCCACTGATCTTTACAGTCACTCACCCCTCTGTTTTTTCCAGACTACTGTGCTTCCTTTCTACTTCAGCTCTTTTCTTCATTTCCATTTGCATATATTCAAGGCCCTAAAGAAAAACAGCTCTGCATTAAAAGGCTATTACAGAAATATATGCTATTTAAGTAACAATATACCATGTTTTCTGTTGGGAGGAAAAGAAAAAACCCAACAGAAATATTTTAGTTCCATGATGTTCAGCATACTTTGGCTCACAGAATTTGTCCTGCAGTTTGTTGAACCTTTTGCTTTAGTCTGTGCATCATTTTTGCAGAAATAGGACTGTAACAAAAGGGTGTGTGTGTGTTCAGACATGCCACCTCCCTCTTCACCTGTGAGATCCAGGTTTTTAAATTACCATAGATGGAGAAGAGTCCTACAGGTAGAAAGTTGGATCGGCGTTTTCCAGGTAGGGCGCCATTTTGTTGATTTTAGTTGCCGATGGAGGATGGTAATATATATTTGGAGACAGGGGGCTCCTAGGACACGTGGTTTATTTGCAAGGGTTGTCAGCTGCCAGCTCCCAGCTGAGAGCGTCGTCCAGAGAGAGAATATTTCCTCTTACAATCAGTTTTATCCCATCCCATGTTGAATATTCTGATCTACAATAGATAATCCATTCTGAGACACAAATCTTACAAGACTTACATACAGCCTATAGGAGCAACAAGATTTACATAAGGTACTACATCCTAAACATTCAAATGCTAATTTCTAAGATACCACCTTCCTACCTCAACAGTACCCTCCACTCATGGGTCTCGGGCCTGTCTGAGGTATTGCTCAATATCCTGCCTCATGGTGAATGGTGAGGCCAACTTACATTTCAAAAACTGCTTTCATTTCTGTGTTACTTACAGGCGTTATGTTTTCAGAACCTGTTGCCAGACAATCCTATTTGTAAGATTTTCCTGTATCACCTTCCCCAACAACCTGAGGCTTTCCCAGGCACTGGGAAGCACCTGGTGCTTCACAGCACTGCGCCCTCCACTGCAGTTTGCTGAGGGGCTGTAAAGCAGTGTCCCTTGCACTGGGCAGTGTCTCACACTGCCTTCAGCCTGCTGCAGGGCTCAGCCAGGCATGGTTCCAAAAGATTTTCATCCCTAGAAGTCACAGCCAAGTCAGGTGGGATGTTGCTCCACTGCCTCTACAAGATAAAATCCCCAAATTGTATGCATTTGTAAAAA
>VYXD01016891.1:39272-59961 GCA_013397195.1 Hylia prasina | reverse complement strand
TACAAAAAAAAAAAAAAAAATTTCAGTGACACAAGCAACCCCTCCAACCTTGTGGGTGCTTATGTGTATTCCTGGGGAGGTTTGTCTCCCCTGATGATTTTAATGGCCAGGACTGAGGCAGTGCTTGTCCCATCTGTCTGCCATGGCCTTTGGCTGGCAGTCTCCATCACTCAGAACTTGATGAGTGGGCTGATTGTCCTCTCCAAAGCTTTCTCAAGACACAGCCCTGCCAGCTGGATTAAACGGACCTAAACCCACATTCCCTCCCAAAGGCATGGCCCTGTCTTCCCCCAGTCCAGCTGTGATTTCCCAGTGCCTCCCCAACTTTGCTGTGGTCCCTGCATTCCCCACAGGGAATGGGAGCTGGATGCTGATGCAGCTGGAAGCAAAAGGAGAAAAAGGTCTTTCACCAGCCCAGCAGGGCACCCTGTCCCACCCTGTGGGTGGCAGGAGCTCACTGCTGGGAGAAGTGGGCAGCACTCTCTTTAGTCCATCAGTCACTGGTCCAGCTCAGCTGGCAGCAAAGTCATATTTGAGTTTCCAGCTTGAGCACTAATTTAAACTGCTGTTAATTTTTGGGTTGCTTCAGCACCCCGGGGCTGGCAGTGC
Source organism: Hylia prasina (assembly GCA_013397195.1). NCBI lineage: Eukaryota > Metazoa > Chordata > Aves > Passeriformes > Sylviidae > Hylia > Hylia prasina. The sequence goes on along the minus strand of VYXD01016891.1, from coordinate 59,352 downwards.
CATAGCAAGTTGCCAGTGCCTGTGCTAAGGGAACAAGATAATCCACCAGAGAGAGAGAAGGGCTGAGGATGGCAGCAGTATCTGCACCTGCTGCAAATCCATTTTTTGCTTTGTTCTTGCTTTTTAATGGGATCAACTCAGTGACACAAGATGTCAAAATGCAGCTTCACAAACAGTTGCATCAGTGCAAACAGTGTGGAAGCAAACTGTGAGGGTCTGGGGAGAGGGGAGTCCCTTGGGGCAGCCTCACAGAGGAGCCACAGCACCATGAGGGTCACCAGCAACAACACAGGGGCTCTGAAGTGGTTCAGGAGGGCAGAGGATTCCCTCTCTCATCTGGGTGTGCAAAAGTGGTGTTACCCATTCCCTTTCAGGCAGGAGCTTTTCCTGTGCTTAGGCTCTGTGAAGGACTGAGCAGGATACATGAAAAATCCTCATACTTTCCCCAGCATCCATTTTTTTGACAGTGACTTAAGAGGTGCCTGCTTGAGAGGTGTAAAAACGAGAGGCAAAGGACAATAAACTATTGTTTCCATCCCTGCCTTTCAGAAGGCAGTAGACAAATCAAACAGTTTTTGAATGCAGGACAAAAGCTCCTTCCAAAAGAAGTGTGCAGGATTGTGACTCTGGTGTTATTCTCATGAGGGAACAGAGAGGATGAAAAGAAGAAACTCTAAAACCCCAGTGACATATTTACTAGTTTTGTGTATGAAATAGTAGAAACACCTAATTTCTTCACCTTTATCCAAGGACTTCCATAGCCTATTTTTACTGGGTATCCAGGGCAGACTCGTGGATAACCATACTTCCTCATTCCACCAGGAAGCTCATTCAGACTGAAACTTGGACTATTGGTTTTTAATTTTAATGCAGTTTTTCATTTTGATAGCTCTTCCACCTGACATGGAATTGCCACGCTGCAAATTGAATACAATAAAATTGCTAATCAGCCCATTAGAATATGGTGATGGTATAACATCTATTAGTTGTTGAATAATGTCTTCCTCTAATGTATTTTGAATTGTCTGCATAATAACAAAAATAATTTAGATAAGTGTGCCTACCCATAAACACAGCATGCACATGCACACACAGCGTCCTTTTGGAAATCTGTACAACTTTTTAACACAGCGACAATCCCATACAAATACCAGGGAAGGGAAAGAAAGTGTCTTCAAGGAGTGAAACAAGCAATTAAATACAAAGAAATTATCCATGAAGTAAAGACAGGCTACAGCAGTTTGCTCTGATCAGGTGTCTTTCATGGGAACACAAAAACTATTACAGGCTCCAAACTCACATCACAGTGAATTTCTCTGACTTCAATTGCTTCTTATCCCAGAAATACCTCCCACATTTTACTTCCTCAACAGTTAAACCAAACTATTCTCTTGCATTGTAATTTTCTTATCCTGTTTTCTCCTGCTTTTCCCAAGCTCTTGACTGACAGTTTCTTAGGTTCTTAATTCTGATGTGCACAGGCTACAGATTTTTTCAACGCCCAAAGAAGAGCCCTTAGCCAGTTTCTTTTGATGACTTATTTAATTTCTTTACCCTAGTGCAAGTGTTCCCTTGCTCTAATGCAAAGACCCAAAATGTAAACTTTTCTCCCTTGGCTTCCCCTCCCTGGGGACAGATAATTTCCTACACTGGCAATTTCTCTTGTCAGCATCCTCTAGTGCTACATCCTGAGTGGTTGAAAGCTGCCAAGCCTTTGTCTGAGGTTTAAAATAGGAAGTGGCAGTGAATCCAAAATGTCTTTTATTTGTCTAATAAAAGCTCCTAGTCATTATAAAATAAGAATTGTTGAAGTTGTTATGGGGATTTTTCTCCCTACCCATAAACACATATTTTTATATTCAACATGTTTTTACATTTATAGAATCAGTCTTTATGGTAATCTAAAAGAAATATAGTGGTCATATTGTAAAGTCCTGTAATTTGGATGAGTTGGCTTTCTTATAGCAATCTTAGGATTTTAAAAAGGTCAAAGTCCAGACTTATCCAATAATGTGCAATGAGAATATAATACTGTAGAACTTCCTTATAAAAAGGTACAGCCTGCCATGAGCAGAATGTGGTCAGAATCTTAGTGGCAGTTTGATTCTCTTGTATGGGAAAGGGTAGTCCAGGAGCATTTGTAACCTTAAGCATTTGAGTATGGGCCTGATATTTCCAAGTCTGTGAGGTTTTCAGCCTGTCAGTGGCTGATTTTCTTCCCAAGGGAAGATTTCTTGGGGGAATTTTCTTTCAAGGACAGTTCCTGTAAATAATTATTTTCTTCTCATAACATTTCTGAGTTCTCATAACAACCTCTCTCCCAGGTGTTGTTTCTGGTACTTAACCAATGGAGAGAGGTGTCAATTCTATGGACCAATGATATGCCTTTTTAGTGCAGCATGTTATAGAAAGGCTGGATGGATTGTAAATAGAACCTTCTGATCTTTCTTCTGCTTTGAAGTGGAGTTAAGCTTCTTTATTTCGTGTCCAACAACGACATTTGAGAAAATTGTCTGGGCATCTCTACATCCTTCTGCATCTAAATATTTCCAGGGATGAGGTTCTCAGTGCACCTACATTTCCTACAAACGTGCATCTGTGTCACTTAGGGGATGGGTTTCAGAGTAAGCTACTTGCAAGAAACATTAGGACTCCACAATGCACAGATAAGAAAAGGAACAATGCAGTTGAAATGGGCAAAGATGATTCAGTTCAATCTGAGGAGAGTTGCTTTGTATTCCCAGTCACTTTAACAATCCTTTCATCTTTCAAGGAAATTATAACTATGATACATTGGGACAAAGTTAGCAACTTCTCTTTTTATCTAAGTCCTATTATTGGTGCTTGTCACAGCCATTCAAGGACCTCCTGGGAACCAAAATGGACAATTGCATCCTCCTCTCTCTGCCAGCGAGGCTGGGTATCATTAACAATGCTTAAATTAATAGCAAATTTTGGAGGGAGTAAATGTTCCCCTGCAGGAAACCAGGGATGAAGAGACAGGATGTACATTTCAGTTCAAAGCCCTGCCTATGAGTGCAGGTCTGTGACATTCTCCTGTTCAAAATTAGACATTCATAAGTTCACTGCAGAAAGGTGCACATTATTGTTTTGGTCTATGGAATCAATAGCTACGAGGGAGGGGGTGGAAGGTGGCTTTTTGAAAAAGGGAGTGTTTTTCACAATGGAGAGAAATCGATAACGTGTAATAAGTGGCTGTAGGTGGTTCCCTGCCCTTGCTCCTTTTTGTGCAATATAGGTCTCAGGGCTCTGAAAGGAACTGGAACACAGGGTGAGGTCTTTATCAAACTTTGTATTACTGTGGATAACAGCATCCAAATTTTGCCATATTATGTGAGCAGAGGAGATGTAGAAGCAAAATAGCTTGAGCTTAGTCTAGGTGAAGTCAAAGTGGCTGGTAAGTGGAGGGAAGGCCTGGCTTGTGGCCAGATGCAGCCCACAAAACCTTTGTGTGCAGGCAGACAGAGGGATTTCATATCTGAGAGCCAGCAGATCTTGGAGGCTGCAGGGATTCTGCTGGCAGCAGCAGACAAGGGGCTACCCTGTGTGTCCTGGCACTCCAGGTATGGAGCAATGTTCTGATTCAAGATGAATGCAGCCTCTTGGCCTGGAGTTACCAGAGCTCAGAGCATCCTGCAGCAGTGCATTCCTGCTCCTCACTGCTCCTCCATATCATCCACACTTAATCTGGCAGTGAGAAACCACGGCAGGGTACCACTCCACTGAGGCTTAAAGGACTCAGAGCAGGGGATGGAAAGAATGGGAAACAAACTGCCTGACTCTCCTTTCCGAGGGAACTGAGGGGGTTGAATCATGCAGGGGCTGGGTATCTTGTGGTCAGAGCTTTTCCTGCAAGATGCAGCACAATTCAGACCAAGGCAGCAGTCATCTCTGGCTGAACTCTGATCCAGAGAAAACAGAAAAATTCTGAATTTGTGCTGTTGTCAGTAAGTCAGATAGACACAGAGGTACTTAGTGCACTGCAAATTACTTTTGTCACTGCCAGGCTCCATCTACTAAAGAAGCAAAACTCTGGAACCACTGATGTTGGGTCAAATGCCAGGGTTATGCCTGCACCTCTCAGAGAGGTCCAGTCTGGGGTAGGATGGTGGCCTGAGAAACAACCCACCACTCCTCTGAGACTGAAGGAAGCAGCAGCAACATTTCACATGTTATCTCTCTTAGGGCTGGTCAAAGCTGCTGTATTGTTCCATTCTAAAGTGGGCCACACTGATTTGATGCACAGCTTTGTGATTTGGAGATCATGTAACTGCAGCACAGCCTGCCTGCTCTCCAGATCATAACCTGGGAGGAAGAATGAGCTAATATACCACTGTCTGTCCCACTGCAGCTTCCTTCCTTCTTCAGTCACAGAATCACAGAATGGTTTGGGTTGGAAGGGAGCTTAAAGATCATCCAGTTCCAACCCCCTGCCATGGGCAGGGACACCTTCCACTATCCCAGGTTGCTCAGAGTCCCATCCAACCTGGCCTTGGACACTGCCAGGGATGGGGCATCCACAGCTTCTCTGGGAAACCTGTCCCAGTGCCTCACCACCCTCACAGTCAAAAATTTCTTCCTAATGTCTCCTCTAAGCCAACCCTCCTTCAGTGTTACCAATACTGGTGAAACCCTGGGCAATTTTGTTGGGTCCTCGTTTAAGTAAGTCCCAATGAACACTTTGAGCAGGTACGTGGATAAAACTGCTTGTCAGGCTTCAGAACCTGGAATGGCAGTGATCCATCCAGTCTGTGAGCACCGGGGCAGCAACAAAACCCTTCCTACCCAGGCCCACTGTCTCAAGTTGCAGTGCAAGATGTAACCAGAAGTATGTATTCTATTACCAGCTGTTAAAACCAGGTGGGGCAGTGTTCTTATCTCTTCCACAACCCATCCTCCCTCCAGGGGATATCTGCTGTTCATGGGCCATCAAGGCTCACTGCATGACAAAATTACATCATCCTATTGTGAGATGCTCCACCCAGTGGGAGGAGCCAAGCAGCCAAGCATTTCCACCTGGATAAAACATGAGATTCAGAACACCAGGGCAGCCTGTTTCCACTGGATTCCCGGAGGAAGACCAGACCCATCTCACCACCACTGGACCTTCAGAGGAAAACTACATCCTTCTATAGGATCATCTCAGCTCCAACAGAACCACATCTGTCACTCCAAGAGGACTTGATTGGACTGCTACCAACACCCTGACCAGCAGCGTGTCAGGCTGTATTCTGAGTCTTTCAGGGTTTTCTTTTTTTGTTTGTTTGGGTTTTTGTACTACTACATTTTTTATTTTAATCTTCCTAGTAAAGAACTGTTATTCCCATTCCCATATCTTTGCCTGAGAGCCCCTTAATTTCAAAATTACAATGATTCGGAGGGAGAGGGTTTCCATTCTCCATTCCAAGGGAGGCTCCTGCCTTCCTTAGCAGACACCTGTCTTTCCAAACCAGGACACCCACTCATCTGCTGCCTCAGTGGCACCAGCAGGAAGCAACTTCTAGTGAACTTTTGTAGTTCCTCTTTGTTAACCTTCACTAACATCTTGCCCCACTCAAGATTCCCCTCTTTCCAGTGGTATTTACATACTTTAGAATCATGTTATAGATTATTTGTCACCCTCCTAGCAGTTGCTTTGTTGAAGCAAAGCAACTGAATGTCGAATTTACATTTTTCTCTTGTATTCGAAGTCAGTTCCTTCACTTCCAGCTGAACAGAGCTCAATTTGAGTGACCTTCAGCAGGTACCATTGTAATTATATCCTCCTTCTCTTGACTCTCTTTGCACACATTTTATCACAGATCAACAACTTTTACCCTTCTTTATCAGCTGGACAAGCTGATGAGCTCAGAGTATAAAAACAATGTACCTCAATGAAAGGGGGGGGTCTTAGAAGGAATAAGAAGGATATAGTATATGGCTTTGGCCCCTCTCTGAGGAAAAAGCTAGTTGAAAACCAGTGATTTTCATGCTGTCAGAAAAACTTAATGAGCAACAGGGAAGAAATAATCCTCTTATATAACAGGTCAAATAATCATATGTCATCAGGGTGCTTTTAACTTCATTAGAATTTGTCCCTTGATATGTGACATTTTAATTATGTGATCAGGTAATAAAATAATACATGCCTGAAAACTTATGGCCAACTCACGCATAATTAATGGTCCTAAATTAACCCTGGGTGATAGGGTAGAACCTAATCTTAGATAGAAAATACTCTACTGGACATTTTTCACATGCCTGTTTTGTAGTTCTGAACTGATGGTTCAATTTGGCAAAATAACTGACAGGGTGACATTAATCTAACCCATAAGATAAACAGTAAAGGGAACAAATGCTGGAGTGATTTTTTCAAGCAATGCTAGGAAATGGAGATATAGATTATGCAGGACTATGAAGAGCCCGATGTAAAGACAGTGCTTGAGTACTTTAACTTGTCCATTAAATATTTGAATATGCCTGTCTGATACAAAAGTGACTCTAGGTGATCTGAATTTTTACTTAGTGACCTATAGAAATAAATAAAAGGATTTAAGAAATGAAACAAATTTTGATCTGTTAAACTCCTAAGACTACTTGCTTTTAGAGCAATTTGATGGAGCAAGTTCTGGGTGGGCAAGAAAGAAAGGGAAAGGGAAAGGACTGTGCTGGTCAGCAAACTCAGTGCAAATCATAAACTCCAAAGGCACAGAGCTCCAGAATTCAACCACTCTGCCCTAAACTACACAAGTCTCATCTAACTTATAAACGTCTCCAAAGCATTTATCACTGGAGTATCTGGACCATGCACATAGATTCTGGGATACAGTGGGATATGTCCAGGAGAGTTGATCAATTTCCCGTTCATCTGCTGTGCTGCCCTTTGGCTTCACCATTACACCTAAAATAATGGAAGCTACTCTGTGATCACCAGCATATACTTCACAAATGTGGAGTCCTCATGTGACTTCAATGCCAGCATTCAGGTAGGAGTTACTCAGCTTTAAATTTACTTTTTTTTTGTCAGCTCCTCAAACATTTCCCAGGAGAAGAACCTCTGGCTATGCTGATCCTTTCATGTCCTGCTGCTCCTAAACATCAAATTTGGGCATCAGCAACCCCTAAAATAAAAATGAACTGTGAAGACAAAAGTGCTCTGTTTCAAAGACGTCCATGTGAATCTGTCACTGTTGTTACCCTGGAGAAGGGGAAGCTGTTGGGGAGTTTTGATGTTCAGTGGGGAGACATAGACCAGACAAGGGTGGGACTGGCTTAGCCTGGCCTGTTTTTTTATTCCATTTTATGCCTAAAGGGAGTATAAATATCCCCACACCACCCAGGAACCAGCAGATTCTGCACATTTCGTTTGCTTCAAGCCCTAGTGTGTTCTCTAGCAGCCTGTGTCTGGCTGTAAGCAAATACAGTGTCCAAATGCTGAAAGATATGGAAGTTACCCCCAAAATGAACTGGTAACCTGCAGATACAAGGAGACAGGGGCAAAATTGTGCTTTAGAAAGATGGGTCCCTAAGTGGCACTCTGGTGGTGGTGTTTCTTCAAAAATGAAGCAAGCACTGAGAATCAGAATGGTTCTGAAGTGCAAAGTATATAATAAAAATTGTCATTTATTAATAGTGCTTCTGGGAACTCCCTGGGAACCTCATCTGCCAGCAATGATGTCTGCACGTCAAACTAACTCCTTCTTTTTATTCTGTGGCCAAAAAAAAGCTGCATTATTGTTCTTGCTGCTGCAATCCCCTCCCAGGCTGCTCTGATACATCCCTCCTTTTGGGATAGATCCCTTTCCAGGCCATCTGTCCTTACACTCCAGCTCCTCCTGGCCCCTCCCTTACCCACTGCTTCCCACACACAGCCTGAGGCAGAGGCTCCTTAGCACCCTTCCCAAGTCTGCTGTGATAAACTTTGTGTGGAGGGGCACTTTGGAGGTCACTGACACTTCTGGTGGCCCAGAGTACCCAAGTGATGAGGCAGAACTTGTGAGAGACACTGATGGAGTGTGTCAGCATCATCTTTGCTGGTGCCAGGCCAGCTTGGTGTCCAGCATCTCCTGGGCTTGAGGGTTTTTACTAGACAGCTTCTTCCAGGTGCTCTGATGCAGATGCTGGTTTTGGAGGCATTTTCCCAAATAAAGTTTCCCACTTGTCTCTCTACAGATATTAACTGGCAATCTGGTGTGATCCCACAGCCCAGGGGCAGCGCAGGGGGAAAGGAGCTTCCATCACAGCTGGACAATGTGGAAAAAGAGTGGGCCTTGTGGAAAGCAGGCTCAGGGCACCTCCAGTGCTGACAGCTCCCAGCACAGTGGATGTAAGTCAGGGATGGAAAGGAGCAGGAATCCTGAGTCTGGGCCAGTAGGACCTGACGCTGGAGAACAGTGGTAACAGCAAATACTGCCCAAGTTGGGCCAGCAGGATCCTGTGGCACAACACAAATGAAATGTTTGATCTGGTTTCCTTTCAGAGTACACATCTTTGTAAATCTGCCTCCTCTCAGGCTGTGTTTGGCCAGGTGTCCTGTGGGGAGCCAGCACTGTGTCACACACTCGAAAGCCACCAACTAATGGCAGGCAGCAACACTTAAAGTAATCATTACGTGGATCAGCATTAAAAAAACCTCCTGTTAAAATGAACAATATAGTCATTAAAATTGATGCTGTTTCAAGGTATTCATTATAGCTGATGACCAAATCCAGCCAACAGTATTTGAGCAGGGCTGGTGTGGGTTTGTGTCTTCTGCAGACAAAGCTTACCTGATTTCAAATGCTCTGTGAACACATCGACATAACCAACTGGAATTAAGACTGGTTCACCCCTTACAGTTCCAAGCCCACACATTCACATCACACCTCTCCCAGCCACGAAGCCTGGGCTGCCTGTGGTGCAGCCCCTCCCTCAAATTCAGAGCTCCAGCAGCTCTGTCTGCTCTGTGAGTGCAGCACTGTGGGTGGTACTTCATGATTCCAGCCTTGGTTCCAAGAGGTGGGAAATGGCCCTGAGCTGGTCACAGCTGTGGTCAGATGGATGCCTGAGTACAACAGCAAGATTCAAAGTAAGGNCCCCCCCGCCACAGAACACAAAATTGCTAAGGTGGACACCTATTCCTAATAGCTTTTGAAGAATTTGGTAGGGGATAGAAGGCTTTAAGACTAACCAGCCTCCAGAACATGTATGCAAAGGGGCAGCTCCCACTGAAGGAAAGACTGCAGTATGAATCCACGCAGGACAGCACCCTCAAAACAAAATTGCCCTGCGTGGCCAAATCAGCACAGCTTAAGAAATATTTCACCCCTAAAAGAGAGGGTTTTTGCACCTCAACTACTGTGATATGAACCTGTGGTGCATCCTCTCCTGGTCCACTGCAAATCACATTTGCTTCAAATACTTTTTTACTTTACCTTACATTTGCAATGGTCTAGAAGTACATGCACCACCATTTAGCACATCTCTTAAGGGAAAAACCTGCTCCAATGTGATTTCCAAGAGACCAAGTCAGTTCAATGCAGATGTGAAACTGGCAAAGAAAACTGCCATTGGATTTTTTTTAACCTTTGTATGTCAGTCTATATCCTTCATTTGACCTCCCACTCTCCCTTCTGTACCCCTTAGAGCTCTCCATTTTTTAATCCTAACAAGGTCACGCTTTTGCTTGGTGGCTTCAGATCCAGCACTCTCCCTGCCGACCTCCAGCCAGCTAATTGTTCCACTCCTTAATGTTCCCAAGGTCTCAGGATGTGTCACCTCCCCCTGACCTCCAGGGCACTTTCAATCTCTTACAAGTTGAAGCTTGCAGCCATCTCTGGCTAAAACCTCCTCCTCAGCTGTACTGCAGTAGCATCAGAAGGACCCAGGGAGGATCAAGGCCCCATTGTGCTCAGATCTGCATAAACACCCAGTGAGAGACAGCTCCTGCCCTCCCGAGGTTATGGGCTGAAAGGGAAGGCAGGCAGAGGGAAAGTGAGTGGGGGACATGGAAGCAGAGTATTCATGGTGATGCAAGTCACATCGCTTGTTAGTCTCTCTGTCTGTTGTTTTTTCATTTTTTAACCCCACTCCAAATGAAAATAAAATAAGTTGTTGGCTTGTTTTTGGTGAGTGTTGGAAATTACTATTTGCAAAAGAGATGATCTGTTGTCATTCACCTTTGGTGCTGTGCCAGTGCTGCTCTGGGCTGTGCTTCCCGAGGTGGTCCTGTGGCTCTGCGGGAATAACCCAGCACGGAGGCACCAGGAGATGAAGTGAAACCCCTTGGCTGCCCTCTTGCCCCATCAGAGCTGGCTGCAGCCTGGCAGCCAGCCCACCCAGGGCAAGCTGAGTGCTCTGGAGCACAGTGTGCCCTGTCAGGCACCAGCCCAGGGCTGCAGAGGACGGAGGGACCACAGCCCCTCCCTTACCCTCGTTACCACCCGAAAGGGAGGGAGCATTCCTGACAGGGCACGGCACACACACCTGCCAGGGGAGAAAGAGAGTTCTGAGAACTGGAAAAATCACCCTGAACTAGGGTATGACAACACTTCAGTCGAACTGTAAAGAGAATAATTTATTCTCCATTTTCTCAGGCAGTAGAAGTGTACCAGCATTACAGAACTGCAAGGACGAAGGACAGCATGTCCTGTCCTGATGCAAAAAAGTCCTACCTTTAAAGTGAAGCTTCAGAATGGTGTGTGAGAGTTTGATTTGCATCCAGAGTGGAAACATGCTTGCCAGCCATCAGGCTGATGTGATTTGAAGCAGCTGAGATATTAAATGCACTAAACCAGAATGTATAATAGCCATGCTGGCAGACCTTTAATTATTGTCATGCTTGTGGGCACTGATATCATTCAAATTAAAAGCTTTCCCCACTACTTGCATTTTTTTAATATGTTGATGTACTCTGCACTGATGGATTGTCCTCTCTTGTCCTTCTCTCACAAAATGCTTGGAACAATTTGCTTCAGTGCAGAAATAAAAATTATTGGCACCCACTTGCCGTATTTTTGGAGCTGTTTTTGTTTTGTTTTAAAGCATAGACCCACTAGCTGTGAAAACATTTTGGTGAGTTTGGAGGGGGAGTGTTGATTCCTCAGTCACCAATTCTCTGTCTCAGAAAGAGCAGGAATGCTCAATATTAGTAGCAAGACTGAAACATTGGTACAACCTTCCCTAGAGCAGTGCCTTTGACAGTGCTGGCTGATGACACAGCAAAGTTTCCCTGCTGCACAAATGTTCTAATTTTCCTCTCCTGACTGGTCCAGAGACAGATATTTTTGGCTGGCCCCATGCTCAGATGCAGCAGCAGAAAGCTTGAGCAGTTCTCTGTTCACACCATTGTCACTGATTCCAGAACTTGTCTAGTGCTGTGATAAGGCTGCTCCCTTGCCCAGTGTAATTCTGGAACAAGTGGAACTGTTTTAAGCAGAATGAGCACCACGCCAGCACAAAATACTTATCAGCAAAGTTGCTCACAGCCTTTCCTGAGATGGAATACCCATAAAAGATAGGCAGATGAATATTCCTGTTTATTCCCCCTGATGACAGGCATAGCAAATCATATCTCCATCACATGGAGGCTCATTTGCAGGAGATGCAGCACTCAGGTCTTCCACACTGCATCCAAATTATGCTGATTTGCCACAGCTGACCCAAAATTACACTGATTTACCACAGCTGACCCAAAACTCCTTTGAACTTTTGCAGCATTCTGCAGCTCCATTTGCTGTACATGTTCTGCAGCTTGTTTTATCTTTGGGACAGTGGTGGGGCACAGTTAGAAAGGGATGGAGCTCAAACTAGGACAGTTCTTGCCCTTCCCTCACCTCTCCCTGGTCATGAGCCTCAGCCTCTGCAGAGCCCAGAGCAACACCATTGCTTCAAAGGGAAGATCATGCCTTGTAGCCCATTTTATCCATTGGAGACTTGCATGCAGGACCAGGAGCCAGAAAACCCCTGTGTTTATAAAACTGACTGCAGCACTAAATCTTTCACCAGCCTTGAGCAATTCACTTCACCTTTCTGCCTTAGTTTCCCCGTGTGCAAAAGTGAGATAATGTTTACTTTCCTTCCAGGGATATTGCAAGGATTAATTAGTTAACTGAGTTTGTTAGGTGAAAAGCATTTTACACATGGCAAGTATTGTTCCTTTGGGACAAAAAAAAAAATCCCCTTCTTCTACTTTGCACAAGTGATTTTAGAAGCTCAAAACCAAAGACTAAACCAAAGCTGAGGATATTGGCTAACTCAAAACCAGCAGGGTGTGTGAATGCTGAGGGAGGGAGATCACCATAAGAGGGAAAGGTTTGCAAACACACACCCTTCCAACCCTTTGGCAGGTAGATGAGGTGGAAATGAGCAGCATGGGGTGGTCAAACAGGATCTCTTCCTTGGTTAGTGACTCAAGCCCAGCTGTCCTGAGTGGCCACTGAATCCAGTCAATCTGGCAACACATATAACATGGACCTTACTGGTCCCAGTGGAAAATACACTATCCCAGCTGGACTTACAGAAGAATGAACAAGTTCAATGCTGCCTCAGGTGGTTTTGAGAGAGACCAACAAAAGGGATGGAAATTTGCTCTTTCCCTGCTCAGGCTAGATCCAAGCATTTGCACCAAAGGCAGAATCACACAGCTATTACCCCTGCTTTTCACCAGCATTGTCTTGAATTAAAATAATTCAAAAGTAAATGACCAGTGTGCAAAAGGAGCTCCTGTCACAGAGAAGATGAGAATCTGCTCAGGAAATCACGATGAGCAGCAGCACTAACTTCTGTCAGGGAAAAAAAATAAAGGAGGAAGTAAATGAGAAGCAGCTGCTCTCCTAAAGTCATTTAAAGAGGTAAACTTAGCAGGACAAAGCAAATTACACCAGTTACCCTTGGAAGTGCTGTTCTGGAACTTCTCAAGATCCTGTAGCTGATTTGGCATAAAGGCAGCATTAACATCCTTTGGGACTCTAAGAGCATCTAAGAGCATCTACAGCAACTACAGCAACAACCAGCCTGTCTCCTCTGTGTGTACTATAGTGGGGGAGGCATCAGGACCCTCAGGTATCACCCACCTCCCCACTGCAGTGAGGTCTGTCCAGCTGTGCTGAAGGAGTAGCTCTTGTGTACACTTTCTAACCCACAGCAGGAAAGGTCAGGCACAACTCGGCTGAGTTTCTTTGCCCAAAGTAAAACAGGGGAAGTTTACAAAAGCTATTTTCCTGTCAAACCTGTCAAGAAGGGGTTTAAAATCTGCCAGCAAGGTGCTAAAGAGTACTTGCTCCCTGCCACTACTGGATCCAAAAGATGGTGTCTGTTTATAGCTGAGTGATGGGAGAGCAAGCAAAGGTGAGGCTGAATCATCAACAGCTGGAAAAACAGGAGATGCTTCTACTGTTCTCTAAGTGGCTCAGCCCCTTGCACAGATCCCACCCAGTTTGCTCACATCTGCCCCTCTCCTGTATTTGTACCCCCTGTGCTGATGTACCTGCACCTAGACTGGCACACACGTTTTGTCTCTAAATGCCAGGTCCTGTATTGTCTTGTTCTTATATCAGTGTAAGTTAGGATTAATCCTAAAGATCACAAGGGCAAAACCAGTGAAAAATGAGCAGAATCAAAAGGAAGTCCAGTTTATAGAAGCTGAAAGAAAGCTGATTTTCTTTTGAATGAAGGCTAATTCAAACAAAAGTGTGGAATTGACATTGCTCTAAAGAGCGCTGCATTGGGTTTACAGACTGAGAAAAGTCCACATGACAGGCCTTGGTGTAACCTTCCAGGGAAAGTGTGGGCCTGAGATATGGTCCATGTTCACAGCTTGAAGGGCAGACTGGAACTGGCTGTGAAGCATCTGCAAGATGTTCTCTCCATTCTAGAGCAGCCGAACAACACTAAGTCTTTATGGTCTCCTGTCTCACTGATATTAGTAAACAGTTCTTATTATTGCTTCGTATGACAGAAGAGGTAGAAGTTATGAAAAAAAAGAATATAGTATTAAGACGCTGCTATAGCCTGAAGTCAATATTGCTGTTTACAGAGTTGCTGCTTCTGTTTGAAGGACCCCACACTTCTCCTTCTTTATCACATTTGCAATTAGTTTTCCATACACATCTGCTCCTGACCTTAAAATCATTTCCTCTTCACCCTCAAAGGAAAATTATTATAAAAGAAATTGCTTCCAGAATCACAGTTCTTTTATCATCCTTCAGTGTCCAGCAGCCTCACACATGCCACCCTTCTCCAGAAAGAATCCGTGCCTTGCAGAGCATCATATTTTGTGGCCAGGATTTTTGAGGCAGCAAATGTGACCAAAACTTTAAGCACCAAGCCCTTATTTAGGCACTTAAGTGCCCTTTTCTTACCACTCATAGTTAAGTTGTAGCTCCAGGTGACCTCTTTCCATCCTGCTTCTATTTTCACACCAAATCCCAATGTAACCACGGTGTTTTGATACAATGACAAGTCTGTATGACACACTGCCTGTACTGGTAGACTCAGATCTGTATTTCTGGTGGTGCTTCTCTGGAAAGGCTGAAGAGCAGAAAAGTGAGTATCCCCGGATCTCATGGCCATGTAACACAAAGAGAAAGCCAGAGTCTATTCCAAATATTTCTCTGGCGTTGAATAATGTGCTTTACTCTCTCCAGAGACATTTTCTCCAGTCTGTGTACTAATTACGTTCCACTGAAATTCTCAAAAATGGGCTGTAAAGGGACTCATGTTGTGCACAGGGCTCTTGCTGGTGCAGAGAATCTTTTGGTCAAGGAGCAGCTGGGCCCTGGTTAGTCCAGTGTGGGTAGTTGAGTTTTCAGCTGTGTTTACTGGATTTTCTTTTCACCTTGGTTTGTTCAGCATCTGTCCTGGTGTCTGGGTACCCTCAGAGGCTGCAGGAAAACCCCTCCAGCCCTGCCAGGGCCCCACTGAGGACCAGAGCTGCTGGAGGCAGTGAGGAGGATGCAGCCAAGAGGGAGCCCCTCAGGACAGGCATGGAAAGAGAGGACTCAGAAAAAAAAAGGGTGGAAAGATGGAAATTGGGGATTTCAGTGATCTAAAGGAAAGAGAAGCTACAAAATACTGACAGGAGAAGACACACAGGGCTACAGAAATTCCTCCCTGATGTAACTTTTATTCCAGTCAGTCACCCAAGAGCTGTATTTGGTCCTCCTGGCAGAAATTGTTTGGTTTAGCCAGTAACATTAATTGGGAAAAGTGAGCGGTATTGCTTTAATTACACAAAAGAGAGTAAGGACAGATCCCATTTCAAATTCCAGAGTAAGGCTTTTTTTTTTTTTTTAAGGAAAGGGGGGATAAATATTAATACCAAGGCTGTGTTGATGAGCTTTAGGGGGGTTGCTAAGCAACACAGCCCTTTGTCTATAGCCCAGATGATGCTCGGGAGGGGACTGTGTAGGAATAAAATTCATATGGCTTCTATAGAACCATCTTTTTGTAGCTTTTGAAAAATAAACAGAAACCAAAATCTGTCTCCTTTACTTTTTCTTTTTCCTTTCACATGAAAGACTTTCTGCTGAAAATCTGAGGATCTGGGAGCACGTGTTTGGAGGGTGTTGTGAGCCTGACAGCAAAGTTGGGACAATGAGCACATGTTTTTAACCCAACAGCAATATCCCCTCAATGTGTCCCTAAATAGCGTGGAGGTTTTAAAACTCTCAAATTCTGTGTACTAATTTGCTGTTTATGGCACACAACCACAACATTTTAGTCCATTGCATTTTCTTTTTCTCAGTTCACCTTAAGGAATTTCATAAATGTATCCCAGTCTAGCACAGAAATAAAATAGCTAATAGCACTCCATTACATAACTGATAAAAGAAAACCACATATTTCCAGATATTAAAATCATGTATACATTAAGCCTTGTAGTAAAATTCAACTCCACAATTCTTCAAATTCAATATGTTCATTTTTATTTTAAACTTGCAGCTCAGGAATACAGGGGGGAAGGAACAGCTTTTGATTTGAGACTTGCAGAGGAAAAATTATATTTTATTAAGGTATTCAAAATGCTGACTGCAGAGAAATTTTAAATAATTTATTTTTTAAAAATGAAAGCACTCTTATGTTCTGATATGAAAGAAAATCTAAAGCTTTGTGTTTGTACAAGGGAGCAGAGGTGAAAAGTGGTAAACTTGGAGAACTGCAAACAGTCAGGGCCTTTCTTCTGTGATTTGTCATGGAATTGCCTCCTCAAAACACATATATCACATATTTTTAACTGCTGAAGCCATATTATTGCAGAAAAATTGCAGAAAAGGTGGACTGGAAGAGCCTGCTGTGCCTGCAGAAATGCTATGGATTTAATAGTTATTCCATAGATGAAATGCCAGCACAAGACCCTCGGGGACAGACGATCTGGAGCAGGAAGATGCTCATATCCCTGGAAAAACAACAGGGCTCTATTTTTACCTGCACCTCAAAAAGAAATGGTGGTCTTGAAAGAAAAGGAGAATGCTCCAGTACTGCCAATTGCCTGTCCAGGGAGCCAGGGAGGGAACCTCGCCAAATGCCCATCTGGAGCCAGCTGCAGATCCCAGCTTCTTCCTTTTCTTCCTGG
The DNA here is from genome assembly GCA_013397195.1 of Hylia prasina. Lineage (NCBI taxonomy): Eukaryota > Metazoa > Chordata > Aves > Passeriformes > Sylviidae > Hylia > Hylia prasina. The sequence goes on along the minus strand of VYXD01016891.1, from coordinate 42,800 downwards.
ATCCCCCAAATCACAGGCATCTGTGCTGCCTTGCAAGAGACAGGGACAAATAAAACTTTGTTTGCCAGCCACTGAGTGTTCCAGCTCCTTCCCTATTTACAGGTCAAGCCCTGCTCTGTATCACAGCTCTGCACTTGCCCCCAAGGGTTCTCCTGTGACAAATGCAGAGCAAGCAGCTCATGTAGCTTTATTAGGGTAGCACACACAGAATGTTCTTCCTTTCCAAAACAACAGAGGTTTGTAAGACCCTGGTGCATTTACATGTGAGAGATGACAGCAATAGAGTGAGGGCTTCAAACCTCAAAAGGAAAAGGTAAGGAGAAGTTGCTATTTCTTAGACAGTCACTAAAAAGCATAGTGAAATACAGAAGAAGAAACCATTTCTCTCCTGATGTGGGTTTTGCTGTTTAATCTACATGAGCTCCAAAGGAAACATCAAGTTCTTCACATGATCATTGTTCATGTTGCCAGCACAACAGCGAGTTTCACAAAACACAAGGTGAGGCTGATGTTGAGCATGTGGAAACTGCTGAGGATGTTGGTGCTGGCTTTGTTTTTAAAGTGAAAAGTTTTCCCTCACTACAACATAATTCCTCTCTGAAAATGTGATATCAAAAATGGAAAAGGTCCTACTGGTCTCTCAACAGGGTGATGAATAACATATCCTTGTGCTTGCAGAAAATTTTGACCACAGTCCAGTACTAAATTTTCAGTACTAAGTTTCCAGTTTTCTCAGACTCCACCAAGCGTCACTTTGTATGAACACTCTGTGTAACAACATGGTAACAGGGATGTGTCATGCATGGCCTCTGAAACAATAGTGTGTCTACCTCAGTTCAGGGGATCATGGACTTCTACCAAAGCTGCTGGTATCTGAGAAAAACTCTCTGAAAATGTATGTCCAATATACCTTTCATGAGAATTCAACTTCCCACATATGTAACTTCTCTGGCTTCACTTTTTTCCTTCCCCAGCTCCCTGATCTGCTGTAAGCTGTGGAAGTATCAGAAGTCATATGAGGCTTTTGAAGCCCACAAGAGATCTTGGGGCTGCTAGAGGAGGGAGATTGAATCATGGTGCTGGTAGTAATGTGCAGGCAGCTCCTGAAAAACAGCATTCCCACATTCCCTGATGGCCTACAGCCCCTCTGCAGGAGCAGCACATGGCACTGGACAGGGAACACTGGTTTAGGATCTGTCTGCAACACACACCACCCAACAGTGAGCCAGACCCAGGCTGTCAGAGCCTGGCTTGGAACCTCTGCCAAAAAAGAGAGAGAGAACCATGCTGTTCTCCTAGATCAGCCCACAAACTGAGTTTAAAAAAAATTAAATAAATAAATTATATATATCTATATATCTATATATATAGATATATAAAAATTGATCTGAAACTTGTCTGTTCAGACAGGAGAGCAACTGGCCGAGAGAGAACAACACCAGGCAACCATTCCCTGTGTGCTGGAAACAAGAAAGAGCAAATATTTCAAATCCTTTTCAAAAGGAGACAGACATGGTGTCTGCATTTTGCTCTTACTTAGCAGGTCTTTGTATCACTCAGTCTTCTACCCCAGCATGGGCCTTTGGAGGTGATTCAGAGCAGTCTGTGAGCGCTTTTTCCAGCACCCATCTGTGCATATCCAGCCTCCCCCGAACTCTTTGACATGCATTCAGACCAAACCAGTCAGTCTCTGGTCTGGGAGAGAGTCAGCTCTGCTGTTCTGTTCTTTGCAGGTGTTTGGCTCAGGGTGGAGGGGGATGCCTGCAGACACCACGCCAAAGACAAAACTGTCCCTGAGCAAACTCACAGAACTTATTGGGACTCATCTGGACAAAGATGGGTACAGTTCCACCTGGAACCTCTCCTTATAAATATAAAGTATGAGGGAAAAAATTGATTTTTGCAATGTGCATGGCTAGTAGAAATCAAAGTTCTTCCATAGCAACATCATGGAATTTTATACCATGGTTAGCTATATGTGGAATCTGTGCATGACAAAATTAGAATACTCACAGATAAAGTTTTGAATTCAACTTACCTCAGGCAAGGGGGACTGTGTTTACAGTGGAGCTCAGGGTGTGTTGTAACACATGCAATGCACAGCTCAAAATTGTGTTAAATGAATGACAGGCGAAGAGCCAAAATAGTGTTACCCCAAACCAAGAGATATTGTGTCCTTTTACCTATATATGAGTTGCTCTACAAACAAGTCACACCTTTGATTATATATTCAGATTACATATATTCCTGCAGCAAAGAAACTTGTTCAGAGGGGCTCATCACTCCTCATCTTCCTTTTGTGTCAGAGGAGCTTTCTGCTCTCACTTTAAAACTTCTGTGCCTGTCCAACAGCAAAGCAGATGTTGTGAGTGGGACTCTTGCTCAGCAACCCCTGTCTAGAACATGAGTGAATGACTGAATGACTTCCTTTTAGTTAAGGTGAAGAACTGACCATATTCTAAAATCCACTCGTGTAAAACAACGTGCAAGTGGGCTGCTGGGGGTGGAAAAATTAAAGTGAAAAGACTTTGGAGTGAAGGGATGAGACATTTTGTCTGTATCCTCTGGCATCAATTTCTGGATGAGGTATTCCTTTTCAGCACATTTTATCAGTTCTAAGAGGGAGAACAAAAGGTTTCTGGATGAAAATGCAGCAGATTTCCATAACTAGGTGAAATTTACTATCTTCCATTCTTGTCTTCACTACATAGAGCAGATGTAGAATATTGTTGATTCACACTACCTGCAATGAGAACTGAGTCATAGGGCATTTCCTGGGGATTGATGAGGACCTGGGAAGAGTTGATGGCCCAGTGCAAACTGGGAGTCCATTAACCCAAGCCTGCCATTAATTCCCCTGGGAAATGCCCTATGCCTCAACTGTTATTTGCAGCTGGGACCTCTACCCCCTTCCTTCTACATTACAGAGGAAAAAAAAAACCTCGAGGAAAAAAATTTCAGAGGAAAAAAAAGATCTTGAGCAGGGATGATGCCAGGTGCTGCTCTTGCCAGAGATGGATATTTCTCAGCCTGGGGAATTCCTGGCCAGGCCAGGAGCTCAAAATACCCTCCTCCACCTGGAGAATGAGGTTTCCAGGTCATTTTCATGCAGTTTTCTGGTTTTTAGAGCACACACTTTGTGCCAATTCACAACCTGCACAACTTGAACTAGTGGGGCTATGCAGAACACAAGCCACTGCCTTTTCTAGACTCCCTGGTAGCTGACAAAAAAAACCCCAGTAACTTAAAAACTAAACAACTTTACATTAAATAAAAAATTAAAACCAAAACTTACTTAAATGAAATGTGAAATTAAAATAATTAATATCAAGGTCTAAAAATATATAATTTTTTAAAATAACATATTCTTACTGCTGAAGTTCTAGTCAGGTGTACTAGGTTGCAATGCAAGATGTAACCAGAAGTATGTATTCTATTACCAGCTGTTAAAACCAGGTGGGGCAGTGTTCTTGTCTCTTCCACAACCCATCCTCCCTCCAGCGGGATATCTGCTGTTCATGGGCCATT
>VYXD01016891.1:0-31965 GCA_013397195.1 Hylia prasina | reverse complement strand
GTTTACATTCTCCATTCCAAGGAAACTCCAGCTTTCCCTAGCAGATACCTGTCTTCTAAACCAAGACATCTGAGAAAACAGTGGTTCCTGAAGCACAACTCCAGTGGTGCCCAAGCTGACCCCTATGAAGAATCGTGGAGCCCAGTGCAGAGCCTGAACCCTGCCCAGGGCACAGAACTGATATTTTGGGTTGTCCTTCTATTCACAGCAGTGTTTGATTCTCACAGAAGCTACATAAACTCAACTTGAGGAAACTACACCTCCACATTTGCCTGGATTTCCTCCTTTCTTTCTCCTGGTGGGTGTCACAAAAAGCTTAAAATAGCCTAAGATCTGCAGCACTTTTTTTTGTGCTATTGCAGATAATTGAAAAGGCTAGGGGGAGGAAGATTAGTATCTGAGGCAGTATTTGTAAGTCTAAAGAAATCATTATAATGGTGCTAATCTAGCTCAGGACCAGCTGAACCTCTTGGACCCAGAGGTCAGAATTTTAATTCCACAGTTTCTCCTGTTTTTGCTGTTTCAGAAATGCACATCCTGCTAAGAAATTAGGAAGCTGTGTCTCCTTTTGTATCAAAGAATTTGACTTTGCTCACCATTCTGCCAGTCCTCTGAGTCTTTTGAAGAAAAAAACCACAACCCTCTCCTACTCCCCACTATTTTATTGTGTATTTTTTAAGGAAGAACCTCTGTCTACCTTGAACAGATCCCTCAAGACAATTTCCAGTGCAGACACATAAATGACATATGAAAATGAATGGAATGCTCTGAACATTGTGCCTCTGCTTCACAGGACAATTCTGCCAATCTATGACAATTTGTGATTCATGAAAGTAGACCTTGTCCTTAGACAGAGAACTTTAATTTCCCTCCTTCCTCTGTCAACCTAACAAAACACTAATTCTTAAGGAACATATTATTGTGTATTTGCTGATATAAAAGGCTCCTGGTATGAAAAAAGCAGCTTTTCTCTTACCACCCTGTGGTGAGAGGCAGACTTTGCACAGCAAGGCGATGTATTATTAGAACTAGCAAATTCCACAGAATTCCTTCATGAGATTGAAACAAATCCTGTTTCGTTTGTAACTGTGTTTGTTATTTTTGTTAAACTGCCCCTCTCAGGTCCTATCCCAAGAAGAAATCCTGTCAAGAAGGATTATTTTTGGCCAATTCTCCTTCAAAGAGTCACAATCAATAATCTCTCTTACAGAAGTAAACCTTTGGGAACACAGTAAAGAATGTTAATTGTAGTTCCTATGGACATCTCACTTTCTCTAAAGGCAACAAATGAAATATTAAAAACTAAGTAGCATTTAAACAAGTCATTCACCATGAAGTCTGTCTCAAAGCTCACACACTAATCAAAACCAGAGCAACACAAGGGACCCTGACTTTATAAAAATAATCTTTTCTCCTGTATTATCAATTTCATAAAAAGCCTTCAAAATCCACAAGAGTAAAACTGTTTCTCAGAGAGCAAAGGGAAAAAAAGTGTGTGAGCATTTCAGGTTTTATAAAGGAAGTAATGTAGCAAATTTTAGCTTCTGTAATTCCATTTAAGTAAGCCAAGTTAAATACATATGGCCTACAAGGTTGTGGGGTGGGAATTTGGTAGGCTCTAGAAATTCAGAAACATTATCATCTCCTTACTATCACTTGTAAGTGGGATATCACTCCATATTTTTTCAGGACTAAGTGGCTTATCAATACAGACTCTCCAAGAAGAGCTTCAGATTTTGTTGCCTACCCTGAATACCTTCACTTGGAAACAACACGTGCTGTTTATCAGTCTGCAGCAGAACTACATTTACAAATATATGTTTTCTGTCGTGATAGCATACATTGAAACATCCCATAATACCTATCCTGCCAATATCTTCCTCTAAAATTATTACGGACTCTGTGCATATTTGGGTAGGTCTGTGATCTGTCAGGTATTAGAAGTAATGATTAGGGTTGTTTGCTTCTGCAAGCTGTGAGCAGTTACAGAAGGAGATGCTGGTGATGCTGATACTCAAGAGTCAGGCCATATGAGACACTGCAACTGCTTTCTGCTCTCCGCATTCCCTCCTCATCCCACAGAGAAAATACTGAACTTCACGGAATCAGGAGCAGGTTTCTTCATTGCCAGAGTGGAGGAAAGATCCTTCCTGTAACAGTTGGTGAGGCATTGGCAGCCACACAACCACCAAGCAGAGCCAAATCTCATCTCTTGCTAGGCAGTGAGGCACCACAGATCCTCCTCTCTTTTACCTCAAACAGATGGTGGTGACTTTTCCTTCTCCCCTTTTCCCTTTGCTCCCGGCTGCCCTGCACGGGTTTCTCTGCACACAACCTCTGTATTGTCCATACCATGCTGAACTCACTAAAACTGCAGGCAGAAAAGCAAAGGACTGCCCAAATAACCAAAAAGGATGGCAGGATCCAGAAAGAGCCCCTCCTGTACAGGAGATGCACATCAAGAGCATCAAGGGCTGGGGAGCCACCGTTGCACTGCATTTGTCAGCCAGAACAGGACTTTAAATACTCCAGACAGCTTAACCGATACAATTTCTGATACAAAGCCAGCTACAATTTCACTAGAATGAGTGTTTTATATATATATATATATATATATACACATTCTGTAGTCCCATAGCTGTGAAAATCATTCCTGTGCAACTGTGTGCTCTGGCATCTTCACTTAGCTTTTAATTGTGCTTCTATCTTTTCACTGCAAGGACAACCTAAAACCTGTAACACTGCCTGCAAACTGCGACAGCATCACTGCCAGGACCTGCAGGAAACCACCAGTGTTGGAACCCTGGGTACTGAGAATTTTAGAATTTCTGTGCTGACAGGCATTGACCCTCAAGAAAACACCACATTTGACCTGAGGCCAAGGAAGAGGCTTTCAAAATTGAGTGACAGCACTGGGATTATGGGTGTGTAGTTTGAATAGAAGTGCGTAATATCACAGGGTGGAAAACTTAGAGATTAAGGTTTTAGACTATAGTAATATATATTTAAAAACATGGAGGTTTTAGGGCGTAGGCTAAGTCATCCTTTTTCATCTTCTTCTTCATGGTTTTGGGTGGTATCTTGTATTTTGGTAGAATAATCTGCATTGCGGATCACGGATGGTTGGTTATTGGGTCAAAAGTAAAAATAATTTAGGTGTCATTTTATAATTGGACAATTTGTGCTTAAAAGACCTTGGAAAGAGATAGAGACAGAGCCATTTTCTACCTTGTTAGCTAGAACTCACAACTTGCGAGACTGTACTATAAATAAGAATTAATAAACATCTGAGTCCGAACAGGAAAATCCGTCTCTCGAGCATTTAATCTCGGCTCTAACAGAAAAGAAGATAAAAACCCCACACACCAGTCTGCAAGGAGTCACCCTCGAAGGTGCCCTCAAGCTCTGCCAGGAGCATGGCACACTTTCCCATCTTTCCCAGCTTTGTATAAAGCCTAATCCATTTCTCAATTTCTAATTTAAATGAATTTTGACTAATTAAGTTGAATGTCCTCAGTCAATGAGCCTGAGGCCCTAATTCAGTGCTGTGCCCAAGCACAGGTATAGAATTATTCCTATTGAGAATATAATTTCCTTGAATGTGTTTCGCCACAAAGATCAGGAGCAGCCAAAAGCATGGGATGGCAAACTCTCCTGCCCTGAGGTTAGTGCAGAAGCTCTGCCACCTGAAGAGCAGGGAAAATTAATTCCTAAAGATTACTGTGAGCCTCCCACTTTCCCAGCATATGTGAGGAGCATGGGGACAACACTGGCAAGCCCAAATCTGAAAGTCAGGGAGATGCACTTCCCAGAACAGGTACACATTCTTCCCTTTCAAGGCAAGGGGCTCTTCAGATGGGTGCAGAGGATGAGTCCTCATGCTCCCTACTGTTCCTTCAGGAGAAAAAATGGAAGTGAAGCTTCCCCCTGCTCCAGAAAAACATCAATTTATTGGACTCCTCTCTCACCTGTTGGAAATAGAAAGAATTTTTTGCCTAGCACACCTGACTGTAGAACTTATACCCTTGTTGAGCCTAAACATGAAAACGTGATGTTAATGTTCAAAGCAAAGCTAGCTACCAACAAATTCTTTGACATCAGCTCCTTACCAATGAACTCTGAACCAAAAATTATTCATGGGAATCCTTCTGCTGTGACATTCTCAATAGAAACACTTCGTATTTGACTTGAATGGAAACAGACATCATCCTTTCCATCCAACACAGCAAACAGGCCAAGAATACATCAATCATATCAAGAACATGGTCAAAAGGTTGGCTGTTTCTTTCCAAAATTACTTAAACTCATCACTAGTCGGGATGTGGAAATGAAATGTTCTGTTATCACAAAATCAGAGCATCAGAAGGCAATACAAAATTAACATGCAGCAAATACTCCAGTATAGCTCTCCAGGTCCATTTACAGTGAGATTGGAGATACCAAACAGGCTGCAAGCCCAAGTATTTGTACATGTGTTCAAGCAGTTAAGAAACAAGTAATCTGACTATATATTCTTTGCTGATTCCAGACAAGCCCTTTAGGCTTGTGTTGACCTTGCTGCATGCCTAACATTATGCACATTCTTAACTTCTACTCTTGCAATAATTCCTATAATATGAGGTATTTCTGTGAGTATTTTCAGGACTGGATTCTAACTCTGAGCTGGTATTCACAAAGATATCCAGAAATTAATCCAAATTAACTAAGAGCTTAATTTAAAGCAGATTAGTTAAAGTGTATTTAACCCTGTAAAGACTTTTCAAAATTAAAGTAGTCTTAATTCAGCTTTGTATGGAGCATAATCCATTTTTCAATTTCTAATTTAAGTGAATTTGGACTAATTAAGTTGAATGTCCCCAGTCAATGAGCCTGAGGCCATAATTCAGTACTGTGTCCATGCACAGGTATAAAACCATTCCTTCAAATCATATCCAGCTGTTTTCAGTAAGGTGCATACAGGTACTTAAACATATTCCTGAATCATACTCTCAACTGCTTTATTTTCTTAAATCATTTGAGAATTACAGTTTGATGGTAAGGGAAAATCATAGCCCAAAGAACCAAAAGGCAGATAAATATTTTTTATTTACTGTCCTCCAGATGATACCAATTTCTTCAGTGTGTGTACAAGCAATTTTCAATCATTGTTTTCTGTAGGAAATCTCTGATTGACATAGAATTAATGACTGGTTCTTCCATCTGGAATTATGTTTTTCCTTAAAAGGGGAAAGATTAATCCTTCATTTTCTGGAAAGATTTCATAATGGGTGTTGTTTTCTCAACCCAGACTGGTAAAGCACCATATCCATTCCCAATGGAAAAGATGAATTTCAGTAATTGTATTTATCTAGGATTTTACATCTCAGATTTTGCAACCCTTTTTTTCAAAGCTCCTTTTACTTGGAAGTGTTTGAATCTAAATTATTTTCTTGATGGATATACAGCAAGAAAGTGGAAAAAAACCCACAACCAATGAAACAATCTTAATAACAAGGTCTGAATAGGCACCAAAGTTTAAATATTCAATGTCAGATACATTTGTGCTTAACTACTTCACAGAAGAGAGGTAAAATTCTGCAATAGTATTCCTGCTAGCAATGTAGCAGCAAAAGCATGCTAAGAAGCAAGTTGTCTCCAATAAAATTTGCCAACTAAATTAGGCACTGAGCCAGGAAGGCTATTCAGAGAGTCATGGAGCCTAGGCAGACATCCCACGTCTGCTTACTCAGAGTGGGCTGGAGAGATCAGCTCACACATGATACAGCTCAGCTCTTGATCCTTCCAGCTTCCAAACACAAATTCCTGGCACCTGAAGAGTCCTATTCAACTGAGCACTGGACATCAAACTCGAGGATGCTAAAGTCCTGAGGTGTTATGATGTATAGATAACATGGACTGTAACAGAGAGAACCAACATGTTTTTATTTTCATGAAGCTGAGTCCAAGCAAACACTCTGAGCAGAAGAGTACCATTTCTTGACACAAGCTGGCAGAGGAACTCAGCTTACTCAGACACCTTCATGTGACCTTTCCTTACCTGAATGGATATGGGTGGTAGCAGACTGGATACGTGACCCACAGCTCACTGTGCCATGATGTTGTGATTACCGCAACAAAACTGAGGTTTGACAGCTCTGCACATCAGTTTCACCAAGTGTCTGTATTTTGGTTAGTCTTCCCCAATGATGAGTTCTTCCCCAGAGAGGGGAGTTGTTCACCTTTTTTAACTCATGCAGTGAAAGAGGGAGAATTTCACCCTGTGTACGTCCTTCAGGCATGTTCATCAACATCGTAGGTGAACACTGTAAAGAAAGAGGAAGAGCAGGTATTGAAAAGAGATTCAAGGGCAATTACTGCCATCCTGCTCAATGACTACCTAACTCCTGATGCCAGGAACAGCAACTTGTTTGTCCTTTCTTTCTATTACTGCCCATCCCTATGTTATTTTTCTACTGTCTGGTGAAGTTACTACTATCACCTCTCCCAGTTTAATAAAACAGTGAAGAGAAAAGATATGCACAAGAATATAGACACGGTTGCCTTCTACAGTGCTTTGCAGAATGGCCGTGTTGTGAACGGGGCTGTCAGTAGCATAATGTGCAGGGGACACTGCTTGTAAATGGTGCTTCTTTGTAATTCCACTATCGTGGTTTCCAGAATTTCCATGGCTCACTTTTAGTTGAAGAGACGTTTCTTACACACTGAGACAAAAGAGCTTTTTAGATGTGTTTGAAGGCTGTTAGCCACCACCACATGCCAGCCATTCTCTCCTTGTGTTCTGTAGCTGCTTCACATCAAGCACCCAGTGGTCTCTGCACTTCCTGCTGCCTCCTCTTGAACCAAAAGCTTTTACTGTTCTTCAGATTGCAGATGTGGCGCAGATGAGGAGCAGTGCTTAGCTGAGGTGTGCTCAGTAACAGAATCGCTCCAGACACAGAAACGCAGCTTCTCCCGTGCACACATTAAGCTGGCAGCATTTAACTGGCATCTAGATAACAAGGACATCCACTTCCCTGCAAAACATGCTCAGGACTCGCAGCCATGAAATGGACTTGATAGCCTTTAAATTCTGTTTTACTGCGCTGGCTTCCAGAGATGGCTTGGAGCCGACGTAGCAGCTCATTAACACTCAGTTAACACTTCTCTACATAGCACAGCCTTGACTTTTACGTTCTCTTGTTTTTAGGAGAGCAATGCGTGGGCAATTAAAGGAGGGGTAATAGCTTAAGAGATACAAAATATTATGAACAAATCACTTTTTAAAGTACTGAAAACAAAAAGCTGCAATGCACTGAAAAATTTGTGAGTCTGGAATCCAGGAGAAGCATTACTTCTACCTCTCCAAGTTTCCAATACATGTGGTTTTTGAGTCCCAGCTTCAGGTACAAGAGACAGACGTTTGCAGAGGAGCAGTTCATTATCTGAGGAAACAACCCTCTAAATCAACTTCTGCTTTCAACCTTACAGTATCATCTGTTTTATTTAAAAACCCTATGGCTCACTTATAACTTTTAGGCTGCAAAAACAGGGAGAGTGCAACTCAAACTTTCTCTGATGCTGTATCTTTCAGCTCTGAAAGCCAGAATGATCTCTCCTTGCAAATAAATCAGTAAAAGAGGAAGTGAAAATGCCGGACTGCATCTGATTTCCAGAAAAGCGAGTTTTTCCCACAATAAAAGAGAGTAAACTCCATGTGAAATGGGGATCTTGTCCAGTAGTTTCCTCAGAGATCAGACAGCAGAGTGAGAGTGTGCAGGAGATTAACAGGCAGATTATTTTCCAGGCCACCCCACTGCAGTGTCTGTCTGTGCTAATGAGTGGCCTTGTGCTGAAATCCCACTTAGGCTGCTCTCCACCCATGTGAAACCCAGGCTGGCAGCCTTCCAGATTCCAGTAAGGAATCTGCCAGCCAAGGAGGAGGAGGGCCTGCTGAAGGTGGCCAGTGGATGCCCTGACAGCCTTCATGGGTGCCTACGGACACCCAGCTCCCCTTGCCTCAGTGACTTCTATCCCATGGGCTCTCCTGGAATGCTCAGCAGGAACAAAAGGTGCCTTTCTCTGCACAGACTTAGGCAGGCAGCACTTCCACTCTTCCCCAATGGGTCAAGCCTGCCAGTAGAGGCTTTTTGACAGGAAGATGTACCCCTTGCACTCCCCAGCTCTGCAGGATCTCATGAGTCTTTTAAAGCTCCTTTTCCTGCTAACCCAGGCATCAGCGTCCTGAGGGAGAAGGGGCAGTGGAGCTGCACTACTGCAAAGCTCCACCTGGTCCAACCAGCCCCACTGGAAACCACTGTGGGTGTCTCTCTGTGGCCCTGTGTTGTGCCAAGTAAACAAACTCATACAGCACATTTGCAAAGATGGTTTTTCAGCTCTGCCAGAAATGCCCAGGCACAGATTGAGTCATTAGGCAGATTTCAGCTGGATGGCTGTGCATGAACTCTGGCGTGTTGCACATGGAAGGTGTTGGGCAGCAGCTGAAGAAGCAGCTCCTGTCCTCTGGTAGGAGCTTCTCTTATGGTGAAGAAACGGCCCCACCTGTGGCAGCTAAAGACACTGAGCTTTATTTTGGAAATGTGATTGCCAACAGATAGAAATTGGTAGAAGAAGCAGTGAAACAGCATGTATTCAGAAACAAATCTTTTTTTGGCTACAGTGCCCAAGAGAACTGCCACAAAATCCTCTTTAGTGTGGGGACAGATGGGACAAAGGCAAGCCTGATGCAACCTGGGGTTTTATTCGTATTTGAAAAGGAAGCAACTAAAGTGCAAAGACTTTTAATGACCTCTGCTCTTCCCTTTTCCTTTCTTTCCAGCTAACCCTTAAAACACTCAGCTGCAATCATCTTTCTAGTTGACCAGTCAGTGCTGGGTCTCCTGAACATTTTCTTCCCAGGTATTTGATAAACTGTAATTCATCATAATAGCATGTTGGGATTATTTTTTCAGATCTACCACTAATTTGGTGGGGTATATATAGAAACACTGATTTCAAGTATTGATCTTCATATAAGTTAAAATTTGACATCTCCATATTCTAAATGCTCCTGTTATTCTTACCTATTTAATCTGGACACTGGAGGCCTGAGTTTCCAGGAAGCAGAAAAAGCATTTTATTTACCCCAGACATAGAAAAAGCAAAGCAATCTCACTGAATATTTTAAAAGAAAAATTCAGCTTTGCATATCCTTTTACACTCCAGAACACCTCAGATCCAAAATACAAAATATTTACATGCTCTTCAGTTGGCTAAATGTGACTATTTGTTACAGCAAAATAAAAAAGTCCAACTTGCCACAGGAAGCACCTTCTCAATTTAATACCATGTTCCTGCTAAAGTTCTTATTTGACATAGAAAAAACAAAGTTTATTCTCAAAATCAGCAAACCTGATTTTGAGAAATGGCTATCTTAAATGAAACCTCTTCCTCCCTGTTTCCCACTCACAAAGAAAGAAAAAGAAAAAAGAAAAAAAATAGAATCAACTTAGGTTATGTGGAATGGAAAATTACACCTCTGACAATTAAAGTTTGGTAAAAGGTCTGAAAAAAAAAGTTATAATGGGAAATGTCAGGTGAGTTTAAGTGAAAAAATTACTACCTGCTTCACCTGTAATGTTTTCATTATTAGGACCTCGGATATTATGTTGATAGTCACTCAGACTAATATTCCTACGTTAATCTCTTTTGGTGATATTGGAAAAATGCCTGTGAGCTAATAAGTACTCAGCACATGGGAGGATCAGATTTGATATAAATGGAGTATTTTTTCTGGGTCTTTGGCACATAGCTACATGCATAAGAAGCAGAAAATAGGACAAAACCGTCAAAGTAATATGAAAACACGTGATGGTGGTTTATTAAAAGACTTAGAGCTGAAGAATATTAATGCCCCTTTTTTTTGCGTCTATATGTGATGCACAATCCTATCTCCCATAGCTCTTTGAAGGCAGAGGATCCAGAAGTAACAGCTGAATTCTCAAACCAAAAAGCCAATGAACTGGAATATTCCCTTCAAAAGAGATGATGTGGTTTTATTGAAACCACTCTCCAAGTGGCTGGCTCCCAGAGTGTGGTGAGGGAGCCAGCCATCTCTTGTAACAGATTTGGCATAAATGAGGAATAATCCAAGGCAGCATCCATGCCAAGCCTCTTGTCATTCCTTGATGGCACTGCTGGGATGTTTGGGCTCTGGACCCCTGACTCCAGGAGCTTCCCTTGGCCAGCAGCTTCGCTCCAGCTCATTGAAAATAAGGAATCAAGAGTAGTACAACCGGGATTTTCAAGAAGGTACCTGGTGGGGCTTAATGAAAGGGAGCCTGAGCCACAGGGAGGAGATTACAAGGCAGCATTGCCAACTAATGCTGCTGGAAACAATGCTTGTGATAGCATCTCCTCTGCTGGGAACGAGCAGGAATGCCAGCCAAGCTTACATTCCAGTAGACTGCAGGGTTATTTGAGCAAAAAAGACATCAGATACCCTGAATGGAAGGTCTTGCTCTTGCCTGATGTAGGAGAGCTGCTGTATTTACAGGTGCATTGGTTTACAGAAACACAAAATAATTACAAGTAACTGCAAAAGCACCAACACATTTGCCCAGTGTAAATAAACATATTGTGCTCACAAACTACTGTGTTCCTTAAGCATGCAGTACTTGGGCTCAATACCTTACAGAACAAAGTAAGTATATAAAAAACTGTGATGTTTGTTTCACTACACAGTATATATAACATAAACTTTGCATCCAAACTGATGAATAAGTCTTTATTGCTTTCTATGTGCAAATTACCAAGTTGAACATCAATAATTGGTTTAGTTTCAGAGAAAGTTGCACAGAAGTGATGGAATTATTTGCAAAATAAAATGATGTGTTGATGATCCTGTCCTCATAATTTGATAAAAGGACATTTCACTGAGCTTCAGCATGCAGAGTAACAGCATGGTCCCTCCTGTGATCTCGCTCAGGGAAAGGTCAGCTAGCTAGAGAAATCATATTTACTTTTGGAGCATTCAGCTACATAAGCTGCCAGCTGGGAAAAAAGTGTCAAGTGACTCAGAGGGAAATGCTTCTACACCCCCAACATGAATGGAAGCTATGAAGGGTTAACAATGAGAAATGGTGGAAGGTGGTTCAATCAGCGGATCCGTGCCCTCTGTTCCAAAAAGAAAGCCCTGATGTTCCCAAAGTAGGGAGGATTCTCCAAAGCATTTAAAGCCATTCTCTATTTCACAGATGAAAAGGTGCATACACATCCATGTTACCATGGAGAAAATGACATCTTTCCTCTCCCCTACTTGTGGATTTCAGGCTTTGAACTTTAGATTAATACAGGTCATTTTTTGCCTTTAGCTACCCTTCACCACAACACAGATGGTCCTCAAACTGTAAAGTTAAGCCATTTACTAATGGACCCATAGGGTTAGATTCAAACCCCAAACATTACACAAAAACTTTCAAACCTTTGGTACATTTAAACATGGCATTGCATTTTGCACAGAACCTATTTTTCTAACATGTTGGATCAAATTCTGAAGCCTGACCACTTGGGTCACACTCTGATAGCTTTCACAATAAGCAGCATTTTTTTTTTTCCCGTAAGAGCCACAAATTAATAGATTTTGTATGAAGACAGGAATGTGACACTTTCTAGCATTTAAAATCTGGATTCAAATCCATATTTTACAGGTTGGGTCTAGCCCACAATCCAACTCATTTGGCAACGCTTTCTCTTCTAATTGAGATATCTAGTTCAATATGAATGAAATACTTCCACAGTTAAGGATGACACTAAAAAGCTTTTTTCCAACATTTAATTGAAATTAATTATAAACAGTAAAAGTCTGATTATAGAATGATGTCTCTTGCATGGACCAACTTCATTCTAACATTAAGCTAAGTCAAACGAACAAAGCTAATGAAGATGAGAAGAGCAGCAGGATTTTTACCTGAAATGTATACTTTCAGCACTTATGTTATAACAGGTAATAATCTCCTAATCTTTATTTTGATATGGTTGACTTCTATATACACATTAGCAGGACATCAATTAATTAGCAAAATGAAAAGGGAGATTTCTAAGACAATAATTATTTTTAAAAATCCAAAAATCATTGGTCCTTACACTGTTCTCTTTAATATTAAGTTTTGCTTTTGGACACTGAACATAACTTCCCTCATGTATACATTGCTCATGCCCTGAGTGTTAATCTGACTGGTGTTCTCTGTGAGTTTCAAAAAACTGAGAACTGTTCAAGTGTAGAAGCAGTAGAGAACAGAGACTGTGCAAAAATGGTATTTTCTTATTTCTCATGCACCCAACCATCACACTGTGATTCCATAGCTGCTCCCAAGGGACATCTTGGAGACCACCATGAATGAGTCCCTGCCCCTCTGCTCATGGAAGCCAGGGCTCATGCAGGGCTCAGGGAGGGTGGGGAGCTTCCATATCTGCCCTCCACACACATCAAGGCAGTGCCAGGAAACCCAGAGACAGAATTCAGGACTTGTCCTTGGTTCCCTTGGTTTAGATGTATCTATCTTCTTTACAGACAAGAGCAGTTGCTCACCACCACACCTCAAAACACCTGAAAAAAACTCTGATCTGAGAAAATGAGTTAACTCCTTTTCCAAGTCCTGCTTTATCAACAACATTTTCTGTTAACACCATTGGAGTACAGAAGATCTCATGGGTCATTGAATTTGAGGGTCTTTATCATAAAAACTACATCACAAAATCTCTTCCATAAAATTACCAAGCATAGTCTAATAATAAGCAAAATTGTTTGCCACCACCACTCTTCCGAGGACACTTTTCCAGAACCTCCCAACTGGGATAACTGGAAATTTACTTCTATTTTCTACCTTTAATTAATATGCCCCTGGGGATTTTTACTATAAGCAATGATAAGCAAGCCAAAAAGAGCTTAGTGTAATTCTTGAAACATGAACAAGGAAAGTCATTAGGAGAAGATACCTCTTGGGAAGTAAGCAAGTTAGAAATCGAAGGTACAAGAGGAAATAAGCATCCATTGTTCTTATATTCACCACTGACAGGTGTTAATTGAATTTTCTGGACCTATATAAACTTTTATCTGGTTTGTTTTTATTATGAAGAACATGGTGCTATTATTTAGAACCAGGGAAGTTGTACCTTAAATCTCTTTTCACTGCCTAGACAAGAATATACACTTCAGATTTAAGGATACCAAAGGACTGAATTATGTTTGTGGAGAACATAACAGAAAATTCTATTTATATTCCTGTCTATAAAATGTTCTGACTTAATTTACTTATAATACAAAGTGGTATATGTTTTCACTGATGAAAACTGCCATTTTCTAGCCAATTCTAGTTGCAAGAGGGAAAGGATATAAAAACTTGAATTTAAGTTTAATTTCTGAGTTTACAAGTGACTCAGCCTGTGTTCACACACCAGTCCCTTATCCTCTTACTGTCTCCATTTCCTCATCTTTAAAATATGGGTAATAATACTTCTGTATCCCTGGAGTGTTTCTTAGGCTTAATTAATTCAATGCTTTACAGAGTGCTTTCTGATACAGAGATGGGAGTGCTACACACATCCAGAACATTCTATTTTAGAATATTTGTAAATAAATAAGTCCGTGCTTTCTAGGTCTTATTTTTAATCCAGAATAAGACTGACCTGGCCTCAAGCGATCTTCTCTCATAGAAAAGGCATCAAAAGCCAGGTCTGTGGGCAGCCTTTTCTCCCAGGCCAGTAGCCCTCCCTTGCCTGGGGAATGTGAGAATGTGGCTGCAGTCCAGGTCCCTGGTGCACAGAGGGAGGGAACTGGAGCCCCAGGCCCCTGGCCAGCACTTGCCAACCAGAGCTGCACTTTTCTCATAGAAAGCTAACAGGAAAGTGCAGGCACAGCCCACACAGGGGTCCTGCTCCACAGAGAGCCCTGCAGCTGTCCTGCTAGGAAAGGAATGGGACACAGGGGCAGAGAGCTCTGCAAGAGCTCAGGGGCCCCTTGGACCTCGAAGGAAGGGGAAGCAGAGGTCAAAAATTCTGGCTGGTCCTGTGCTTCATTAGGTCTATAGCTCCCCAAGTCAGATTGCCTAAGGCAGAACACCATTTTTGGAGCTGACACTCCACTGCAAGGCCGAAGACGGGAGGCCCGAGATGGGATCAACTTTATCTGGAGTTAAAATGCTTATGTGGATCATCTGCAAATGTATGTGGAGTAGGGGAAGAATGATTTCCCTGTTGCTTCTTAGTCAGGAAGGGTCTATGACTCTCTACACCGGTATTAACCAGGGCAACCAGGATGCTTTTCCAGCAGTACATCTGTTAAAGCTGATTTTGTTCCTACAGATGAAAATCACTCAGAAGGTGTCTGCTAGCTAGTCATAATGTATGTTTAAAATGAAAGAATGGCTTGTCACAAAAAAGTGTGGTGAAGCACTTAAGCTGCAAGTCCAGACTCGGGAAGGCCAGGATCCATTCCTTATCCTACCACAGGCACGAGAGCAGTACTTGTATTATCTGTAGAACTCCTCCTTGGGAATGCAAAGTGCCTCACTCTATTTTAAGTCACCCCATCTCGGTGTCTCAGTCCCCCATGTGAAAAATGGGAGACAATAGCAAACAAGTCTCACAGGGACTGTGAGATGATGAGATGCTAAAGAAAGAGAGGCCATATGTGTTCCTAAAATAAGTAACAGCATGGATGGGGCTATTTTGGGACAATAGAGCTGTGCTAGCTTTGCATGCAACTGCCTCCACCACAGCCGATACGAAATCACAGACACACAGAATGGTTTGGGTTGGAAAGCACCTTTAAAGGTAATCTAACCCCTTTTCAATGAGCAGGGACATAGAAGTTTAAATCTATAGGAGTTTAAAACCCCCATGTATTCATATATGAATATTATATTATCTTTCTAAGGTAAATGATTCGAGGATTTAGACTGCTTAGGTGATAATATTCAGGAATTCTGGCAGGTACTGAACTCCACTTTTCAGTGGCATAGATAATGCTGTGAGCTAGTGTCAGGTAACTCAAGAGTTATGGCATTATCAAGTTGGTTCTTCTAAGGGTGATATCCAGGGAAGGGAACAGTGGTTTGGTGACTGCCTGTGCTGTTCCCTGGCTGGCCACAGACAGGGAGGGTGAGCTGAACATCAGTGCCATGTGCAGGAGTGGTGCAGTGAAGAGCAGCAATGGCAGTAACATTTCAGTAATTTTCTGGCTGAGGCTCTAAATATCAGACTTAATCACCTAAAACACCCTGTGGTGGCTTATGCCCTTCTGCAGGTCTAACTTTTTATACCCACCTTGGAACAATAAAAGATAAAAGCTTTGAAATATACAGCTATAAAATAAAGAGCATGTGGAGCACACACATAGCTTATGCCTTTTTGGCTTCATTAAGGTCTCACAAACTCCTTTTTCTTTGTCAGGTACTGCCATGCCCCAGACTGCACCATAATCCAAGTGGCTGGGAGAAAAGAGGACACCAGAGAGGATCACTGGAACTTATAAACAGACTTTCAGTGACTGGAGATGAGTAGGTCAGAAAGTTTGCTGAATGCATGTCTTACATCCAGGTACCTCATCACCCAGAAATAGTTTAGGTATTTATTTACATATGGACCTAGCAATTTGGTTGTGTTCAACATAGAGATTCAAGTCTGACTTGACAAAATAACCCAGAGTTCCACCTTATAAAGTGGTCTTTCATATGTGTGTAATAACACATATACTCATATGATAAATTTCTTATTGTTGTTTAAATTAGAAATGTCAGTGATGCTCACTGCCTTTGAAATTCCTGAACAGATGCAGAAGTTAGAGGATTGTGAAAAATTAATGTTGAAAATTAGCCATGCTTCCCCAAATCTCAAAAATACTCACATTTGTGTTAAACTGCTTTACATATTCTAATTTATTTGCTCTTATTTATGGATACTTCCCAGGTTTCCTTGCCAGAAAATAAAGTACGTGAAGTATGTGTACATGCAAAATAAATTATTGGACAGAATTGCTACAATCATCATAATTTTCACTCAGGGCTCAACTCTGAAAGGTGCTGAGCACCATAGCCCGCTGCACTTGAAGTAAAGAGAATTAATGTGCTCGCAGAGTTCTGTGTAATATACATTAAATACAGATATAATTGGAATGATTCACTATATTGGGCATAACTGTAAGGTTTTGGCAGGAGAAGGGGCTGCAGGGTGACCTGTGTGGGTGATGACGGGTTGCCCTGTGCTGGTCACAGACATTTCCAGCAGCCAACACAGACCCACTGGTGCCCCAAGTGCAAACCAGTGAGAGGAGCATATGGTGCCTCTGCAAAAACATATTTGAGAGGTGGCAGCCACTAAACAAGAAGAGTTGCCAGAGAAAGAGAGATGCCAGAGCTGGCATGGAACAAGCAGGGGCAAGAGACGCACCAGAGCAGGAGAGAAAAATGAGAAACAAGAGGAGACCAATCCAGGCAAAGCAGGGGCAGAGGAAAACAAGAGGCTGGAGCAGGAGTGAGGAGTGTCTCAGGAGCAGGTGCAGCTCTGTGGGGACCGTGGCCCATTGAGGAATGTCATCAGAGCATTTGAACAAGGAAACAAGGAGCAGTGAAAGAAAAGGAAAAACCACACAGTGACCACCTTCTTCTGTGATGTCCATTCTCCCATCAAGGAGCTGAAGTGTGGTGTGCAGAGAGGGGACTGAGAAGGAGAAGCTTCCTGGGGCAGGGAAGGAGAGCTTTTACAGAGGGAAGTAGTATTTTCTCCCAGTTTACAACTTGTTTATTTCTCAATACCAGAATAAAGACTTAAAAGTTTACATTAATTGCAATACAATAAATTCTTTTTAACAACCCCATTTCCCCATCACAACACTTGGATAACAAAAGAAACAACTGAAACTCTTATTCCAAACCTGAAATAACTATCAATAGTTTAGGAAAAATGAAAACCTTTCCCCTCAGCTGTCTTTCTTCACGTTTTCACCATATTTACCCCAGATCCAAATAAGTCTGCATTTTATGAATTGGACAATGCCCAATAACTATGGGAATTAAAAGATAATAATGTGCTAAAACAGTGACTGCCAGATCTAGACAGACACAAGGGACAAGAAGAAATGTTTTTTCCTGACTATCCAGCTGCTTTGAATTCAGCAGAAACACAGACTCTCTGAGAAACCCAGAGCAAATGGCTTGCAGTGTGTGAAGCTGACCTGCCTGCTCACTCGGGGGGGACTCAGCCAAGCCAGGACATGGAAGAAGTGACATGAGCTTTCTATGGAGGGGCCAGACTTCTCCCTGTTCCAAGATACGTTAGGCCCAGGAGAAGGGATGGGATGGGATGCTAGTAAGCCTGTGCTGATTCTCGGATGATGCTGGCCCTCACCCAGCTTTTCTCATCACAGAGTGCTTGAACTTGTGAGAACTGGACAGGGTCCCTGCAGGGCTGGAGCCAGTTAAGTGCCAAGAGAGTGGAGTTTCTCCATCTCCAACTTCATTTCCCTTGGCGTGTTGAGAATTCCCCACTGCCAGACTGACCAGCCCAAAAGCAATGAGCAGTTTGAGAACAAGCCCTGATTGTTGTTCAGCACTCACAACAGCCAGATAGACCTTGGAGTTTCCCCATTTTTCCATCCTAAATGCAGGAGTACTGAAAATGCTGAAGTTAGAGCAAACTCAGATTTTAAGTGCAGCTTCTGCAACTCTTCCCCATTTTTACCAAACAGGTTTTGTGGACAGAAGCTGGAAAGGGGCAGGAACTTTGCAGAAAGCTTGTATGGATGATTTATGGGCAAACCATTGCTAATTCACTAAGGGTGTTCAATTTTTAAGTATGATTGCCTTTTCAGTCACTCCACAGAGCTTCAGCTAGAACAAGGGCTTGGATTAGAACTTCAGGGGATGTATAATCAACAGTTCACAAAGCTGAGGTATGCAGACACTATTTATCTCAATGAAACTCTTTCCACATTATGATGACCTGAATTTAATTACATCAGCTTCATCCATCAGCTGACAGGCAGTTGCAGTCTCTCCAGTTAGATTGTCTCTCAGATCACTGAACTCACAGCATAACCAAGAAGACATCCACCCTTAAATCATCTTCCCTAAAGCATGGAAACACACAAGTTCTTTTAGGAAAGAAAATACATATTTTTTTCTTTAGTAGAGCCTCTCTGTTAAGCATGTTGAATCTAGTATAACCATGTCCTGTAAAATTTTACTGACTTATTTGTTTTGTGCAAAGTAGCACAACACAGCTGCTCTTTATGGACTGAAACTTTTACCTGGCACTGAAACGATCCTTGGCTTCATTTTATAAAGCTGTGGAAAACCTCAACCTGTGATTATTTTGTTAGCTTTAAAAATGACTTTTGTTTTTACTTGCTTTTAGTACTCTAATTGTGTTAGGGAGTTAGCTGCATAATTTCCCTGTGTTGATTTGGAAACTATTCTTTCTGCCATAAGATCCATGTGTGTGTTTGTAGCATGGAAAGTTTCAGTTTGTGATTCAAAAGCTGCCATTCAATTAGATATGGACATTTCAACTTCAGTTTGGCGAAAACACTGCAGTGATTTCCCAACATCACAGATGCTTTATCTGCACACAAACCCTCCAGATGCTCATGCTGTCACATACATGCTGTTGAAGGCTGTCCAAAAATGCTCCAAGATCCTAGAAGCATTTACAAAATCAAGCACAACTGCACTCAACAAATCATCAAAATATGAAGAGTGCAGACACTGCAACGAAAGCATTGACCACAATGGGCAGGCACCAGCAGGAGCTGAGCACCTCTGGAAGATTAACTCTGGATGGAAAGGGATCTCCAGAAGTCCCAGTTGTTTTGTTTTTCATTTTGACAACTGATCCATCTTTTTTTTTAAAGACAGGCAAGAGCAGGTTCAAACCTTTAGGGCCTGACTCAAAGCTCTCTCTGCAATCAGAAAAAAAATGCCGTAGCTATAGGGGTTGGTGGTGTAGGTCTCTGATGCATCTTTGAGAAAACATCAATTAAAATACTGAAACACAATAAATGGCCAAATTTCATGTGGGAAACTCTTTTCCAAAGCTTTATTTTTCATATTAGTTTTAATTTTGCTTTTTAGCCCTCTCTATTTGTTTGAAATCTTGCTGCTTGCATCTGTAACCTTAGAGAACGGAGAATCCACCACTGGCACCCTCCCAGCCTTGCCCAAATCCATCTCTGCAGCTCTTAGGCCCCTCAGAGAAAGACTGCAACCTCACCTCATAAGTGAAGAGGGAAAAAGTGCTTGGCATCATCACAGTCCAGAGAAAGATACTAGGGAGAAAAAACATTTGTGGTCTGAACGCATCTATAGGAAACAGGCAGTTTCTACTGGGACTTCTCTGAAAAGGAAGTCACCACCACCACAGGGATTTCCACTGCAGCAAGAGAAATAACTCCAAACTCTTCCCATTGGTATTGGATTTCTGATAAAGTCATCTCCCAGCAGAGGACGGGAGCAGCCCATTGCCTCACTCCACAACAGCCAGAGGGAGAGCAGAATTTTTACTCATTATTTTCCAAGTCCTGTTTCTGTCAGGGGAAAGGACTCTGGAGCATTTTCTGGCCATCAGTAAAGTTTGCTGTGAAAAAGGACCGATGAGCAATCAAAATCAGTGAAATCATGTAAGAACAATGCTTGGAGGAGTTTTGGGAATTATGAGGGGTTTGTCTCAAAATTCCTTTCAATCTAATGTGTTGTGAGAGGAATATCTGATGGGAAAACACCAGTTCAGCAAAACATTAAATGGGTACTTAATATAAAGTTAAATATAAAATAAAAATTAACCCCAGGCAAGTATAATCCACAAAATTCCCAAGAGTCTTTTCAGGTACTTCTTTGCATGAAGTTATGTCTTACTTGATCCTAGAAACCACCATACCAAATCTATTCCCATTTTTCTCTTCTAGGAATGGTCCAAAATATTCTCCCCTCCCCCGCCCCCGCCCCGAAAATTACATTAATTAAAAAAAACCAAACAAAAAACCCCAAACAAACAAAAAAAAACACCATTCCCCACCCTCCTGCTTCTGAAGAAGATAAGAAGATGATGTGGGGTTACACCGTGGACTTTAACAGATGATCATAATTATACAAGGGTTTTCCTTGATCAGAATTTGGAAGCGAAAACAGTATATAGCAGTCAAATCCTAAATATAATCAACTGAAGTCACTGGAGAAGGCCTGAAACTGCCATGACTGAATTTGGTTGGGCTTCACATATGTGAAGGGTTTGTTTTAAAAGCACAAGAATGTCAAAAGGACAGAATTAGTATAGTGAGATATATTCTCAGCGTCTGAGAACGTTGTGTGCAGGTTCTGCAGTAATGAGTCTGATAAAATCTCTCAGGTTCATCTGTGCCATCCTGTACTCTTTAGCAGCACAGGGAAAATTATCTTCCAGAGCAAGAGTAATAAATTTTGGATGTGAAAAATATTTAGCTCCCAGGACTGCAGCTATGCATGCAGATAGGAATAGAAATGAGAAGAATGTTAATCTGACTAGCCTCCTGTCAGCCCAGGGATAGGCTTTGCCTTGCTGAGGGTCAAAGAGACCTTTTAGCCCCATTACCACTTTCCTTACCTAAAAATGAAAAGAATTCCACAGCACAAAATTCAGTCACTGGTCACAACCTGCCAACAGCAAATTTCTCCCATCCTTACCCCAGACAAAAGTGCAAAACCTAAAATTTCCATAGTGGAACACTATAGGTTCCAAAATGCTGCCCATTTAAATAAGCACTGTTCTGTTCATAGCTTTCCTTATGGAATGCAGAGTGTAAAGGTTTACTGCAGACATGGCAAATACAGGAAAAACAGCATTTAAAGATTTAACCACCATATGGATTTCAGAAAGAGGCAATTTTTTTCCAGTCTCCCTGATGTAATTTCTTTATTTGCCTGATTTACAAAATAAAGCACTGCTCCATCTTCCTTTCTGCTTCACTAGGATGTTATGAAGACCATCCAGTACACTGGATGTGCAAAATACTATTTAACTGATCTTGCATTCAACAATCAGAAAAACATGTTCCTTTAAATTCCATCTAGTTTTATTGGAAAATTATTTGCTTCAGAAAATTTGTTTCTGGCACTTTAAAACACTGTGTTGTGCGATAACTTGGGTTTATTCTCATCATTTATTGACTTGTTAAGCCATTTCATTTAGTGTTAATGATGCAAACCATCTTGTTTAATGCTTTGATGCTGCCCAACATATTATTGCTTTGGTCTGCAGAATAGGCCACTTCTAATATCTCTCCTTTAAAAAACATTATAATTATTTAATTTTTATTACATAAGTTTTACCAAAACGCCGTGTCAGAACAAGTAATTTGTAGATTAACTAACACCACAACAGCTTTTAAAAATCACTTAGTGCTCCAGAGCATTAACCTAAGACATCATAGCAGGAATTTCATGAGCTCTTGTGTTTAGGACAAGTACTATGATTTATTCACACTACAATGTCCCTTTTTAAGGGCCAGATTCAGTACAGTGCTATGCAGTGTCACTGCAGCATCACTGCGCTGGAATGTTGTGTTCATTGACACAAGAATGTTCTGGGCAGAAGCTTTCCAGAGAAAGAGACAGTGTAGTTTTGGAGGCAACCTTTGATTGAACAAAGTTCCTTGTTCAATGTCAAGAGAAAGGGATTTTTCTGATTTTTAGTCAAGGCTGATTGGGGCAAGCAGGAGTGAGAAGCTGAGCTGCTTTGGGGAAACACTGACTTTTAAAGGGTCTTTTATGACTTAGCATTGCTGATGCCATTTCTACCCTGTTTCTACTGAATGGAGCAGTTCTTTGGGTTTCATTTATACTTCAAATGGTTTATAAGGAGGTGCATGTTTTTAATGTGCTCCAAGAAAGGATGGTATAGAGAGTCAAGAAAAAAAAAAAAAGACACTGAATTCTGTAAATGTACAACAGAGTCTCAGATCCAGGATAAGTACACATAAAAATAGGAGTAGGGTTCCCAAAAAAGTAACTTTCTATCAGCAAGGGTCTTGTTTTCCTAGGTCTTACTGTAGTTTTTGATTTTGTTTGGGTTCACTTGTTTTTTTTCAGAAACAGAAAAAGCAAAATTTAATCAGAGAAGTCAATCTGAAGCATCTTTTACCCACACAAAAAGTAGATTGTATGGTTTTTCTGGTTGTTTTCTTTTCTAATCCCTTTCCTCAGTATTCCAGTTTACAACATTTTCTTTTCCATTCCAATAATTTCAGAAACCATATTGTTTACTTCAATGCTCTCTTCCTTCCTGCATGATTCTTAACTTCTGTCATGCCGTTACATGAAAGACATTTTTGTTTGACATTTCATAGAGCTTATGAGAACAATACATTTCATGCATCACCTTTGTATTTCATTTCAAGCCACTGAAAGGTAAACTCCATTCAACCCCACTGAGGTTATCTGTCTTATCCCAAGTCCACGCTGGCTTGGAGAGCCCTTTCACACAACTGCTCAGACAAAGCCCTGTGTTTTCCACTGCTCAGGCTGCTTCCTCACCCACAGCTCAGAGCCCCTTTGAGCAGTTTGTCTTTCACTTCATGAACAGGGTTTTTATTATTATTATTATTGTTATTATTATTATTATTATTATAACACAGGGGACCCTTACAATGGTTGGTTTAAATCTGACAACAACTCTCCAATAACCCAATGACAGACAGAAAACCCTGAGATGGAAATCAGCTGAGCAAGTCTATAATCACTTTGAGAGACCACTAGGGAAAGCACCCAAAGCAAGCACCAAAAACATACTTAGAGAAATTGTTAAATGAAACAAGGAAAAAGCCTTTCTGTAGCTTGCAGTTGAAATGCTGCATCCATCTTTATCTTTCCAAAGGTGTATACAGCTACAGTGTGGTTTCAAAATTCCACAAGGTAAGATGCAATGGGAAAAGGGTCATTTTTTCATATGAGATATTACTAAAAACATCCTCCTATCTCCCTGAAGTTTCCTCATTGGCCTTTACAGATGTTAACTATTATAATGCCATCCCTTTAGCTCTCAAGCATGCAATGTCCTCCCACAGCAAGTATCAGTAACAAGTGAGACCCTGGAGACAGCATAACTGTGTTTGAGTGGAACTGGCACTACCACTAAAGAAAGTGTGATTAACAAGAGAATTGTCAGCATGTTTGTATTGGGCTGTCTCATTTGGAAGTCTAATTTGAAGGGCACAGAAAGAAAATCTGGCTTAAAGCCATGGATACATCATCAGTTAATTCAGGTATGAATCTGCACTGGTGCAGAGGCTGGTCCATCTCCAGCCAGCAGCTCCTGCCTCGCTACCTAGAGCAACATCAAAGTTCCCACAGCCACATCATGTCCTGCCTGACAGAGGTGTCTTCACTGAGCAGTGACTCTCAACCTGAGCTTTTTTCCAGTAAGCTGAGAGGAGACCCACAGCCCATGCAATACAGAGGTTTGGGGGATAACCAAAGTTGTGGGATAATAGGGACACCACCACCCCTCTCAAAAGCAAGAAGCTATCAGCTTAGCTCAGCAATCTTCACACTAATGGCTGCAATGATTACCTTCAGATTATAGAACATATCTAAAGCACCTGGACCCTTCAACAGGAGCTTCTATTGAGCTCAGGATGAAGATAACATAAAAGCTTAATGGCAACAAATTATATTTTAAGTCTTAACTACTCCATTGTTAACCGTTTTAGTAGAAACAGCAAGCTAAGGTGTTTATCTGCTGGCAGTGACTTCTCCCCTGGGTGAACTTCAATTAAATCTCTTCAACCA
This sequence comes from Hylia prasina, assembly GCA_013397195.1. Taxonomy (NCBI): domain Eukaryota; kingdom Metazoa; phylum Chordata; class Aves; order Passeriformes; family Sylviidae; genus Hylia; species Hylia prasina. Next base: position 8,176 of record VYXD01016891.1, on the reverse strand, counting down.
TAGGGGGAAGAATGTAAAATTTAACTCTCTCTCTTTCTCACCACATCCTAAATCTTCTCAAACTGGAAGAAGAAGTGCATTTCCAGAAAGGCTGAGTAGTCACAACAGGATATAAGGTTTGTGGGGCTGCAAAACACAAAAGGTCACAGCAGAGAGGGCTCATTAACCAAAAGTGTAAAAGACCACCTTTGTCCTTCTCAGTTGGAGAAGTGATGAAGGCAAATTTCAGAAGCCAACTCTTAAACCTAATAGCTATGGAGAAAGAGTAAATTAGCTCTACCCTTCACTGAAATGAAGCCAAAGCCCTGCCCTGCTGTCACAGCTGTGTTTGAGTACAGACACAGGTAGTTATTGCTGAGTTTCTGACCTGCTGGAGAGTCACTCCCCCACTTACTGTGTGACAAGTGGCTGACAGGCCTACACCTACAAGCTCAAGCTGGGTTTTGATGTTAATATTAAGCAGTTGTGCCAGAGAAGGCATAATGTTCTTGGTGTTGCTCTTGCATCCAGAGAGGAGATAATGCTCTTGCTTTTCTTTTAACTTTTGGATGACTAAGGTACCAGCTTCAGTCTTTAACAAGAATTAGGAACAGAGATACCTCAAGTGTTGTCAGCTAAAGTGTGCTAATCTCCTCACAGTGCAGCTTATGAGGTTTTGCAGATTGTCTGTAAGATTTAGCCTGGCACTACTAAAGGCAAGTTCCCTCACAATAAGCTAATAAATTGTAGTGAATTGCCTTCTTACCTCTTATGAAATCATGCAAGCTCAAATAAGTGGTACAGAATAACTTAAATTCTAGGTTGATGTGGAAAGAAACAGCAAATTCCAGTTTCAACCCAGTTCCCACCGAAAGTTAGTGACTCCTTGTTATGATGCTCCTCCCTTAGCAGGAAGGGAGCACCCAAGATTTGTGGATGCCTGGGATCAAATGGAATGACATAAGTCAGGGGATACCTGCAAAATCTTACAAAGTTTTTTAGCAAACTACACACTTGGCATGGAAATTAGTGTGTTAGTCCCAGACCTCCTAGTATAAGCAGAGGGTTTTGGATTAAGGGATAAGGTGAAAGGGAAAAGGGAAAGAGATGAAGAGTGAGAGAGAGAAAGAAAAGAGAGGACAAGAGATCACCAGTCCTTGCTCCAGCATTGATCCAGCTGTTCAGTCCAGAGTCCTGGGGTGCAGGTGCAGAGCAAGTGCAGTGGGCTTTATGGGGATACCTATGTGTAGGTTAGTTTTCTGCCCTGGACAGAGGTTTTTTAATGCAAATTAATTATCACTGCCCACTCCTCTAGACCTTTCTGGAAATGAGTCAGAGGCTTTGGGGGTCTTCAGAGGTCTCGACCCCCCCTACAGTCCCCACCCACTTCTCAACCTCATTGCTGTGCTTGCATTGTGTCAGGCTTATCTCCAGGAGACAGAACAAGGGTGTTTGTCCAGAAAAGTGCTGCCCTACCTCTGCAGGGCCCCTTCTCCAGCTATTCTTTCTTCTATTCTTCTCCTATTCTTTCTCACAGAGCCCGTGTCTGTTATTACCAACAACCAACCCTTGGTTGGCTCCACAGCCATCTGGCTATCAGCGTTTGAGACATACACATTACCCCTTTATCTTCCAGGCTTCCACACTTCTCCTGGCTCAATTTGTCACCCACTCCGTGCATGAACAGGGTTTCCCAGAAAGGGTGGGTAGTGGGATAGGTCAGTTTCCCATTGTTTCCCAGAAAGGGTGGGTAGTGGGATAGGACTGGCATCTGTGGAGGGGACAGCAGATGAACAGCTCCGAGAAGCTGGAGTCTCCTTTAAGTTTCGGTCCGAGGACGCGACACCAAGGCAGCGAGGCTGCAGCCGCAGCTTCGACCACGCGATGGTGCCAAAGCGCCCAGGCTTGGGAATGCGCGTTCCCACCTGCCGGGGCGGCCGGGAGAGCCCTCGCTGCCAACATCACCGGGAGCAGGTGAAGGAAAAGGAAACGCACGAATCAACTACCATTCATACGCATCACACACGTGCGGAATTCTTTCCGCAGTTTCAGGAGTTCTTTCTCTCGGATTTCCTTCCTCGTTAGCGCTGCAATGTCAATGTAAAGAAGCTGCGTACCTTTAATTATATCAATCACCCTTAAAACTATACTCACCCTCTATCTTCAATGACATTAAAATACATTAAAATGTGTTTTGATCAAGCAACTTAACTAAAAAATAGTGTTTAACATGACTTTGAAACTATTAAAATTAAGTGAATTACAGATGATCATCTTCCTCAGAACGGTTACATCAACACTACAGCCTCAGCAGTCTGCAGTGTTGTGTCGCATTCTAGAACAATATGGAAAATACATTTCCAAAAAGCGGCTGTGATCACCGAAGGCAGAGAATGGCTGAGAGGGCAGTGCCAGCTGAAGTACAGGTCACAGAGGGAAGGTTCTTCTTGCCTTCCCACTGACCTGCTCTAGGACCTCAGGTGAATCAGTCACCCCATCAATACTCTGGTCCAGCCACTGCAGACTCTGCAGGACTGGGACTGCCTATGACAAAACAGTGTACAGGGACATTCTGACCTCCAGTGAGCCCACACGTGCTGGCAAAGTCACAAACAAGGCCATGGTGAGAACCATGGTTAGAAAATGCCAAAAGTCTACTGGAGCTGTGTCAGAAGATCACAATTTTGAAGTTGTGACATTTGTACTGATACGCTAAAAGAGACATATCGTTTTCTTTATATGATGTGCATATAGAACCTAGCAAAAAGAACCCTAAAATGGGCTTCTTCTGCATATTTGGAGGCTTTAACTGTAGTTCACCCCTACAGAGAGGAAGCTGGCAATCCTCTTTAAGATAGCTACTGACTAACAGAAGTAAAGGAGAAAGGCACTTTTCCTTTCAAAAAAAGAAAAAGGAAGACAAATCCACCTTTTAGAGAGGGCTGAACTCACATTTTGCTTATTATTTGAGTCCTCAGGAAATCAGCTCTGACACAGCCTGAGATTCGGCTCAGTAACAACAGGTTTGATGTGGGTTTTTATTGTTTTTTGAGGGTTGTTTTTTGAGTCCTTCAGAAATTATTTGAGCTGTCTTTGATTTATTTAGCCTTGGTATCCACATTTGCAAAAATAACTGTTTCTGCTTACATAGTTGGAGGGTGCAAATGGGAATAGGAATGAGGAGACCACAAAGCAATTCAGCAGCAAGGACCAACAACTTTTCACGAGAGAGCTGTAAAAATTTCACCCGGTATAAATCACTAAGTTGGGCTCAATTTTCTCATCTCTCACCTCCCAGGATGTCAGCAGCCCCCAAACTAACTGCCCAACACAGTCCCCTTGTCCCATTCCCCCACCACACCAGGACAGGGGATGCCCAACTAACTGTACTGTTTATTCACATTCAATCAATGTATCAAGGTCAGAAAACATAATAGAAAAAAGAGTTTTGTCTGCTCAATTTTATTTTAGAATCTTTTGCTTAATCTCTGTTCACAAATTTCCTTTCAGACTGTAATTCCTAGTACCAAAAGGGGCATTGCTCACACTGCGTGCTTCTGGAGCTCATAGCTCCAAGTGGCACCTGGCACTGGCATTTCATTCTTTCCAGTAGGATACAACTGGCTCGAATTATTCATCACAGCAGCCAGAAAAATATTTTTCAGTTAAAGCATCATTTTGGAAACGATGGTTGAGCCAATTACTCTGCTAGCAACCTGACTAGATTTAGTAGTAATACAGTGAAATCCAGTGATAACACAGCAGCCCAGTTTAGACCAATGCTGGGCTCTTTGACTCAGTCTTTTTCTCATATTCCCTCTTCTACCATCATTTCATCCGTAACGCTGTGGGTAGAGACAGGGCTGGAGGCAAAGGCAGCATCCAAGTGCCACGTGAGCAATTCCAGCTGAAGACATTTCTGCACAGCACACTCCTAAAAGAGCCAGGGAGTGCTGGTATTTTGCCTACAGCTGGCACTTTGATTTTGTGACTGCTACTAGCAGTATATGGCTTTATAAAAATTATTTCTGACCTAATGTGCATGTTGTCTCAATTTTTCACTTGCCCTGAGCAGAAGCTCAAAATGAAATCAGTTTAATAGAATAATTTTACTGCATGTAGATTTTGTCACGAGTATTGCTTACAGGATTACAAAACTCACTCTCTTCAAAGCACAGCTGGGATCTATATTAAGCCTAGAGAAAATAGCTAGAACTCTGCCAGCCTACAAAGTGATGGTATTATTCTCTTATATCAGGCTTTGCTGACATACAGATATACCCAGTGGGCACTAGAAACCAGTACAGAGCTTGTGAGACTTGACTGCTCCATAATAAAATTTATTGCCTCTATTTATTATTTTCCCAAAGAAGAAACCAAGATGAGAACAGGAAAACATAAGATAGAGAATTCTTCAGAAACCATGTTTGTATTGTGATTTCAAGAAGAACAGAAATTTGAGAACAGAGAAGGAATCTGACTCTTCAAATACAGAACTCTGATTTCTTTTCTATTTCTAGAATTACATTATAGTATTCCTAGAACCACAAGTTCAGAAAATGAGAATGCAAATGCTAAAGTCTCAAAAATACATTTCCTTCTGCAAATGTGAAAAAAATAACATGATATGTTATCTTTTGTTGCGGTATGACTTTCAGAGTGAATGCTTTATGGAAAACAGTGTCAAGAGTTTCATAAAAAATTTTGAAATGGTTGCTAACACACACAGATGTTAAATACAGAGATAGTAACAGTTATAAGAGAAATAACTTTTTCAAAGCAGTCTTATTCACTCTGGCACCTTCCTTTCCACATCACATTTGTAAGAAATCCTTAATTTAGATGAAGAAACTTCTTCCCTTGTATGGTCCTTTTCCTGTTCTGTGCTTACCACTACCTTCCCATGTGAGACACAACCACATCCACCCAATGTCCTCTAGTAGTTTCACAAACTTACTGCTTTGAGTCACTCTTCTTGCCTTATTTCTGTGCACATTTTGCGTGTAGACACAATCTGAAAAGAAGGAAGGGTAAGGGGGAGGACAAACCACACCTGCAGTTCATCTGTACTTCAGACTACAAGGTGCAGGAACCATGTTTTCCTAGATAGGCAAAATTTTGTAAAATTATGCTAAAATGTACACAGTACATGGCACATTACTCTTGCAAAGTCAAGTGCCCAAGAGACAGCAAATGCCAAAAATAAGGTAACCTACATAACCTTTATCCAGGACCCATGGGCTCCCATGTTGTGGTAGCATTATCGGTTTACAAGACAGAATAGTATCTTTTCAAAACCATCATGCCTTGCTCACTGCACAAACCAGCTGGGCTCACTGAAAAACAATCATTCAATATCTTTGTTGTTCACTGATCCAGACCTTCTCTCCCGTGTGTTTTTCTAATCCTGTTCTGAAAGCAGAAAAGCCCACCAGAAAACAACTATTTTGATCATATCTTTGCCACAGTATTCAGGTAATCTCACAGACATTTATTTGCATTTATTTCACAAAAGCTATTATGCAGTGCAAGTTTTGTGATGCTAACAAAGAGTAAGAAAAGAGTGGGTATTAATTTGAAGTGCTCATAACTCGTTCAGTTGCTGAGTTTTGGAGCACCCTATGCATCTGGCATGATTTTCGTATCAAAATGTAGTTTCCGCCTGGCAGCAGGAGGAGCAGGAGTTCCTCCTAATTTATGCAAGACAACTCACAGACAAGGGAAGGACTGTTATTGCTGCCTATGAAGAGCTGAGTTTATGTGATTTGCCCATTGTCACATACTATCATGTGGCAGTGGCAGGGATATATCTTTACTGTCTTAGATACTGTTTGCTGTAAACACACTTTCATTTTGATACCTGCATTCCCCTGCCCACTCACTCAATTCTTCAACACAATCTTTTTTCTTCCAGCGCAGAAATGTTGCTCAGGCACACTCTCAGTGTTTCTATAGCTGTCTGGAATTTCTAAATACATAGCAGAATAGCTCTGGCCAAATAGTTGCATGGGCAGTAATCCTTAGCATGTTCTGCACATAAATACAGTCTTATCATGTGGATATGATACAGCTGCTGTCTCCCAGCAAAGTGATGCCTTAAGTTTTAGCTTTCATATTTTTAGATTCTGTGCTGCATAGAGATGTAATTCTGAGCCTCATATTAAGTGCTAGTAAGCTCTCTTCACTGAGTAGGTAGACAAAACAAATCCTTTTCCTGCTGAGGACCAAGGACAACTTTCAGGCCCAAAAGCATCAACAAGGGTGGACTGAAAGGAGGAACAAGAAGGATGAGACCTCACAACCTGAAGCTGTAATTGGATAATTAAATCCCAATATGCAAACAGACCAAAACTTATAAAAATGTAACATCGCATGACCAGGGAGCCATTTTTTCTGTTCATTCCTGGTCCACTCTGGGTGCAGCCTTGGTCAGGCCCTTGTCTTACCCAAGGTAGATCCTGGAGGCTTTTTTCAATAAATACCTACTTTATTCTCTAGCTCTGTCTAGTCTCTGCTCCATGTCAGCCTTCTAAGGCATCAAAAGCAGGTAAAACACTCACTAGCACCGTTAGATTTCCTGTGAACTCACACACATTGCTTCCCAAGGAATCCAGGACATAAAAGCCCACCAGAAAACAACAATTTTGAATCAGATAATCTCAAGCATTTATTTGCATTTATTTTAAAAAAGCTATTATGTGGTGCTGGTTTTGTGATGCACAATACAGAGTATGGAATGAGTGAGTATTGATTTGAAGTGCTCCTAACACACTTTTGCTTACAATGCACTGGGAGGTCTTAACCTCCCATGCTACATGATAATTCACCCTCAAAGCCTGGTTTTCTATGCCTCTACTTGCAGAGAGCTTCATCAAGGTGCTAGAACCTAAAAATGTACAAAGACCCCCAAAATATTCACAATTTCACAGAATCACAGAATGGATCAGACTGGAAGAGACCACTGTGGGTCATCTGGTCCATTCTCAAGCAGGGTCATCCCAGAGCACATGGCACAGGATTGTGTCCAGATGGGTCTGGAATATCTCCGGTGAGGGAGCCTGCACATTGCCTCTCTGGGCAATCTGTTCCAGTGCTCAGTCACTGCACAGGAAAGAAATTCTCCCTCATGTTCAGGTGGCACTTCCTGGCCATCAGTTCCTGCCCGTTCCTCCTGTCCCCTTGCTGGGCCCCAGGGAGCAGAGCCTGGTGCATCCCCTGAGCCCTCCCTGCAGACACTGACACACAGGGATGAGGGCCCCTCTCAGCCTCATCTTCTCCAGGCTGAACAGGCCCAGCTCCCTCAGCCTTTCCTCACTGAGATGCTCCAGTCCCTCCATCATCTTTGTCACCCTCCACTGGGCCTGCTCCAGGACCTCCATGTCTCTCCTGTCCTGAGGAGCCCAGAACTGCACACAGCACTCCAGGTGATCCTCACCAGGGCTGAGAAACAGGACCCTCCCTTGATTGTGATGGTCATGGCATATTACAGGAATATTAAACATACACTGACCAAAGTGCACCACCTGCCTGTTTCTATCATTGGCAGTGACAGCTGATGTGGGATGAACATGGCTGGGTCAGTCACTGAATTTGTTACTGTGGATGTTCTCAACAAAATTTAAGGAAGTAACCACTGAAGGCGGGGGCATAGACAGGGGGAAGGACGAGGACAACAACAGAGACAGAACGAACCCCTGACCGCCCGACACCCAGAGCCCCGCTCGCCACACGACTACCGAGGAGGGGGGAGCCGGCGCCTTGCTCTCTGAATGGCGCATTTGACTGTCAATCACGGTTTTGCCCCGCCCCGTCCCAATCCGGCTGACGGGGGTGGGCGGAGCAAAGCCCCGACCTGTCGGGCTTCGATTGGCTGAATCAGCTGTCAGTTGGCTCCTCCTCCTCGCCTCTCCCTCTTAGTTTACAGCGCCGGGCGGAAAATGGTGCCAAGCTCTCTCGCGATCTGATTGGTCAAATGGGAATGCCACTCAAACTAAGACTCCGCCCCTAGCGGGGCAGCTGACTGCTCAGCCCCGTGACAGGGACGGCGCGGTAATTGGTCAGCCCTGCCGAGTCTCGCCCAGCCGATTGGCTGCCGCGGCTGTCCGTCAGGAGGCGGGCGGGGCGCTCGGTGTGTCTGTCCGCGGCGCGGCCCGGCGGTGGCTCATGGCGGACATGGGGCGGCGCGGCGGGGCCGGCC